>JALBCR010001152.1:0-243706 GCA_030710515.1 Abscondita cerata
AAAGATAGTAAACTCATCGTATCTATTCATTTTAATGATTCCATTAATCAGCTCGGAGAGTCCTAAAATATGGCTCTAAAGCGTTTTCTAACTCACGAGAAACGATTAAATCGGTTTCCTGAAAGAAAACAAGAATATTCCTGATTTATTCAAGAATATTTCGGTTTAAATCATTTGACGGATATCGCCAAACCTAATCGTTTAAGATTTTTTTGCCTCATCATGAGGTTATTACATTAGATTCTAGTACCACCAAGTTAAGAGTGATGTTTGATAGCAGTGACAAAACGTCTTCCGGATTATCGCTGAACGATTGTCAATACAATGGTCCCGTTTTGCAAAGAGATCTATTTTCTGTTTTCTGTTGCGTGTTATGCTTCTGTACAAGTTTTACTTGGCTTTATCGACACACGTGTGTTTCAAGCATTAAAGCTGTCGCTTAGATAGCGCTATGCACTTTAAACGCACACATGTCGTTACAATTAACTGTTGGCATTTTTCTTAGTTTATACTATTCATACGTGTCAATGTTTTACACGAGATGTCGTACGACACACATTTTACTTATGTTCATTGCTCCACGACAGTTTAAAAGACCAACCGCCGTCTTGTACAGTTGTTTACCGCACTTAAGTATACACCTCTGATGAGCTCATAATAAGAGCGAAATGCTGCATCAGGTGTTCTTTCGTTGCGTGTTATGCTTCTGTACAAGTTTTACTTGGCTTTATCGACACACGTGTGTTTCAAGCATTAAAGCTGTCGCTTAGATAGCGCTATGCACTTTAAACGCACACATGTCGTTACAATTAACTGTTGGCATTTTTCTTAGTTTATACTATTCATACGTGTCAATGTTTTACACGAGATGTCGTACGACACACATTTTACTTATGTTTTAGATAATCTCTTTACGACAGTTATGCAAGGAAGTAGTACGCTAATGTGTGCAGTGTTTTAATACAAAACCTACAGCTGTGCAGCCTCTGATGAGTGACCTACTTTCTTTTCGTTTTGCATTTTTTCAACGGTGTTTTACTAACTGTAGGTTAGACTTTGCGGGACCGATTTTAATTAAACATTGGTATACCAGGAAACCCCAATTTCTAAAATCCTATGTAACTGTTTTTGTTTGCTTAACTTCTAAGGCAATTCATTTCAAGTTACTGACAAGTTTAACTTTATCACCCTTCATAGAAGTTTTGAAAAGATTTATTGGCCGCCGGCGCCGTGGCCAACATCTGAATACCTATAGCAATAACGCTACAAATTTCACTGCAGCTGTCGATGAGCTGCGGGTACTGTACGAATTCTTCAGTACTAAATGTCCACAACATGAAATTTCTAACAATCTCACAAATCGTGGGATTTTATGGCACTTTACTTCGCCCAGTGCACTTTATTTTAGTGGAATTTGGGAGGCGGATGTACGTTCCGTCAAATTCCACTTACTTCACGTTTACGTGATAGGAAACTTAATTTTGAAGGTCTCTTGACCATTTTAACCCAAATTAAAGGAACGTTAAATTCTAGACCGTTAGCAGACGTATCTTTCGATCTCCACGATTTTTGGATCCTTACTCCTTTTCACCTTTTAACTGGAAAACCTGACGAACCCGTATCAAAAAGTGAGCTTTCTCATCTTCCCGAAAATCGGCTGGATCACTACCAGCAACGTCACAAAATTGTGTGCGACTTCTGGAACTTGTTTAAACGAGAAGTTCTTCCTGAGTACACCAAGTACGTTCTAAATGGTCAATGGATTTAAAAAATGTTAACGACGTTTAGAGGGGTCGGCTTGTCTTAATCAATGAACCGAATTCGCCTCCTTTTCGCTGGCCGCTTGCTCGCATCACAGAGACTCATCCTGGATGCAACGGTCGCATTTGTGCGGTCACTCTGCAACTTTTATCTGGAGATACTTGCAAACGCCCTACGGTGAAGGTATATCTCCTACCTGTGCTGGACTAGTGCGCAAGTGAGCAGTTTGTGGAGTGCTAGACTTAGTTTAGTTTTAAGTTTATCTGAAATCCTAGTGATCTCAGGGCGAGCGGAATGTTCGGAAATAATTTAGATTTGTCCCCATCCTCGTGCCTATCATACTTAAGTCGCATGCTCATGTAGCGGGGGTGAATGGGTGAACGTTGTTGTATGTAGGAGAGAACAAGTGAGACTTTCTAGTTGTACGGACAGTTAAACGTTACTTTCCATAAAAATTGTTTTTTTCGATGTATTTTTTATTGTGTGAATATAAAAAGTTACGGAACCAGTAACAACAAATTATTCAAATACAGTCCATTTATTCCAACAAAAATATTGTTGATGATTGTCATGTAATTAGTCGCTGGAATCGGTCTGTCATATTCTAAATAAGATAAAATTATTAAAATAGATTAGATAATTATTATACTTATACTGCAATTTTGTACTTACAAATCATAATGTTGTAAAATCGTAAGATCGTACTTTTATGATTTGATTGTAGCAAAAATATTTTACAAATCGGTATCATTTGCCATTCATTAGCTCTGTTAAATTATTAAAGGTCTATCGGTAAGGATTTACAAGAAACCATAAATACTTACGAGAATCTGTACCCTCACAGCAACACACAAAATTGCAAATCTTTACGCAACGATCTTACGATCGCTACGATTTGTACCCAGAATTGCAGGCTTAATTGGTAGATTACTAGAAAAAAATTGAAATGGAAGATGTAGTTTAATTAAATTTCAACATATTTTTCAAAAATATATAAGAATAGATTTTATGTGACGCATATATTCACAAAGGTAATTC
This sequence comes from Abscondita cerata, assembly GCA_030710515.1. Lineage (NCBI taxonomy): Eukaryota > Metazoa > Arthropoda > Insecta > Coleoptera > Lampyridae > Abscondita > Abscondita cerata. Next base: position 2,800 of record JALBCR010001152.1, read on the forward strand.
TTACTAAAAAGTTTTTACCAATGACCTTCTATTAAATACTAGCGATACTCGTAAGCCCGCTTTACTATATAAAAACTTTATTTTAAAGAAACCGTCTTGTCTCGTTTTTTTTTATTACCTTAGTGTACATCTGTATGTGGGGCTTGAAAAGACAAACATTATTGCCCTTTAAATTTTGGTGTGTATACACTTAATCACTGATTCTATTTGTAGTGGCCAATTTTAAACATACATAATTAGTAAAGAACAGCAATTGTTACAACATTTCAACAGCTTAGTAAACCTTTTATTTTAAACTGATTTTCTTAGACATAATTTTTATCAAGTACCTGTAATATTGATGATTACCTAAAATGCAATAATTTTAGTATTTTGTTTAAATCAATTTAGTTGATTATTTAAAGAAAATCTGTTTAATTTATCTTATACATGAAATTACGTTAATTATAAAACTGTTTTTAGATAAAATTCGTTGGACTAAAAAGGCAGTTAAGCTACATGTATTTAATTTTTAGAATATTTTCAAAATATTTATTTTGCAGATTTTTTCTTCAAATAAAAGTTGTTTGTAATGTAATCGTACACAACAACAACCTACTGTTTATTTATTTGTTAGAAAATTGCAACTGATTAACTTTTGGGCTACTTCAATGTACATCCAACTATCTCCAGTTCTAGCTGATATTGCTACTTTAGAAGTGCACACCGGAATTTGTACTCTTGGTCATTCCAAAGAACACGTTCGTTTTTAAGATGTCAACTGCTAGAAAGGTGACAAAAAGGACACGTTCTCTTAAAGTTTACTTTCCTTGATCGGTTAGATCAGCTTTCTTCTCATACAGTTTGTCAAAAAATCATATTGCAACAACTGTGGTTGCAATGAGGTTATTACCAGCACCTTGGCAACATGATGTTTATATCGTAATGATTTAATTACTGAAAAAAAAGAGTGAACAAACACTTGGATTATTTTTAGGTTAATTCATTTTGTAATAAGGCATTTTAATGCTCTATCAGATAGCTGTCAAAGACCTTTAAAATGGCTACTGTAGGGTAAACTTACGTATAATTAGATGGATTTTGTCATTGAATTATAGGATTTTAATATAGTGTATACGTTTAATTGATTTGTAATGAACCATAATACCAGAATTTGGTTGTGAAGTGAACTATGGCAGTAGAGAAAATCGTGACAGTGTTAAGTTTTTTAGAATCCCTGTTATTTGTAATTTTAAACATAAATTAAGTTAAAATACTCTTTTACAAATTCTATAACTAACTTAATTAAGACAACCACTAAAAGTACAAAATCAACAGAAATTACAAGCATTCGAATGAAAACAAAGGTTTGTTTGCCCCACAGACGCCATTTTGGTAAAAACGTTGAAATGACGTATTAGAAGTTATTAAACCAATTCAATTCAAACTTAAAAAAAGTTTTTGTATAATTAAGATGTAGGCGACGCAGTTTGATTCTGTGTTAGAAACTAACACCGCGTTTTTCACCTTGCAGTTATTAAAAATGGCATTAATCCTCCAGTATAAGATCAAAATCAGCACACACCCTAAATAAAGCAACACAATTTGTCCTTTTACGATTTTTTTTATTACCTTGGCACTCTACCCCAATTATATACTCTTTTATGGGTGAAGTATTTATCCATGTTTTGTTTACATAAATATTTAATCAACTATTGAAAGTAAAAGTAAAAAAAAAGTATGTATAGCTCGATTGAGTTAAATTAATTAATTCCAAAATTGTAGTTGTAAATAATTAATCTTGTAATGATTACTTCAGGTGGTTGGAATTTGCCGAAATTTCGCCCGACCTATGCGGACTTTTTGTGACAGTCACATATAACATTAAATTAAAATCCAACATTTGCTCTATAAAGTAGTTTAAAATTCATTGTTGATTACCAACGGTCACAACTTAAAACTTGTAAAATAAATAAAGAAATATTTATTAATTAGACACACTTGCTCACGAACGAACGAATAATATTTTATTATATTTTATAGAGTGAATGTTGGATTTGAATTTAATGTTAATGTCACTCTCTAAATTTAAAAGCTTTCGAAAACGCCCTCAGAAGTCGGGTGAAACTTCGGTAACTTGAAACAGGATAGTGGTCATTTACCTGAAGGAATTCTTACAAGGATAATTATTTACAAATATGCATAGCTCTATTATACAGGGTGAATGCGACCACCCGTATCAGCCTTTTTTTCAAAAACGGTTAGTCGGAAAGTTGCGTTAAAAAAATTTATCACAAAAGCTGTAGTAAAGAATCGAATGGTGATATGATTTTCAGGAAAAGTCGGGATCCCAAAAAGATCGCTTAGAGCTTCAATGGCACTATATGTCAAATGTGGTATCGTTGAAAAGATCTTTAAAAAAATAAGCAAATTTTGTAGGAAAAGTTTTTTATTATTGCCTCCCTTTTCGAGTAATATTCGATTGAAGTTATTAAATTCGGATCATTAAAAGTCAGCATTTAAAATCTAGCTACATTAGGCAATGTTACTAGAAGAGCTCAACAGAACTAAATGCAAGAAATTTTGAACACTTGTGATCCGGTAATAGATTTTAAATACTTATACATTTGACATATGATGACATTTAAAATTCTGAAGTTCTGAGCCATCTACCTGGGATTCCGACTTTTCCGGGAAATAATAAAATCACCATTCGATTCTTTACTACGGTTTTTGTGATACATTTTTTTGACATAACTCTCTACGACTAACCGTTTTTGAAAAAAATTACTGATACGGGTAGTCTCATTCACCTTGTATTTTCGATAATATAATTCAGAATAATGTAGATTACTTTCTTTAGCATTTGAGTTTATGCGACGGTAATTTTAAATTGAATGTGCACTAAACTTCATAAGTATTTTAACAAACAGTAAAGATGAATGCTGACTTTTTTACTTTAAATTGCATGACCATTTTTAATCCAATTCGATCGTAGCGCTAAAAGTTCGCTTTTAAAACAAGCTCAAAATTTATTTAAATAAAACAGTTTTTCTCTTCAGATCAGATCAAACTGAACCTAGTGTAAACTAAAATTATTTTAATGTCGGGTTCATTCTTAAATAGTAGTAGGACAACAATAACATTATTATTTGGGACATAAGCTTATATTTTATGAAAACGATGGATACATATTGCAAAAAGCATGTTTAAAAATACGACTTCAAACAGCATTTTAAAGAATATAAATCACCTTTTTTTTCATTTCAAATTCTTCGTTTTGGGTTAAACTTATCTTTTATTGAGATTTTACTATGAAAGATTTTATCGTTCAATAATCATCTTTCCGAATTTTATTTCAAGCGTATTTTTTAAATGTTATTTTCAACTGTGCACATTGTTATAGCTTTCTCAGAAATCCAACCGTTCGTTGGTGGTTACCGACGGTTGTAAATTTGGTCTTTGCTTTTTAATAAAGAACAATTTGTAGAAAACTTATGTCGACAGTTCTTTGTTAATGTTTCACATCGGAATTATTGTAATTTAGTTGAACACAGCTGTGAAAGATTTGCTGCATTTGTAAGACACCGTTTTCAAAAATTGTTTATTATAGCGCGGAATTATCTTTAGTTACTAAAAAAGAAGGCACGTGTATTTTCAAAACCCATGTTACGTCGACACTTTTTTCTGAATTGCTTTCTCTTTGTTTTATAAAAGTAATTAGGATTAGTCTTTGGATCATTAAAAAAATTAAGAAGGCAGCAAACACTTTGAATTTTAAAATTAGAGTTAAACCCCCCCAAAAAATTTTGTTAGGAAGTTTATTTAATGATTTTGTCAATACGCCGCTTTTTTTTTAAAAAAAATTTTAATATAAAAACAATTTTTTTTTTTTAAAAAAAAAAAAAAAAAAGAAAAGTTTGGATAATAAATTCCAACCAAAGCATCGTCGCAATAATAGCTATTTATTGTATATGTGTTTTAGTAGGCAGATTATCCACGCAAGAATTTTTAATCGCGAGAACGAAGTTCGAGCGTTTAATTTTCTTAAGGGATAATATGCCACTAAAACACGAATGCAATACAAGATTTTATCCACAATCAAACCAATTTAATTGAAAATAAGTAATCTGACAGTTCTAAAATTTCAATGTAATAGCAAATATTAGAAAATTTAGTGAAACTTTGGGCGGCTTTGCATTATTAGTTGCTAGGATGCTTGTTTATTAAAACAATATTTGTGAAAAAATTAGAAATCGTTTGTGTGCGTCGTTTTGAAAATGTCAGAAAGTGATTCTTTGCCGGTAGAAATTAAAGCAGAAGCTGAAGAAGTAACCCTGCAACTGTTGCCGGCCAAATCTAAAGATGCATACATAAAAGAATTTGCTACCTTTAATGAATGGAGAGAGAAAAGAGGTGCAAACATCATAAACGAGGACGTCCTGTTGGCTTATTTTTAAATGTAAGAAGCAAGTTTGCCTCCTCGTCGATGTGGACGAAATATTCAATGTTAAGAGCAACTTTGAATGTGCATAGAAATATTGACATATCAAAATACGGCAAATTAATTGCTTATCTCAAGAGCCAATCAAAAACTACAAGGCAAAGAAGGCAAAAGTGCTTGAGAGGGGACACATCGAACAATTTTTGAAAACAGCATCTGATGAAAAGTACTTAATGATGAAGGTACAACCAATTTTCTTTTCTTTTGTATTGGTATCTTAATTATTTTAAATATTTCTAGGTTGCTGTCATAATGGGTGTTTGTGGAGGTTTACGATGCAATGAACTGGTAAACTTAAATATTGAACATGTGAAAGATAAAGGATCTTTTATCTACGTGTCCATCCCAGAAACAAAGACCAATATGTCAAGAAGTTTCACTGTATTAGACGAAGGATTCTCTGTTAATGTTATGGAGATATGCAAGAAATACATACGCCTACGTCCTAAAAGTACTATTTCGCAGGGAAGATTTTTTTGCGATATATAAATTCAAAATGCACCGTGCAACCTGTGGGAATTAACACTATTTCCAGAATCCCTCACAGATTGCTTCTTTCTTAAAACTTCTAGACGCTAAATCCTACACGGGCCATAGTATGCGCCGTTCTTCGGCGACTCTGTTGGCTAATGCTGGTGGTGATATTCTCACTCTTAAGAGGCACGGAGCGTGGAGGTCATCTAGTGTTGTTGAGGGGTATATAGAAGAAAGCGAGTCAAATAAAATCGATATTGCTAGAAAAATTCAAGGAAAATCCAGCACAATGCAAGAGATCTCCGCGATGCAGTCTTCCTCAAACGTGGTTTGTGTAAATGTAAATCCTGATATTGCAAATAAGTTTACTTTTGATGTTAACGTGAATGTTAATATTAATGTTAATAAATAATTACTAAATTTTCTGCAAATTTTTCTTGAATTTTATATATTACAAAACACTAATGTTCTATGGAATATAAAACACTAGTGTTTTATAGGTGTTATAATACGTTTCATAACGGCATAATAATAGCTCTATAATATGGTGATTGTGGATAAACACTTTTTCAATTCGCGTGCCCGCCCGTCAATGAGGAAGCTATACAGTGCAAATCTCTAACTTGGAATAACGTCAGTTAATCAAAGATAGTTTTTTTACCATCGCCATCTCTTTGATAAAAAAAAATGGTATACAGTATGTCCCAAATTTGAGTTATGAGGTCATCGACTTTTTTTTTTAAATAGGAACCATAATTTTTTTATAATTATTGTTAAAGAGTATATCAAAGTATACACGCGGGACAAATTTTAAAGTTTTATCCCTTGTCGTAGTTATTTATGTATCAAGATAATAAAATTTGATTTTTCATGACTAATGTGTTTTAGTTGCAGAAACAATATGTTTTTTCAAAATCCCAAAATTTGAACAAAATCGTAGAGTTTTCAACGTTCTTTAAATACTAAATGTAATCAGCTGTTTTCATTTTTACGACAAACGTTTGCACCGCGCTGCGCGGTATTAAAATTTACATGCATTTTACACATGTACAAAAAGTGAACTTAAAAATCGTCGTATAATTAAATACATTAGTGTCGATTTTATTTACTTTAGTGCAGTTTTAGAGTTGACATTGTAGTTTGTTGTTTACTGTTTTTTTCGAAAAATTGACCAAAAGCCGTACTTAACTGAAACCCACTAAATTGATGTTTGAAAGATGATTGGCTACAGAGACAGGACAAGAACGCAAAATGAAGTTATTCATTTATTCACTGAACGTTTCAGAAAACAAGTAACTATGGTCAAAGTGCAGTCAATGAAGAGGTCAAAATTAACGTGCTTCTTTCTGTTCAAGAAAATTCTTATGACCCCACTAGGAAAATAGCTAGGGAACTCAAAATTAGCCAGACTTCAATGGCAAGAACTCTTAAAGCGCAAAAATTTCATCAATACAAAATAATAATCCCCTAGATACTCACTGAAGATGATCCGGATAGAAGGCTACAGTTTTGCGAACAAATGATGGTTCTACAAGACAGGAATGTTGTAACCATAGAAAACATCACATTTTTGATAAATCAAAGTTTATGCTAAATGGCGAGGTAAATCGTCAAATTTGTCGTTATTGAACATACCACAACCAACACTGAATGAGAGAAGGCCACACTTAGCATCTAGAAAAAGTTAATGTTTGGGCAGGGATTGTTGGTGATTGAGTTATAGGACCAAATTTCTTCCAAGAAAATCTGAATAAAGCGGGATATTTAGAATTTTTGCAGAAAGAGCTAATTCCGAATTTGACTATTTTGTTTCCTGATCCTATAGAAGCTGATATACCGAATAGAAATATCTGGTTTTAATATGACTCTTCATTTTCAATGATCGCCCAGGTCTCCGGATTTAACGTCTCTGGACTATTACTTATGGGGATTCTTGAAAAGCAAAGTTTTTAAAACCAAACCGGCAAATATTGAGGAGTTGAAAGAGCATATAAGGCAGACGTGTAAGCTAATTCCCGCTAAAGTAATTAGAAATGTTCAAAATGAGTTTTGGTTACTGTTAGGGTATTGTCATTTAGTACACGGACAACATTTTGAACATTAATTGAAGAAAGACTATCAAGTTGATTTTTTATTTTGAATTAGATAATGTTTGTTAAATATCTTTTAAACGACAAGAAAAAAAAATTCAAATTTGGCACCCATGTAAAGCTTGATATACATTTTAAGAATAGTTATAAAAATATTATGGTTCCTATTTAAAAAAAGTTGATGATCTCATAACTAAACTTTGGGACGTAGTGTTTTTCATCAAAAGAAGGACGATTTCAAATATTTCCTAAACATTAACTATCTTTGCTTACCTAATACAATACTCATTAGTAAATATTCAAATCTTTAGAAACTTAATTGAAACAAATAATTGATTAGCTGAAAACTATTTTGTTAAGATAATTTTACATGTAAAATCTTGTCTATGCTATTTCTAGCTCTCTTAATTGTTTGAAGCTAAAACAAAAAAGTACAAAATTGTCTATAATTAAAAACGCTATACATAAACTGCAATTTTTCTTATTTGTGTCGATTTAATTCATATTATTTTGCAAAGTACTGTTTTGGCTAAAACACAAGCAATTGATGTTCAACAAAAACGCAGTCGTTCATTTTTTGTGACGTTATCGACAATTTTTTTAAATTGCACGAGATAATTGTTTAGTCTATTCTTGTTGAATGTTACGTTCTTTTCATCTATCTAAACATTTATTAGGGTAATGTCTTCAAAATTTAAAAAAAAAATTAATTTGATCTAGTAGGCCGTTACATCAATTATGCATGAGATTTTGCCCATGTTATAGATAAATTGACAGTATAAAAGCACGAGTTTTATAATTAGAATTCAATTTCTTCTTAAGTTATTCTCTGTGATCCTAAAGAAACTCCTATTGTAACCGCTTAGAATTTTTGTTTACGATTAACCGCTTGATAACTGACCTCGAATTATTCTTTTGCTAGCCGCCGCTTCTACTCGATTTTCTTGCTGTGCGAAAGAGATCTTGTCTTTAGATTCTTTTCCAAACGCAAACTGTGTAGTAGCTCACATAATTCTCATAACATAACATTCGTCTCCTAAGCTTCACAATGTAGTTGATTTTTTTGGAAACGACCCCTTAAAAAGTTATGGGGGTTTGAATCTAAGGTTAAGTGTATGGCAAAATTTTTTTTTGAAAAAAAGTATGTTTTTGAAATTATTATTATGAATGTAATTTTTTTTAAGAAAGAAATTGTAACAACTGTAATCTACCACCGCAAGGTTCAAAAAGGCTTTAACGAGCACCTCCAAAAAAATAATCACAGTACGCCTACGTTTTAAAAGTCTGCGCTTTGAATAATATATTCCTATAAATTGAGGGTATTTAACATCTCATCCGTAACCATTATACTTACAGAAACCCAGTAAAATATAGCCGAAATTCGATAAACTGCTGTTCAAATTTTCACGTGTTTGATCAGCTGTCAAACTGTGACTGTGGCTACATCACCACCCATATAGTATATATACACGGTGTGGCGACAACTCCATCCGGAACAATTAGCATTTGTTATATCAATTTTTCCCCCGAATTGCGATTTATATTTTTTTATTTGCTTATAAGTAATCAGTACTTATGTACAGGGTTATTCACTATGAATTACCCACCCCTTACTATCGTTATTATTGCTCATAGTATACGAAGACTTTCTGGTTCATTATAAACCATTTGGTGATTTAATGAATGAAATGTCATTTATCAAACACAACATTTGCCATTTACATGGCTTACTTTGACAATGTTAATTAAGTAAGTGTGTTATTCTACGATTAATAACTCAATAACTAACGATTCAAGATAAATACAACTTATGATAAATTTTTAAAATCTGAAAAAAAAGAGCTCTTCAAAACTGTAATAATATACAGGGTGTCACATTAGAAAAATACTTCATATTTTTGTTTTGCCCTGAAAACCGCGAGTATATATATAATTTCGTTTTCAACCAGCAATAATAACGATAGTAAGGGCGCCGTAATTTATAGTGAATAACCCTGTACATATCAGAATAATAGACTTTTTGAACTAACTAACTCTGACCGAAGCAATTCCAAGCACAAAGTAAATTTTGTTTTACTCCTGTGCCCAATTGACCATTCATTGTTAATTGGCGAGGTTTGTTAAAAGATACATGGGAAAATTAGAACTTGTCCATAAATACATTTATGGTGAAATTACACCGCTTCAATTGAATTAAGTTCGAGCTTGGAAAACATCGCAAAGTTCAACGAGGAAATTAGTAAAATTGTAAGTACGTTTAAATTTTTTTGCACCAGACGCGAGTTACGAGTGCTTTCGTGTAAACGTGGTTAATTTGAATAAATATAATGTGAAATACGTCTTCTGAATCTAAAACTTTTATTAGAAAATTGAAACGCTTAGACACCACATTTTGAACAATTAATTATATACTTATTGTTACTATTTGCGTCGTGATGTATTGGTTTTTATAGTAATTTTGCGTACGAAACAATCGCACGTGGTATTTAGTTTAAGATTTTGTTTATATTGGATTTATTGTCTGGGTTTGTAAAGGGTTCGACCTCTTGGATGTAATTTTGTAATAGAAACCAACTTCTCAGTTTTGTTTCTGATTTCCAATCAATCCTTTTCGTAGACGCTTTTATGTACCGGGTGACCAACTAAGAATGGACGCCGGTTATATCTCGGGAATTATAAATCTGACAATATTGAAAAAAAATTTATAAGCTAAATCGGCTACGAGAAATCGCGGGAAATTATTTTCAAGTTTGTAAGATGGCCGCTAGGGGGCGAAACTGTTATGGCCGATCATATAATTGGTTCTTTCTCCAAAAATATGCAAATATAAATACAGTAATCTTTCGTTATCTGCGGGGGTTACGTTCGTATCGAAATCGCGGATAACGGAAACCGTGGTTAATAGGACTAGGGATTAGATAGGTATAAAATAAAAATATATATAATTCGTAAACATAAACATAAATGTATATGCATGTATACATAATACATGTTACAAATGATAACTCATACATACAAGAAATGCAATACATATTATTAGGAAGAAAAAAAACTGAGTAATACTAGTTTGTTTTCTTTTTTGCTCAATATCTTTTTAATTTCTTTATAAGGTTCTAGCAAATTATCCACACTCCTTTTGAATTTGAGTCCTCTTTCTGTACTTGGGTCTAACTTGATAACGCAGTTAGTTAATTGTTCTGCTAATAAAAAAACATCACTGAGTGATTTCATTGAAAAATTTGGTTTAATAATTTCTTCTTCTTCTTCATCTTCGACTCTTGATTCTTCAGGTGTTTCAATAATGTCTTCCAATTCTTCTGGAGTTAGTTCTTGTTGCTGATCATGACATAAAACCATTTCTTCTATATCTGCTTCATTTATATCATCAAAACATTCACCTTCTATATTTTGTGCTACAGTTACTATGTCAGTTATCACCTGGTTTATATTTAATAATTCGCCATTAGATACAATTTCTGGCCACAGTTTTTCCAACAGGCATTTACGCTACACGGTTGAATTTCATCTAAAGACTCCTTGATGTTATTGATACATTCGAAAATGTTATAATTCTTCCAACTTTGGGCTACTGTTAAGTGTGGTTGATCTTCCATATTCCTTAAGAAATCCCTAAAAGTTCTACCTACGTAGTATGCCTTGAAGGCTGCGATTACGCCTTGGTCTAGTGGTTGCAAAAGTGAGGTGGTTTTAGGTGGTAAAAACATCACTTCAACATTTGGATGATCTAATTTTAATGATTGGGGATGTCCTGGAGCGTTGTCAATCAACAGCAAAACCTTAAAAGGTATGTTTTTAGATTTTAAGTAAACCTGCGTTTGCGAAATGAAACATTTTTTTAATTAATCGCTAAAAATATCTGCGGTAACCCATGCTTTGTTGTTTTTTAAAGCTCTAGGATTTAGCAATTTGTATACAAGTAAAGACTTTATTATGTAACCAGTAGCATTTGTGCAAAGTAACAGGGTAGCTTAAACCCAGGTGCAATTCTTTCAGTTTTGATATGAATGTTCTTGAAGGCATTCTCTTCCAAAACAAATGAGTTTCGTCCGCATTAAATACTTGTTCTGGCAGATATCCTCTTTCTTCTACAAAATGTTTTAATTCGGCGTAAAAAACTGTTAGCTGCAACGTGATCAGCGGAGGCTGATTTACCTACAAGCTTAACAATGTGTAAGGAGAAGCGTTTTTTATAATTTCAAACCAGCCTTTGCTCGCAAGAAATGATTGATTGCTAGTGCTTTCGCCTAACGATTGCTTAAAATGTCCATAGAGCTGTTTAGCTTTTTCCCTGACAATAAGAGAACTCAGGGGAACGTGTTTTCTGGTTTGATCTTCGATCCAAATATTTAACGTTTTCTCAGTTTTTTCTAACCGAACATCTCGGGATGTAGCGCAAATTTTAGTAGCTATCGGAGCACTTTCTATTACACTACGCCTTATTTTCTCTTCACACTTTTTTATTTCACGAACACTAGACTCATTTCTGTAACTTCCTGGCAACTGAAGCTATATTTTCACCTTTTCTTAGTTTGTTTAATATCTCAATTTTTTTTTGATAATGTTAACACTTTTCTCTTCCTTTTTATACCACTTTTAAATTGAGACGACATCATAAAATAATACTTTTGAAAATAACTAAAAATATTCGTCAAGTACACAACTGTAGAATGCAGACTGAACTAACTTGTCTTAACTGGATAGAACTATTTGCTGAAGTAAGCAGCTACTGAAAACATGTGGGAGAACTCGTGAACACCGCAAAATAATGACGGAGTGTTTTAGTAACATCGCATTCGGCGCGGAAACTTGTAAATATGTATGCATATCCGCGGCCGCGGATAAACAAAACCGCGGAAAAAAATACCGCGGATAACGAGAGATTACTGTATATTTTAAATATTGCCGTAGTAAAGACTGCAAAATTTCAGATTTTTTTGTTTAGAGTATTTTACTCTCTCTTATAAAATGTAGTGGTGGGGAACGTCAAACAAGTTCTTATTTAAATGGAAATAACTTCGGTATAAGTTAACAGAATTGAACAAACTAGGCCTCGTTTAAAAGAGCTGTTCTTACTTAATAATATGCTGTATAAAGATAGTCCGAATAATAATTTTGACGTGATAGCTAGAGAGCGCTGTTTAACATTATAACAATTATTGCGCATTATCATGAGATTTTTAAATAGCACCCTATGTATCCTTTTACACAGTTAAATAGAGGACAAAATTGCTAAATAGTCGGTGCAAACCGCAACTTCCTATCTTTTGAAACCGAAGATATCAATAAAACAAATGTTAGACCGCTGACTATTTACATATTTTACGCGTAAAACAAATTTAAATTAGTTGAAACAATTTAATTAATGCCGTCCTAAATGTTCAAACTGCCGTCCATCGTTTTCGATGCACTTAAGCATGATTTCCAGCGTAGACCAAACTGCACTCTCTAATTCAGCTACTGAAATAGTTTGCATACAACAGTCCCTTATTCATCCAATCATGTTATCACGTGTAGTAGGTCCGGTTGCAAAAACTATATCTTTTACTCGACCCCATAAATAAAAATCCAGGCATGTTAAATCCGGTGATCTAGCCGGCCATGGAAAAATGCTGCCCCGTCCTATCCATCTACCAGGGTAGTTGGCATCTAAAAATTGACGAACATTCACTGCAAAGTGGGCTGGACAGCCATCGTGCTGGAACAGCATTCGTCTTCAAATTTCTAGGGGCACTTCCTCTAACAGAATCGGCAATTGCTCTGTTAAAACTGTAAGTAATTGTGGCCATTTAGTTGGTTATTAAAAAGAATGGACCGATAATTTGCCCTTCTAGAATCCCTGCCCAACAATTTACAGACCAACGACCTTGGTGCTGAACTTCTTGCATCCAGTGCGGATTCGTTCTTGACCAATAGTGCATATTATGGACATTTACACTGCCATTACTATGAAAGGTGGCCTCATCTGTCCACAATATACGTGATAGAATTTGGGGATCGTCTGCCATCATACCCAAGAGCCAGTGGCAATGGTCTAGTCTTCGATCAAAATCTGCAGCAGTCAATGCCTGATGCAGGACTAAGTGATATGGATGTAACCTGAAAGATGTAAGATGATCACTACTGATTCAACAGTAGGATAAGTATTAAGTAAACCTTTGTAAGTTTACAGTAGAGTTTCAACATTGAAGATTCGCTTACCTGTGCTCTTTGAGAAGGTTTGAACGGTAGATCGAGTTACTCCCAGATCTTGTGCAATACTTCTAGTACTTATGTGTGAATTAAACTGCACATAAGCTAAGACATTAATAATGTTTTCTTCGGTACGTTTCCTGTGTTGTCTACGGTATACGGGAACATGGACGCTTCCAGTTGTTTGTAAACGATGGATAACACGCAGAAAAACCTTTTTACTCGGGTGCCGTCTATCGGAATATTGCTGCGCATATACCCTTTCAGCAACTGTAGCATTTCTCATGCATTCAAAATAGACACCCATCATGTCAAATAACTCTTCGTTGGTATAAAGCATTTTGTAACACTTAACAGCACAGCACTAAGACTATCTAATACTAATACTAACTATACTAACGTAACACTGACGACAAGAAAAACTAACAGTAACGTAACACAAACAACAACAAGTAAACTCAAACTACACGAAAAACTCAAACAATCACACGCAATAACAAAATCTAGAACAAGCTTTGAAAAATAGCAATTAAATGATATTGACATGAAATCCAATTGTTCCAATATTTTGACGTATTGCTTCCAATTTTGTTTCACGACCTACTAATTCTATGACGGGTGCCTTCGCTAAGAACTGATTATTTTTTACCATTTTATTCTCTTCTTTTGCATACATTGTCGGTTTTAGATGCTTAAGTGCATCGAAAATGATGAACGACTGTTTGAACATTTAGGGCGGCATTAAAATGGTTTCAATTAATTTAAATTCATTTTCTACGTAAAATATGTAATAGATGTTGCATAGTCAGCGGTCAAACATTTGTTTTATTGATATCTTCGGTTTGAAAAAGATAGGAAGTTGCGGTTTGCGCCGACTGTTTAGGAATTTTGTCCTCTATTTAACTGTGTAAAAAGGTACATAGGATGCTATTTAAAAATTTCATGATAATGCGCAATAATTGTTGTAATGTTAAACAGCGCCATCTAGCTATCACGTCAAAATTATTCGGACTATCTTTATACTGCATATTATTAAATAAGAAGAGCTCTTTTAAACGATACCTAGTTTGTTCAATTCCGTTAACTTATACCGGAGTTATTTGCATTTAAATAAAAACATGTTTGACGTTCCCCACCACTACATTTTCTATGACAAAGTAAAATACCCTAAACAAAAAAAATCAGAAATTTTTCAGTCTTTACTACGGCAATATTGAAAATATATTTATATTTGCATATTTTTGGAGAAAGAGCCAATTTTATGATCGGCCTTAACAGTTTTGGCCCCTAGCGGCCAACTTACAAACTTGAAAATAATTTCCCGCGATTTCACGTAGTCGATTTACGTATTAGATTTTTTTTTCAATATTATCAGATTTATAATTCCCGAGATATAATCGGCGTCCATTCTTAGTTGACCACCCGGTACATTTGAAGAGGGGGTGGCGCTCTGAAAGACATTTTCTTAACCTACCCCTTTGCCTTCCTGGCCGGCAAAACATTTGTTCGCGACAATTTAATAGCTTAATCGCGTAACAAAATTGCAACCTCTACTTCTTTATCTTAATAAACTTAACAGTAAATGTAAGGTAGATTTACCTTAACCATTTTCGATAAACAAATAATATAAAATTAGATAAGAGTAAAATTTCTATCATTTTTTTCTTTAACGATGGCACAACTTCTCAAAATAGCCTAGTAATTCTATTTGCAGTTGACATACTTGATGTTTCTTTATAACATTTGCCCACGTCTAACTCTTCTCCACACACGCACGCAATTAATTGTATGCTATTGCAACCATGTGCTCTATGTCCAAACTTCTGGTATTGGAACACCTCATTGGAACTGGAACTTACACGCACAGCAACAGTACCAGGTAACTAGTTTTAATATCTTCAGGCAGTTAATGGACATTAAAACTAAAGTTGTCTTGTAGCTTAGAACCATCTTCTTAATTCTTCTAACTTCTGTAACCCCTTGGCTTTTCAAATCAGATGATACTTTCTTAGTAGTAGTACATATCAAAAGGTATATATATAATACAAAACAAAACGTTGTATTTATTCTGGAACAAGTGGCTTGCTCTATTTGAATGAACCTCCATGTTACCAAAATTGGTTTCCACTAGTGCAGCACCTCATTTAAGCGGCATTTTTTTCCTGCATGCATGTGCCGCCTCTTTGCAATCAGGATCAATTGACGCAAGTGGCATCTGTTGACAGTGAATTAAAGTAAATTCAATCGTTTACCCCCTTAAGCATTTTCATCTGTAAATGATTTACGCTGGACAATTTTTGAAACAAAAGCTGCAGCAACATTAATTTCATCCATAGAAAGTGTACTTATTCTAAATGCCAAAAATTAATGATATAGAACAACATTACTGTCCCCACACCTTTCTTGCGTTCTCCGTCTATCTCATCTTTGTCACATATTAAATCGGTTCGAAAGCTATAAATCCTCAGCTTAACACAGCTAAATAGGTCCTTCACACCATTTAGATTCAAATAAATATCTAGGAAAATATCCTCGTAACGGCAAATCTGCCGGATTCATATTTCCAGGTATGTGTCTCCATAGATAACCTCTTGTTAAGGAGCGAATTTCTTTAATTCGATTTCCTACAAAAGTTTCCCATTCTTCGGCTCGTTGTATCCATGCTATAATAGTAGAGGAAAAACTCAAAAATAATTATCCATATCCTTGTCAATTTCATTTTTTATTGAATGATACAATCTAGCCCCAATAAGGCTCCTAGTAATTCTAGACTTGGAATAGTTAATTTATTTTTCTGAGGAATTACTCGACTTTTAGCAGCAAGCAAATACAAAAATACTTGACAGCTTACTACGTCACGAAGAAATATTACCTGCTGGAAAATGGGATTTTGCAGCCCCTGAAGATATGGAAGACCAACTGGTTGTAGCACACTAGCAATGTAACCAGCTGCGTTAAGGTTGCCGTCAATAAAAACCAAGGGTGATCTGCTACCATCATATATTGCACCCCATATCATAACTCCTTAAGTTAGGGCTGTGTTGCGTTCCACAAAAATGTTGGATTTTATCGGGACTCGTCACTAAACACAATTTGATGCCATTCTTGCGCCCAATTAACACTTTCGTTGCTCCACTCTAGTCTGTGTAGGCGGTGAAGTGTTGTAAGAAGAAGACATAAAAATGGACATAAGTAAAATGTGTGTCTTGTGACATCTCGTGTTAACATGGACACGTGTAAATAGTATAAACCAAGTAAATGCCAACAGTTAACTGTAAAGACTTGTGTGCGTTAAAGTGCATGGCGCCATCTAAGCGATGGTTTTAATGCTTAAAACAACACGTGAGTCAATAAAGCCAAGATAACTTGTACAGAAGCACACGAAAGAACACCTGATGCAGCATTTCGCTCTTATTATGAGCTCATAAGCCGTCTTGTACTGTTGGCATTTACTTAGTTTATACTATTTACACGTGTGCATGTTAACACGAGATGTCGCAAGACACACATTTTACTTATATTCATTGCTCCAGGAGAGTTTAAAAGACCAACCGCCGTTATATAAAGTTGTATATCGCACGTGAGTATACACCTCTGATGAACTCATAATAAGAGCGAAATGCTGCATCAGGTGTTCTTTTGTGCGTGTATGCTTCTGTACAAGTTATCTCGGCTTTATCGACTCACGTGTTGTTTTAAGCATTAGAACCATCGCTTAGATGGCGCCATGCACTTTAACGCACACAAGTATTTACGGTTAACTGTTGGCATTTACTTAGTTTATAGAAATGGTCAATATGAACGCAACCCATAAAATCTTATCCGGCGATAAACAGATGACATTGACATCCTAAGTCCTGTACCTCTCATCCAATCATTTGCAATTGATCGAGTTGTTGAAAATCTATCTCTTGTGGCCAAAACTCTTAAGCGACGTTCTTCACGATCTGTAGTCCTTCGAGGACGTCCAGATCCACGGCAACGATGTTGAACCCATTGGACCATTTGGACCAACATCTCAATACCGATGAAACATTTCGGTTTACGAGCAATTTCTCTTAGCGAAAGTCCGGCCTCTCTCATACCAATAATACGGCCTCGTTCAAAATCACTTAATTGGAGAAAATGTTGATGGTGACGTATTCTTGGCATTGTTTTCAAGTTCAGAATGAAACTGTGAAGAAACAACAACAATTTGCAAACTTGACAGTTACTAAATGATCTAATACTTCAAATTTATTGTTACTATGTGCTATGGAAACAACAGACAAAAAACAAAAACTACTGGCTAGATTTTATTCAAATTTTAAACATCACTTTGTTTAATGAAAGTAGACGTTTCCTAAAAATTTCATTAAAATCGTTGGACAACTTCTAGGTGCAATTTTTCTGAAAGTCAGTATATTTTTGTTTTTGATGAATTAACTGTTGAGGATCGGAAGGGGTTTACAAAATTTTACAAGAGTGTCAACGACAACTTTTGAGGGTTTGTTGAACAAATATCCAGACAAGATGCAACATTCAGGGAATGTATTTCAACAGAAACTAGGTTATTGCTAACACTACGTTAGGGGAAACGTTTCAAAGCCTGCATTATAGTTTTAGAATTTTTGTCCCAGCTATATCAAAAGTCAGAAACTGAGAAAACTGTTTCACACGGTGAATATCTTTCGACGCCCAAAAAAGAACGTGATTGGGAAAGATTGCTCGAAGTTTTTCTAAACAATGGAATTTTCGACACTGCTTGGGAGCTATGAATGGGAAGCATTTTGCATATCGTGCCAAAAAACGTGATGGTTTACATTATTACAACTACCAAGGCTTCAACAGCACAATTTTGATGATTGCCTAACAGTTAAGTTAAAACACCTTATGTTATTGTGGCTGATGTTTTTTGGAACACGAAGAGATTAATGAAACCTTAGGGTTAATTTGCAAATTAATTACAGAATAAGTAGTACTCGACAGTATTGGAGAATAATTTTGGAATCTTTGATAACAGATTTTAAGTTTTACAAAACGATATAAATTTGGAGGTTGAAAAAATTCAAAACATTACTCTCGCTTGCTGTGTTTTTCATAATTATATTAAACTTAAAGAAGGAGGAACTTCTCTCGGAAGGGTGGACGTTGAAGATTCTAAGACCTTAGAACTAGTTGAAGGAGAACGGGAATAAAATATCTTCACAACTGACTTAGAAAAGAAGACCAGGAAGCCAACAGAATGAATCAATTGCAATTAGAAAACAATTTACTACACATTTAACACTAGTGGATTTGCATCATGGTAGTGAGAGGCTATAAAAAAATTTAATTTTTGAATCATTTTAACTTACAGTTATTTAAGTAAATAATAATAATAATAATAATAATAATAATGTGTCTTTACTATTAGATTATACAAATTAATACAAAAAGAATACAAATTATTGTTGACAAGACTTACTCATGGTTTTTTAAAAAACCGTCAGAAGAGTTTGCCTCTACTATGTATTTATTTATTTTAAATCTAATTAAATTAATTTTCAAATAGAACCTAACAAAATAATTTCTCAATAATTGAACTTACATTCCCGTTCTACAGTAATTTATAGATTTCGAAAAATTCTTTGAATTTAAACAGTTTATAAAATCTTCAGGAGTTAGTAACCGTTTAGATAAATACCGCAAACGAAATCCAATAAATATCGGACAGACAGCGATAAACTGATATATGTCTTCTTCTTCTTTTTTAGTACACAGAAAAACAAAGTTTAATGGTTTTTGTAAAATTGTATTATTTTAATGTAACATTTCGCCTCTAACTTTAAATATCTAGCTCTTCTATCAATTTCCTTAAAACATATCTATCATTTACATTTAACTGTTTATACCAAATGTGGTGAACACTGTTGAGCTTCATATTATGATTTTGTACTTTAAAGTTTTGTTTAATTTTGTCAATAATAGTGGTCACGTTGATTTGATTAATTAGTAAATTACTTAAAGGAATGTCATAGATAAAACCAAACTTTTTCCATTCAGTGAACCAAAACAGCTTTTGATTGAACATTTCCTCCGTTACGATATATGGGTACCTACTGTTAGACGAATTTAAACATTTATGTCTATAATTGAAATGCAGCTAAAAGTGTGAGTAAATATGGGGTATAGGTTAGTTTCCAGGTATAAAATATAGTTTGGTGTATTAGTAGGTAAAGACAGTACTTTTTTAATAAAATATTATAAAAACACCCCCACATTTCATTTAAGTAACTAATGTAATAAGTAAATTTTTTTTATTAAACAATATACATCTACCTATTTAGTTCATGAATCAATAAATTGTCTATTACTATGCCGGTTTTCTTCTTTGCAATCAATTTTTTAGCATTATAAGTGATTCTGTTGATTTCAAACTTAATATCTGTTAAGATTTCTTTGTCATCAGTGAGCTTTAATTCATCTTCAATGTAACTGCACACTTCCATGTAGCATCATCCTTCGACGTTGTTGCTGTTTTAAATTTTTGCTGTAGGGTAGTTAGGACCTGCACTGTTTATGTTATAGTATCATCCACATTTGAATTTGAGTTTTTGCCCGCTTTTCGTTTCTTTGCGGCTGGTTTTTGGTTATTCCGTATCTCTATGTAACTTATGGATCTTTGCTCGAACCATTATTCGTAGGATCCATTTGGAGCTAATTCGTTGAATACTGTCACATTGCATCGTTTATTAAAATTGTATTTAATGAAGGATGAACTACATTTAACTCTTTATCCAAAGTGCTTTTTCCCATTCTCATTTTAGTATGGTTGGTCGAAAACATCAATGGTTGGTACCACCACACAGTTGATTCCTGCTTTTCTTCATTGGGTTTATCGGCACAGTCCCCACTTTTACGATTTATTTTCTTTAGTTTCGTACGTGTAAATTGGGAACCAAAGTTGATCAGTTTTCTTTTCACCTCTTCAAAGGTCATTGATAGATCCAGTTTCTTCAGTTTCTCACATATAGGGATTAGCTTCGTAAAACTAAACTATCATGGACGTAAGGTCTTGCGTCCATTCCAACTACAATTTATAAAAAAAAATGTCTGTTAAGTATTTCTAAATGAACACATTTTTTGCCTTACATTTTTATTAGCAGGAATTTCAATTTTTTTTGCAGTTTTCTATGTTGTTCAACAGTCGTAAAATTCAAGAAATTAGTAACACAAGAAACACAAGCGGAGATGCTGGAGAAGTCAAAACAATGCGAGACAACATTTATCATAGCCTCAAACGTCAAAGAATATTCGATCGTATGGCGGGAAATTAAAAATTTGATATAAAACCTAAAGATAATCATAAGAAATACGTACTCTCCCTAGTTAAGAATCGCAAACTTTACTTGAGGTTTTAGGTATGTTTTACTATCACACTGTTCCTTATAAAATTCTCTCTGTTATTTTCATTTAGCGACCATCGGACCTTAAAAAAAACAACCCTCGTACATATACAAAACTGAAAATTGAAATATTGACATTTGTAATGTAAAACGCTTTATGGAATGTCCGTATTATTTATACTTTAAAAGATAGATAGTGCAGTTTATGCACGTGACGCAAAAAGGCAGGTTGTAGCTTAAGTTCAATATTCACATGCAACATGCAACACTTTTTATTTTATATAGAAACATTTGTAATGCATTAGCAGTAAAAATCTCAGACAGCATACGAAAACAATCGTATGTATGTCTGAAACATCTAAAACGGTTGAAATTTACATAAAGTATGGTAAATGGATTCCTAAGTATATGATATAACGATAAAAAAAACTCTTCTACTTTAAAAAATACGAATATAAGTATAATTTGCAATTTTTTTATAAGAAAATTGCAACAACCAAATACTCATTTTGTGTTAAGGTTTAATATGGTTTAAGAAATATTATTGTTTTAGTTAAATATAGGGTAATTTTTGTAATATCCATCTTACGTATATATTGCTTTTCAAACATCCTTAAAATTAAACATGATTGTAAACAGAGCTATGTGCACGTAGAGTTGTCATGATTACATTACCGCAACAATATATCACAATTAGCAGATTTCATTACGATTGCTGTAATGAAAAGGAATGTATGCAGTAAATCAATTTAATGAAATTTTACATAGTTGTTACTTAAGGTGAATAATTATTTAAAACAATTGGTTTTAATGCCATCAACGTACTAGAAAAAATATAAAAATTGATTAGTTTCAGGTTCAAAAAACGAAGAATAAAACTAAAAAGGAACTACTTACTTAGATAATTGTGGAAAAAGTTGTCGTAGTATGATGATAATAGTATAATTATTGGTCATTTTTTCAAACTAGTTAATAAATAATAAAAGAAAAGTTCACAGAATAGTTGCACCACATAACAGTTTTACATAAATTAATTAACAACACTGGTTTTGACGGCACACTTTTGTAAATGTTTTATTTGTGTATAAAAGTAAGGTAAAAGTTGGTCAAAAATAATTGTACATGCATGTAAAAAATAAAATAATATCAACCTTGTTAAAAATCCGCGAAAAAGTTTTAAACAATCTTATAAATTATTGTAACCAAAGATGCTTTTAAGAATATTTGATTATTATGATATAAAGTAATTATTAATTTAGTTTTATTTTAATGATTATGTTATTGTAGGTGGTATTTAAATTTAAATGGTTTGTATCTATTTTGAAATTTATATTATTATTGTAAAATTTAATCTAAATTATTTCAGAAATGATTCTTTTGTTGTAATTAATTTTACTGTCTAAAATTATTGGTTCTTCAAAATTGAAACAATGACCAGTCTGGTTATGATGTACAGCAAGCGCAGTCGTATCACTCTTTTTTGAGCAATCGTATTTATGGTTTTGATTCTATTTTGTAGCTTTTTGTTTAGTTTGGCCCACATAACATCCCTTACAATCTGTCCTATATACAAGACTTGATTTCTCAATAGGAGGTGTTTTGTCTTTCAGTTTTGAATAACATTGTGCTGCCAAAACCATTGTTGTTAGTTTATATAAAACTATTTTATGGTGTTAAAGACATTCTTTATTTTTGTATTTTGGCGGCGATTTTACGGGCATTGGTGGGTTATGCTATTCGGTTAATATTTTTGTTCATTCGATATTCAACCTTCAACAAATAAATAGTTCGTACGTAGTATGTAGTTTGAATCTTAAATACAAATTCACTTTAAAATACAGTCCATTGCAAATTAAAAATAAATATGAAATAAATTAAGGGTAAGTACCCAACATGCTGGTCCTATCGATAACGGATTTTTGAATTAGAAGAGTTGCATATGGGAAGCAATTTAATTGTGGCTTCTGGAGGTCCATATTAAGAAGATTCAAGAAAATTTCCAATTGTTGATCAAATTAAATTAGAAGAATTATATTGAAAAAATGAAAATGGTTGGTCACATTACGATGACGTATCGTCTTATCGCTCATCGCCGTTAGATTTACCAAGTTGCCTGGCTACAAAAGCAATATTAAGTAGTGAATTGATAGAATTAAAAACTAAAATCGAAAAATGCTATAAACAAATTAAACGAATTGAAAGTTACGTAAACGATCACAAATCAGACCTTACATCAGAAGAATTAAAAGATAAAATGCTTGTGAGAAAATCAAATTTAAATCAGTATTTTGATCAAATTAATGAATTAGATACTAAAATAATTTGTTTAAATGACAAGGAAGGAATGACGGATGCCGAAATTGACGATGTTACAAATATTTTCTATGATGTTGGTGCGCTCATTAATAATATTCTACAAAAATGTGATGCAAAAGTAAATTTAGTTGCTAATGTTCGTGACAATTCAAATGAAATTCTCAATATTAAATTGCCAAACATTCAAATTCACAATTTTAGCGGAAAATGCATTAGCGAATTTAAGCCGTTTATTGATATGTTTGAAGCTGTAATTCACGCGAATACTAAATTAAAGCCTGTAGAAAAATTATATCATTTGAAAAGTCACCTTGAAGGTGAAGCTCTCAATTTGATAAGTAATCTACCTTTAACAAATGAATCTTATGTTCAAGCGTTAACTATTTTAAAGGAATCATATAATAATGAAACTGCTTTAATTAACTCTCACATTGATGCTTTACTTTCCATTCCAATCATTCAAAGGAGCAACCCTTCAAATCTAAAAGAATTTGTTTCTTGCATTAAACAGCACACAAGTGCATTAAAAATGTTAGGTCAACCTGTGGATGATTCACCAATAAAGCTTATCAGCTACAAAGGGATAAATCAAAGGTTCCTTCGTTTAATGAATTTTTAGAATTTTTACATCAAAGAATTTTGTCGTTTCAAGAAATACCCGATTCTAAAAAGGCTTTAAAGGAAAAAGCTCATGTTCACCTTAACACTAAAACTAAAAATATTAATTGCATTTTTTGCCAAACGAAGATCTTGAACCTGTACCTCAACAATCATCAAGTTTACAACTTTTCAATAAGAACTTACATTGTTCGAAAAACATCTTATTACCCATTATAAAGGTCATGGTAAAATCTATCACTGGTGAGTTTATCATTGTCTACTGTTTACTAGACGGCGGTTCTCAAGCTTCTTTTTTTACTAATCGATTAATATCGAAATTAGGTATTCAAACTTACAATAACAATTTAGAAATAATTGGCATATCTCAAACCACATCCAAAGTACACAAGGCCGTTTGTATAAAGATAATTTATTTAAATTTATTTATTTTTTTTATTTATTTAAATACAGCCGCACCACAGCAAAAGCCAATTATGGGCGGGAACAGCAAAATACAAAACTAAAACGAATCGGATAATATAAACGTAAAAGTAATTAAACGTAGGTAATACAGATATAATATAAAACAAATAAAAGTAGTAACGTTAACGTTAAACGGGGTAAATAATGTAAATCGATCAACCAACTAGGGAGTCGCTACAGAATCATTTTATCTCGGATATGGGCGTATGAAAAATATCAAATTTACGTAGAGCACTGCTGCTGCATACAGAGAAAATAGGAGATGACTCCAACACACGCGTACGGGGAGTGGGTAGGTAGAAAGTGGTAGGAAAACGAGACCCAGGTCAAGGAACGGAAAAAGATAATTTTGCCAACAATTCAGGACAATCGACAAGGTAATGAATAAGTTTGTATAGAAAGAGAAGAGAAAAGGTGGCGCGACGAGTACTTAAATCGGAAAGGTTGAATCTAGCCAAAAGATCAGATTGCGGGAAACCTCTAGGAGGGTGTCATGTATTAGTGACTATAACTTAAGTTTTCATTGTTACGCAATTGACAACATCACGTCACAACTTCCCAATGTTTCTATTGACATTTCCAATTTAAAGTTACCTAAAAATATTATTTTATCCGATTCTAATTTTAATCTTCCAAAGGATATAGATGTTTTAGTAGGTGCTGACATATTCTTTAAAATTATTGCTACTGGAAAACACACAATTTCAGGATCAACTCTCATATTGCAAAATACTTCATTTGGTTATGTCTTGAGCGGTTCAACTGCTATGAATGAACGCTTAATTTGTAATTCCGTATCGTATTCTCTTCATTCAATTTCTAGGATAGAAACTCTTATTTCAAAATTTTGGGATACTGAAAAGGTGCCCGAGTTATTCAAAGAATACAATTCAGAACAAGAGGCTTGCGAAAATAGTTGTCAATCATCCGTTACTACCGAGTAGAACAAAAATTCCAGGTGCAACTTCCTCTAAAACAAGCGCTTCATTTATGTAACTTAGGAGATTCTTTTTCGGTTGCTTTAAAACGATTTCACAATCTAGAAAACAAATTTAAATTTGATCCGCTTCTTTTCCAACAGTACAGTCAATTTATAAATAAATATTTGAGCCTAGGACACGCAAAGATTATAGATATCAATAGTTATGATTTAGATAGTGGTTTAGTTTATTTTATGGCACATCACCCGGTAATAAGGGAAGACAAGTGCACTACAAAATTACGGGTAGTATTTGATGGTAGTATATAATCCATAAATGACGTGTTGCTCAATAGACCCATTGTACAGAGAGATCTTTTTTAAATTCTAATATTGTTTAGAACTTATAAATTTATAATATTATGTGACATAGAGCAAATGTACATACAGGATGATCTGGATTGATCCCAAACACAGACGTTTTCAAAATATTTTATGGCGATCTAGTTCAGAACAGCCTGTACAATGCTTACAGTTGCAGACGGTTACGTATGGTTTAAAAGTAGCGCTTTTTTAGCTACTAGATGTTTATACGAACTTGCCGTTAATAATAAGGATAAATTTCCTTTAGTCGCAAATGCTTTGCTCCATAATACATACGTTGATGATATTCTTTGTGGTGGCGATACCATTCAAGATGCTATTCAATTAAAGCATCAATTAATTGACTTGCTAGCAAGTGGTGGTTTTCAATTACACAAATGGGGTAGTAACTGTCCAATAATTCTAAGGGACATTCCCTCTGATCATCAATTGCTGGAAAATCTTAATATCGATAAACACAGTGTCGTATTAAAAACTTTGGGAATACATTTTAATACTAAGTTAGATTGTTTTGAAGTTTTGTTTCCAAAATTAAATTTTAAGGAATACATTAAAAAAAGCATGTATTGAGCTTTATTTCTTCTTTTATGATCCATTAGAATTTGTTGGGCCTGTGTCAGTCACAGCCAAATTATTTATGAAAAACCTTTGGCAATCTAATCTTAATTGGGACGACGTCTTACCAGATAATTTACTTATTGAATGGCACACTTTTTCTAAAAATTTAATTGACATGTCTAATATAAGCATTTGAGAAACTTACAAATTTCTAAGTCAACATTTGTTGAATTAGTGGGTTATTCTGATGCTTCTTCTTTGGCGTATGGTGCCGTTTTATATCTCAGGGCAATTTATCCAAATAGGGTGATTGTTTCTTTATTATGTTCCAAGTCTCGAATTGCTCCTAGTAAAAATAATCGTGATAAAAATCTAACTATTCCCAGGTTAGAATTGAACGGAGCATTTTTGCTTACAATTTTATCCAAAAAAGTGTTTGATTTATCAAATCCTTTAATCAAAGATTTAAATGTTTTTCTTTATATAGACTCTGAAATGGTTCTTTCCTGGATCAGAAAGGACCCAATAAAATTAAATAAATACGTAGCAAACAGAATTTCAAAAATTCAAGATTTAGCAAACAATTTTAATTGGCTTTATGTTGAGTCGCAAAATAATCCTGCCGATTGTTTATCTAGAGGTTTACAACCTCGTGATATTACTGATTGTAATATTTGGTTTTGTGGTCCAAAACATTTATCTAATATCAACTTATGTCATAATATAAATGAAAAACCAACTGAGACTGATTTATTACCCAAATTAAAAGTCAATGTGCATCTTCATCAAAGAATTTACAATGCTAATTTTTTTCAAAATTACTCTGATCTAAATAAGCTACAAAGAGTAGTGGCCTATCTACTTAGATTTCTTGCAAATACTAAAAATAAACAGAACTTTAAAGGAAATTTAAGTGTTGGCGAATTAAATTCCGCTCTAAATTGTATTATTAAACATGAACAACATTTCTCGTTTTTGATGAAATTAAGGCTTTAAAACGGAATACTAAAATTCTGTCAAATTTAAGTAGCCTTTTCCCATTTCTCGACAAAGAAAATTTATTACGTGTTGGAGGTCGTCTGCAACATTCCAATATTTCTTATGACCAACGGCATCCTATTATTTTACCCAACAATAATCACATCACCGATCTTATTATTCAATACGAACACTTGCGATTGTTACACGCCGGACCTAAACAAATTGAATAATTTGAGATTTTGGATAATAAATAGTACAAGACAAACAAAGAAAATTGTTCATAAATGCATAACTTGCTTTCGGCACAACGCTACTTGTTCTCAGCAATTATTGGAAAAAAGAGTAACTCAATCTCGACCTTTTCAAAACGTAGGGATTGATTTTTGTGGCCCTTTCAACATTAAGCAATCTAGATTGCGAAGCACTATCTCGACAAAATCATATATCTTGCTTTTTGTTTGCTTTTCAGTAAAGGCAGTACATATGGAGCTTGTATTGGATATGACTACTGAAACATTTTTAGGAGCATTTAAAAGATTTATTTTTTGGCGAGGTAAACCGAGCCAAGTGTTTTACGATAACGGTACTACATTTAAAGGGGCTTACAACAAACTAATTGACTTTCGTAGATGTTTAGATAAAAACGTTATTCACAATTATTCACTAACCGAAAAAATTGTTTTTAATTTTATTCCAAGGCATTCGCCTGTTTTTGGCGGTCTTTGGGAGGCGGGTGTTAAAAGCGCCAAATACCACATCAAGAGAATCTTAGGTAATGATTAACTCACATATGAAGAATTTAACACCTTAATTGTTCAAGTTGAAGGAATTCTAAATTCAAGACCTATAACACAATTAACTAATGATCCTTCAGATTTAAGTTATTTATCACCTGGTTACTTTTTAATCGGTGCTCACATAACTAGTTTTGCTGAACCCAATTTAACTATGATTTCAAAAATAGGTTGAAATTTTGGAGGAGATGTACTCAAATGCAGCATCACTTCTGGAATAAATGGCACAAAGATTACTTAAGTTTATTACAGAATAGGCCAAAATGGCGCTACAGCGTACCGAATTTAGCTGAAGGTGCTCTTGTATTGATAAAGGACGAAAAACTACCTTCTTTAAAATGGCCAATAGCCAGAATAGAAAAGGTAATTCCTGGAAAAGACGGGAAAGTTAGAGTGGTTCAATTAAAAACAAAAAATGATTCATTTCTAAGATCTGTTATAAAAATTGCTATTTTACCAATAAATTAATTTTGATTATCTAGCCTAATATATTGTTTTATTTTGTTTCATAATTTTGCTGTATTTATTTTTAAATAAGTTTAAGTTGAAATTATTATTTAGTGCAAACTTGTATTCGTAAAATTTTGTACACTTTTATTGTATTATTAGTTTTTAGCTGAGAAATGCTTTATAATTTTGTACTTTAAATTTGTTTATTTCCATGTATAAATAGCAAATGCCACCGATTTTGTTTAGTTTTTAAGAAATTGTTTATTTATTTTACCGAAAAATATTTCTTGCTCTCCCAGTTTCAAGTTTTAAAGATCATGTCTTCCAAATGCCCTCCTTCGACTTCAATGCATTTTTGAATTCTAAGTTCAAAATGTATCATCACTTGGCGAAGCAAATCTCCATTTATTCCTGCAATTTCATTTCGAATCTGCTCCTTCAGCTCCAGAATTGTTGCGGGAATTGTTATTTACTTTAGTCATAACCCACAGAATAAGCTACATATTAGTCGATTAAAAGTTAATTTACTTTGATTAGAAAGTTTCTATTCGATTTTTAAATTGTATAGTCTAATATGGGGAACCCTGTACAAAAACAATGCTCTGTGATTCGATTGTGTTATCAAAATTAAATTTTTGTAATACTTTATATGGCCCATTTTTATCTAATGTAAATAAAAACTAATAATCCAAATATAACTAAATTCTTGTTTAAGATTTGTTTTCGGGATAAGTACATAATCTGAATTTAAGGGGTCTAATGGCAATCTCTAAACATCGTACGGAGTTTTTCAAAAGATGTTTTTCTTATCAAATTGTTAGTGCTTATAATTCTCTACCTATCAATCTAAAAATAAATCATTATTATACTCAAAGTGATAAAACACTACTTTTATAAATGTATAGGAATCCTCCTTAAATCTTAAATTTTGTACAAAGGCTGTTCTATCACTCGGGACAATTTCAGATTTCTAGTAGACGGTTTACTATTTTTATTTCTTGTTACATAAATAGCTATTTGTTGTTTTTCTGTTTCTAAAACTGTTTAAAATGCACATCATGTACAAAAAAAATAGACATCAACAATTCAACAATATATTATTTATCTATTAATATTAATCGGCTTCCAAGTCTGGCCTGTTGCGCTCTATAAAATTCGCCCGCGAGTACATTCATTTCACAATTCTCCAAGAGTTTTCAGTATTTATTGTTTACTTAATGTTAATTTTTCTCATTGATTTTTAAATAAAAATTAAAAAAAAGAAAATTTAGGGTTGTCAGAAAATTATTACCTATGTCGCGCAGGAGTCGAAATTTAGGCTTATAAGAAAATCAATTTTTTTATTATTTTACGTTTTAATTAAATTAAATGCAACGAAGACGAAAATAAAAAAAATAGCTCCTGCACGACATAAATAATAATGTTAGCTATATGTTTTTGGAAAATCAGGAAAATATTTCTAAAAATAAGCGAGATAAATTTACATAAATTTTATAGCTCCATGAGAGAACAGCTATTTTAGAATTTGTTAGTTTTAATATTTATTAATTATTTAATTTTTTTTTTAATTTCATTATGATTATTAATTTTGTAAAGAAACCCCTTTAGTTATTAGACTAATATCGCCATTTTCCAACACATGACTTATGAAGTTTGTTATTTATTTATTTATGTTGTTTACTTATGTACCGATGTAAATTGCTGTTTGGGTTGGATTTATTATTATTATTTAATAAGTGCAAATGTAAAAGGGACAGGGGAAAAAGGAGAAATTAGGTTGAATTTTAGTTGAAGAACCCTTTCTACTACAATGTTAAGACTTAAAAACAAAAATGCTCAAAATTAAGTGAAAATTGAATAAATCTAATTAACGTTCCAAGGTGTTGACATTTATGTAGTGTAAAATTTCTTTGCGGTGCAACGAGTATACAAGAAAAGCTCCGTAGAAGGAGAAGAAAACGTAATAGATGAGGGAATGACTGAGCGTAACAATAACTAGTTTGGTTAAAATTAAATGATTAAAGAAAACAATAGTATAACAGTGATACCGATAGAAGGAGTACGAAAATGAGCCCGTTTGTTATGGTTTTTTGAATAAAATTTTTAAAAATCGAAATTAAAATGAAGTGTTGAAACGACGCTACTATCTTCCTCGATTAACTGATGACAAAACTACATAGAGTTGCTGTCACTCGCTAAATAAAAATTGTAGCGTGAGAAAATGAATATTATAACGAACTACGATGAAATAAATTTTAGAAGTGCGGTTGTGAATTATATAATATTATATATATTCAAACCCTGAGAAAAAATCTAAAAATAATAATCAAAATCAACATCTTCCTATTTGTTCATATGGTTTACATTATGTTCAAACAAATAATCATAGCATAAACATTGACACAGCAACGTCGGGCTGTCCATTACATTTGTTTGACACATTTAATCATGTCAGTATATTCGGTTTCAACAAAAGCTATTTATTTACAAAAACTAGAATTAGTGTGTTGCAAAAAAGGTACTAATTCGCAAGTAAATTAAAATTAAAATGTAATCAATATTCACATACCGCACATGCAACGAATTAATTTATTTTAACCCAGTATTTAAATAGAAGAATGTGTACGTATAATAATGAATGTTTTCTTTAAAAATATTATAATTGCATTGCAAATTTATTATTAGATTAGATTAGTTTCCTAGAAACTAATTATTAATCAAATAATTTAATAAATAAATAATTACCAACACAAACTTTATAAAAATCCTATATTTAAAAAATTATTCTACAATGCTTTGTTAGATATCATTAAAACAAGCACAAGAATTTTAAATCCGTCTTTTATGTACTGATATTTCTTATGTCACACAAAGAAAGCTTTATAAATTTATAATGTATTTTAAGTACTCAGAATCAGTCTACTAACTTTCTTCGTACCTTAAATCTTTTTGATGTTATTAAAGTCACACGTTCACAAAAGGAGCTTGACTTTTATGTCAACATTCTTTACATTTACCACAATCACAATTGCGGAAAAATGTGTAAAGGAAATACATTGTAGAAATGTTAAGTCAAAAAACGTAATGTAAAAAATATTGCACTATTAGCTTTAATGCTCTGGAACGGACAGAAGTATTTCAATTTGATTTAAATTCTATAAGATATAACTTGAATTCTCAATTCAGAATTAACAGTATATATTACATATTACAAAAGTAAACATATTATTATGTAAAAAATATAGACGAAATGAAATTATAGATGGTAGTTGTCATAGAATACTTAATTTATGTAAATGTTACAAATTCACATATTTGAAAATAATTACGTATAGCTTTGTCACGATCAATAAAAAGCACATCTAAAGTAAGTGATGTTGCATTATCGCTGGAGTGTGTGAAATGTTAACTAATACCCAAGTAATTAAAAGTATCTGTTTATCTTGGAAAATTAACTCGATTTATATATTATACGTAACGTGGCCTCAAATTGTAATTTAAGTAGTTCATTACAAAAGATATTGTAAAGTAATTTTGTTTATATTATAAAACAATTTAAATAAATTGGAACTTCAACACACAAATAAAAGTTTTCAAACATACAATGTACATAAATTAGATTATATAGCTCATTGTTATACGATCAAATAGAAATCTTTAATTTTTCATAGTTACGACGTATAAATAAACGAATATACCCGTAACGACCTGATATAACCGTTTTGGTATTTCGCCACCTTCAAAAATGTAATATTTTATGTTCTTATTTACCTTCTATAATGTTTACACGCTTAATTAATATTATTACATATGAATACTAAGGGTTGGCATATTTAGGTTTTAGTGGTTTTCCTAAACATTTAATTAAATGCTTTGCCAAGACGAACCAATCCACAATTGCACCCGGTTTTGTCACCACACTATACATGTTTATACTGATCTTCTGGGGCACCATACAGTAACACTTACATCACAATATCATAATGAAAATGTACCATACCAATAAATAAATAAATTATAAATATTTTCAATAATAAATTTCATTACTGAATTTATCCCTTTTATCTGTAAAAACTATAAAATGCCATATCAATAAGTAACGCCTTAATGTAAGTTTTAAATTTAGGTTCGGACAATTCCCTAACCGACACAGGAAGGCTGTTAAAAACCTTCACACCATAATAATTTACTTTGTATCTAGTCTTCCGAAATCGACGCTTTGGTATTAAAAGATTATCGCATCCCCTGGTTTGGTGGTCGTGTATTTGGCTGTAGCAAGAGTACATTGTCAGATTGCAAATTACATGATATAAACAAGCGTAAATGTAAAGAGAAGGGAGAGTTAAAATTGATAAATCCCGAAAATAAGATTTACAATCCTCTCTGTAACCGATATTTGCGATTGCTCGCAAAGCGCGCCTTTGAATTTTAAAAATACAATATCTGGAAGCCGAATGACCCCACAAGAGGAGCCCATACAATAAATGGAACTGTACTAAAGAAAAATATGCAATCCTGAGAACTTCTACGGACAATGAATTAGACAGTTGTCTAAGCAGGTAGATGCTTTTGTTTAACTTTATGGCAAGATCACTACCATGACAGTCCCATAGGAAAGTGGAATCCAAGTTTAAACCCAGAAATTTCACTTTGGAATAGAAACCATCCCCAATCAAATGATCAATATTTGACAGACTAAAGACCACCTGTTTTGTTTTTTTTTTATTAAACGCCATTCTATTGGATGACATCTAACATCTAACATCGTTGATTGCTGATTCCATCACATTAACGTCAAAATTAAGTGTCAAAAATTGAGACGTCAGCGTATTAAATTACACCTGTATTTGAATCACGCAGATTCAAATTCAGAGGCAGGTCGTTGACATACAACAAAAACAGCAGAGGACCCAAAATTGAACCCTGAGGTACACCGTGATTATTAAATTGTGGATCCGAGTATCTGCCGTTGACTCGTACTCTCTGCACTCTATCGACGAGATATGATCTAATTAAAAAACAGCTTTCAGAATTAAAGTTATATTTAGATAATTTATCAGCAAGAATATCGTGAGAAAGAGCTTTGCTAAGATCTAAAAAAGATCCTAATAACGTATCCTTACGTTCCAGGCTATCAACTATCTTGTTAGAAATTTGAAACACCGCATGAGTCGTCGAAAGTCTCTCACGAAAGCTGAACTGGGCGTTAGATAGCAAATTGTGTTCAGTAAGAAACGAGGTGATTTTTGCGTACAAGATCTTTTCAAAAATTTTGGAAAACGGCGACAACAGAGAGATGAGTCTAAACATAGAGAATAGAGTTCACATCTACCTTAACAATGGTATTTTTGATAAAAAAATATATACTCTACGTTGTTTAGTTTCATTTATCTGTCTGTTCTAGAATAGCTGATCAAGAAAACTGCCTGGTTAGCACTACACAATCCTAAAACTGGAAAACAAAGTTAAAATGCTAAAATATTGCCGCGTTAAAAAAATTACACACAAAGTTTGCTTTTGTAGTTCAATTTAGACCCGGAATAAACAATATTGTGTTTGTCTATAAAACAAAACGTAATACCGTTTTATGATGGCCGACAATTAAACATATTTCTAAATCAATCAGAACTGGTCAACAAACATTAATAACCCAGGTTCATCTAAACAAATCTATTTTAGTCTGCGTGGTTACTTTCTTTTTAAACGGGATTTTAAAAATTACAAGCACCTTGACTATACTTTGAAAGAGCATGCGATATCCAAAAATCATAATCATGCCCAAAAGCTTGGATAAAAATTAGTCTATTCAATAATCCTTACTATAGATTCTAATGGTAAACTACATAAAATTCATGAATATAAAAGGGTAGTAGAATGTAAAAAAAGAAGAGATTACATGTCACTATATCGAGAAAATCAAGATCAAGCACTAAACACATTACAACTGTACTAAGATTTAAATAAGCATAAAGTATAGGTAAGTTCAGTTTGAATAACATTTACCTACACACAAAAAATGATACAAAGTAAAAAAAATTGAAATTCATTTTTTAATTTGACATCTTTCTTTTTTTAATTAATTTAATTTACTTAATATATTAAAATTGTTTGTTTAAATATGCGACATTAAATCCTCTATCATTTTCTTTGCTTAATGCTTAAATGGCTTGATAAATGATAAAAAGTAGAATAAATAAATATTTATTCCAGAAATAAACTTTAGTAAATCATATTAGTAGTTTAATAAACAACAAATAATTGAAATTTATTTATTTAAATACAATGGTTAATGTTAATAAGTGTTAAGTAATTATACTTGTTTTGTAATATATCAGTTCCTTTGTTGTTTTAGAACATAAAATCTACTTTGCTTAAAACTATTTAACATTTATATCTAAATTCTTTTAAATTAACACCTTGATTCCCATCGTCCAGTTTACTGGACGGTCATGTTCTATCCGGTGGGCCCGCGTCCACTTAACTGGACGGCTTTTATAAACGATTTAAAAGTGTTTACGTTTATTGCGGGCTGTGTGGCTTGAATCTATGCTTCCTTATGGTCTACGAAAACGTAATATTAAGTAGACTTCTTTATTCGACAAAAATAATTACTTTTCTCAACGTCAAAAGGTGGCGTATGCGCCTCCAAATAATTATTTCATTCCGTATACTTGTTGGAACGTGTATACAATTTCTGTGATTTTACGTTCATTGTATGTGTTTCGTGTTTTATGATTATAAAATTGAAACTAGGTACATAAATATGAATGGTGTTGATGAAGATACAAAAGCAGCAAGGTATGTAAATTAGATTTTAGAGTAATATGTAAGATTCCTGTTTTTACACAGCTGTAGCAGATATCCAACTCAGAAAAGAAAATCAAACAACCATCGTCCGCTTACTGACAAAGAGTTAGCACATTTTGCGGAACACCTTTCAGACATAGAGAATGATTATTCTAGTGATGATAGCGTCAGGGATAAAGATTACGAACCAGACAGTGACGATTCGAATTTCGCATTACAATTCCAAAATGATTTGGAAATCATTGAGAGTGATGATAATGGAAATGGTGTCGTACAACCTGGTACATTTCAAGATGTATCTGATACAGAAAGCAGTGAGTGGACTGATTCTGAAAATGATCCGCCAAATATGCCATTTACTGGTAATTTTTCAATCAACTGTAATTTAGCTAACGGTGCGGGTCCTTACAATTATTTTCAATGTTTATTTGATGAAGACATTTTAAAACTATCACAGAAGAAACAAATAGAAGAGCAAGAAAAAAATTCCTCCAAGTGCAACTTTACGAAATAAGAGATCTAAAACATGGATTGACATTACCTGTAATGAAATGAAGAAATTTCTTGGACTTTGTTGCTTATCAGGTACTATACATTTCCCACATTTATCAAAACAATGGAGTACGAACTCGCTGTATCATCATCCAATTTTGGTAAAACCATGTCAAGGAATAGGTTTCAGGAAATTTTGCAAAATCTAAGATTTGTGAATCATGAGAATGCTGATACCTCTAATCGTTTATATAAAATTCAACCAATATTAGACATGATGATAAGAAACATAAAAAAATTATGAGTCCCGGAAAGAACTTTCCATTGATGAATCAATGATTCCATGGAGGGGTCGTCTGCAGTTCAGACAATATATAATGAACAAAAGACATAAATATGGAATCAAGGTTTACGAACTAACAACCTACGATGGTTTTATATTGAATGCAATTATTTATGTAGGAAAAGGAACTCTTCTGGAAGAAAGTGGAGACTCGCATACGTCAAAAGTTGTAAAGGAACTTCTTAGGACTATATAAACAAAGGTCATGAAATTTATTTAGACAATTTTTATACTAGTTATTCGTTAGCGAAACACCTATTGAATCACAAAACTCTCATGGTGGGGACTCTCCGTGAAAGGAGGAAAGGAAATCCAACCAAACTCATGCAACATAAACTTAAGAAAGGAGAAGTTGTGTGGAAGAGGAAAGGTTCAGTTTTAGTAACTAGATGGAAAGACAAACGAATTGTAAATATGATTTCAACAAAACATCGCCACGAAATGGTTAAAATTGAAGGCAAGCGAGGAGGAAACAAAAATAAACCTAGATGCGTACTCGACTATAATAAATTTATGTCTGGTATTGATAGAGCTGACCAAATGATGTCGTATTATTCTACTCCAAGAAAGACAATCAGATGGTATAGGAAAGTCTTTTTCACATAATAGATATTTGCATGTGGAATGCCTATTACATATACAAGAAAGAAAAAGGATACAAAAATCTACAATTTTAGAATTTCGTGAAAAAATAATTCAAGAAATGATAGAAGTAGAAGAGAATGTGACAGCTAAGCACTCTAAACAGACTTTGCCATTTCATTTTCTAGAACCTGTTCCAGAAACTGAAAAGGATAAATCTCCGATGAAACGTTGTCGTATGTGCACCAAAAATAAATTATCAAAAAATCAAGATATCATTGCATAATGTGTCCTTCTTCACCTGGATTGTGTGTCCACCCTTGTTTCAAATTATGGCACCAGGAAATTTTGGACAATATTGATTCTTAGTTTGTTAGATGTAGGACATAGTCAATTTCATACTTATACGTTTTAAGTTCTGTAAAATTTCTATTTAGTTATTTCTTCTATACTTATTACAAATTAAAAACAAGATTGACAGTTTCCTGTCCAGTTACCTGGACAGCGGGTTTGAAGAATGAAACATATCTGGAGGAGCCGCTGTCCAGTATACTGGACAGCCCTTTTTACATAATATGAAAGTTATAAGACCTTATCAAAGTATTTAGAAGCTATATTATTCCAAAATAATTAGTAAATATTGAATTTCAATGCGTGGTTTCTGGAGCGTGACCATTTACCCAATAGGTGGGAGTCAACGTGTTAAAACATCCAGGATTTTAGCCTAATAAAATGTTTTCTAACTTTTTGTTCAATACTGGATGTGTATGTTTTTATGTGCAATTAAAAAAAATACTAGGTACTGCAAATACTTATATTAATAGCATGCTAATAACTTCTTTTATAGTTCCATTTGTAAATATTAATCTTGGAAGTTTATATGCACGCAAAGTTTTATATTTGTTTGTTCATGTTTTAGAATTATACTCAACTTTACAAACTAAAAGTTAGTTATTTTATTCCTAAATACTTATGCATATTAAACATATCTCGGTAAAAATAAAACATAATGGTTAGACAAGTTGCGAAGAGTTATTACGGTTGTCTCAGAAACAATTTCATACTCAACGTTATCTTATATTATGCATAATGCGACCTCAAACATTTTGATAGTTGTTTCGTTTTAACTAAGTCTTCGGGTTTATGAACAGTAAACGTATAAAAGAATAAGGTTTATTATTTGTAACAATACATTCTTCGATCATTTCTCATTCTAAAATAAATATAGATTGTTGTTTTTATATTTAATTACAGTTTTCAAATTGATTTATTTTTTTCTAATTAATAATAAAATTATTTTATTTGCTATCACAAAATTAAATAAACAAGCACAATACTAACAGTATATATCTTTAATAATTCATGTACATTTTTATACGTCTTTTGTACCAAAAGTAGATGAATTTAACGTTTTCAGTTCTTAAAATTTATTCTTAAAGGTCGCTGTAACCATTCAACACGCACTTAACCGATCAATTGGACAGTGAATTCAGGAAAGTCACGTTTGGGAGAATATTTCATACTTATTACTCGTATTATTGGGTAGAGCTTACCTCCAAATCTCAGGACGCGAACTTTAGTTTTTAATGAACATATCAGTAAACTGCAACATTTAACAAGCTGATGCAATTATTAAGCCTACGAAGACAATGTTAACTTTCAAATAAATATTTTTATGAATCTCCACTTCGTTTATAAAATAAATATTTTCTTCTACGATTGATTTAATAATAAACTAAATGCACTCTGATCGTCTTTGATGTCCCTCCTAAAATAAGTTTATTTAGTTATTTTAATCCTTTGATCAAGGGTGTACCACA
The DNA here is from genome assembly GCA_030710515.1 of Abscondita cerata. Lineage (NCBI taxonomy): Eukaryota > Metazoa > Arthropoda > Insecta > Coleoptera > Lampyridae > Abscondita > Abscondita cerata. The sequence continues at coordinate 40,953 of JALBCR010001152.1, forward strand.
AGGAACAATACTGGGGCCAATACTTTTTCTTATATTTATTAATGACTTGTCTCACTTCATTCCTGATGAATGTTTTTGTTTGCTGTATGCCGATGACACTATCTTGGTATTAAAAGATATCACTCTCAATGACGTAATTACAAAATCTAATTCTTGTTGTGTATTCACAACAACATTTCTGAGTGCGTATTATGCTCATTGTGTAATTTCTTACTCCCTAATTGCGTCGTGAAAACGGATATTTAAACTTCAACGTCGTGCTGTAAGAATTCTTATTAACTCGGATTATAAAAGAGATTGCCGACATACTTTCCAAAACCTCAAAATTTTACCAATGCCATGCATTTTTATATTAGAGTGCTTGTGTTAAGCAAAATATAATCAAAAAACCATTATTATGGAATTTCTCTTCGCCAGTAACACCAGAAACAAAGAAAATATACAAACTCCGTTTGGTAGAATTACTAAGACGCAAAATACTTTCTCAAAAATTTTATATTGTATGCCCGAGGAATTACAAAAATTACCACACCAACTTTTTTAAAATAATATTAAAATACGCTTTTTATTCATACACGGTGTCCACGGATGGGGTATCCTATAGGTGAAAACTTTTTTAATCTTAGTTTTAGCAAAAAATTTCATTCTTGATAAAAAGTTTTGCAATAATTGATGCCGTAAATGAAATTACCACAGAAATGCTACAAAACGCTTATACAGAATTTAGAAGAAGAATTGAGAAATTTTTTGAAGTTGGAGGTGGATATATTGAATAGATGTTCTTTGTTTACTGTTACTATTAGTTTTTCTTACATGATTACTGTGTATTGTTATTTTTGATAGTTACTATAATTCTTCGAATTTTGTTTTATTTATGAGGTTTCAGAACAAGCAGAACTTTTTATCAAAAACGACATTTTTCGCTAAAACTACAATTAAAAGAATTTTCACCTATATGATACCCCATCTGTGGACACACTGTATAAGGAACTTCTTAAATTTAAATTTATAATTTAGAGTAGTTCACATCAACATTTAGGACGCGTGTAAGTAATATAGGTATATGTCGAATCCATATACTGTAATTGAACATTTATGAAATAGATAACCAGCACCTGAACTGGTTCCAGATGGTGTAATACATTTATTTTACAGCATATGGATAGAAATATTGTCAATTTCGTGAAACGGAAACCTTCTTTTGCCAGATGATGAAACGGTTTGGTTTTACAGTATCTGGACGCGCAACATCAATGTCCAGTTCGCGTATTGTACATACTAGTCGTCTATATACTGCATTCGACTGACATTTAAACTTTACCGAACAAAAATGAACCATTACGTACCTACCATATTTCGAATAATAACTACCACTATTCCTTTAGTGCTATTCTGTTCGTGTTAATGTGTTATTGTTTTGAAATAATGGAATACGCAACTAAAGATGAATTTTACGCTAAAATTCACACATATTACGAAAAACATCCTGCCAAAAAACCATTTAATAGGGCGTTAGCAAATGAAATTATCAACAAAATTCTACATGCTAAAGACAAATCGTAAGTAATACTATAAAATCATTGTCGTACGTGTTTAATACGTACCTACCTATTTAATTTATTTTAGAACAAAAAAAACTAGAAGAGAGTATTATCTGCTCAGCACCTACGATGTATTATCTGTAGGAGATGAAAACTTTTGATTAAAAAACGAAACAAAAATGAGGACTAAAATACTTGGTAGCATATGAAGACCTTTACGATAGGTGTCACAAAATCCACGTTTCAACAGGTCATGGTGGAAACGTAAAGATGAGAAATGCTATAAAAAATATATGTAGTTCCTAGGCCATGCATTAAAGCATATTTAGGTGTTTGCAAATCGTGTAACGAAAAAAATAGTATTTCTCGAAAGCTAGTTGTAAAACCTATAACTTCAAAAGATTTTAATGAAAGAGGAAAAATCGATCTCATCGATTTTCAGTCTCTACCTGATGGTAAATACAAATGGATTTTAAACTATCAGGATCACTGTACAAAGTTTGTGTCTTTAAGATCTCTGTAGACAAAGCGGGCTTCTGAAGTAGCCCATCACCTTTTACTTTTGACTTTTGGTGCACCACGGATTTTACAGAGCGATAATGGTCGCGAATTCGTGAATAATATAATTGTAGAAATGAAAACATTATGGCCCGAATGTGTCGTTATTCATGGACGTCCCCGTCACCCTCAAAGCCAAGGGAGCATAGAACGTAGTAATCAAGACATCGAAAACATGATTAGAACCTGGATTGCGGATAATAACTGCACAAATTGGGCGAATGGGCTATGTTTCGTACAATGGCAAAAAAATACTTCGTACCATCGAATTATTGGTCGATCACCCTATAAGGTTCTTTTTGGGCATGATCCGCACGTGGGATTCACTTCTAGTAATATTCCCAAACAAATCTTGGAACGTTTAGTAACTGAAGAGGATGCAGATGCCCTACTTCGAGAATCTGAGGTTTACTGCGATGCAACATTGGAGACGTCTACAGATGTAATGACTGAAACTCAAATGCCAAATGAAATTGACATTTCCTCGACAAGTAATACCTATACTCAAAGTTATCTTGCTGAAAATGAATCTACGGAAAGGAGTCCAAGTAACACCCAACTTAATGAAGTAATAAACACTAGAGAGCAAAACATTCAAAAAGAAAGAGTTGTTAAATGTAGGGGGCAAAAACGTGCAGCGAAAAAAAGGCTGAGAGAATTGAACCTTAGGAATGCTAAGTTCAATGTGAACGATTGTATACTTGTAACTGTCCCTAAGGTAGATAGAGGACCGGCAGATCTCCAAAACATCATAGGAATAATAGTGGCGTGTAAAAACGAAGTTTATCAAATTGGTCTAAAGTGCGGTGTGTTAAAAGGATGGTATAGACATGATGCAATACAACGTACCTCATCAAATTTTGTCACAGTTGCAGACGTTGACTTCTCGAAGCAACTTTCATTACAAGAAGCAGTAGTAGTAATCATTTCTTATTTTATCCGTACCAGTTTTATTTTGAAACCTACAGACAAATACATTATCTATATTAATTAGCCCACAAAAAAGAATGCAGTATATGGACAATAGCATGTACAACACGCAAACTGGACATCGATGTGGTATTGGTAACGATAGCTTGCGCGTTCAGATGCTGTAAAACCGAACCGTTTCATCATCTGGAAAAAGAAGGTTTACGTTCCACGAAATGGACAATATTTTTATCCATATGCTGTAAAATAAATGTATTACACTATCTGGAACCAGTTCAGGTGCTGGATATCCATTTCATGAAATGTTCAATTACAGTATATGGACATATACAGGGTGTCTAGAAACTCTCCTGACAAACGAAGACCGGAGATTCCTCAGATAATCTTAAGACAATTTAACCCAATTCACCTAGTCCGAAAATGCTTCCTAAGAGAGCTAGAGCTCTTTGAAGATGGCGTCTGGTAAAATAAAAAATTAGAAGATAAACTTCGAGAACTGACAACAATTTGACAATGAAAGACGTAGGTTTTACTTTTGCTGGCAGTTCAAAGCCAACTAGTGCAAAAAATATAAATTTAACTTTAATGACAAAAAAACAAAAAATTTTCAAATCCATTTTTCTAGAAAACGGTGTATCCTAATGACTTAAAGTAAGAGTACCTTTTAGTACTAGAATATCTGAAAGTTTAATAATCAAGTGTCACAAATGCTTAAAAGTTAAAGACAAAAAAATTATGCGTTAAAATAACCGTTGACCTACCCAAAACGGACGCCTATAACCGATACTAGAAATTCGCAATTGATGGAATCGATTCATCTCTGAAAGCTAAACAAGCATACCAGTTTTTGCTTTTCTAAGTAGAAGCGTTCTGGAGGTATTTAATAAAAACTATTTACAAGGCGCCATCTTCAAAGAGCTCTAGCTCCCTTAGGAAGCATTTTCGGACTAGGTGAATTGGGTTAAATTGTTTTAAAATTATTTGAGGAATCTCTGGTCTTCGTTTGTCAGGAGAGTTTCTGGACACCCTGTATATTACAGGCACAAATATAATAATTATTATTATTGTTATTAATAGAGATAAAGATTTTTTTAAATAAACAATGTGGTACAGTTTTTGATGCCGATTGAGATGCAGTTAATTTCAATTATTTTATTTATTAGGACATCTACTGAAAAAAGTTCGTTTCTTCGTTTATAAGGGCAAACTGTAATCTATTTTCAAAAAGATTATTGCAAAAACGGTTTGAAGATAGTAACTTTCTAATTTTAAATTAACGTCTTATTTGATTTTTTCATAAATAACTTCTTCGCTTTTTTCTGATTTCAATCATATCTTATATGATTTGTTTGAAACAAAAGATCGTAATTGAAAAATTTCTTCTGTTGAATCACTAATAATACTGATTTAAAGTCTCTTACTTTGAAACAAACTAACAAGCAATCAAGAGTAACAACTTGAACAATCATCGAAGATCATTTGATTACATGGTTTACCAGACAACAAATGATAACTGGCATGTCAAGATCTTTTATTTCAAACATATTATGTGACATATCATTAAAAGCTAAAAAAAATCCAATATGGAGCTCATTTAATGTAAGAAAGTTTCTAACAGTTTCTCCAAAACCGCTCTTGTGATAATCTCTTTGTTCTAATAAGTAATGAATATTTTGAAAAATGGCATTTCTTCGGAACGGAATTTTTTGATCCTAGTTAACGGCATCTCAATCGACATCAAAAGCTGTACAACATTGTCTATTTAACCGAATCTTCCTGGATTGGACGGTGTGAAAGTGACAACCTTCGTTACCTAACGTTTCGTCACCTATCGTAGGAAGCTGCATTATGAAAAAAAATTAGAAAAAAACAAACGAGCGTTTTAGGTTATTAAATGTCAGTTAATCAACATGTCAACCAAGTCAGATTCTAGACAGAAAGTAGTTTCAAACTTCATTGATTATTGTAAATTAAATATAAAAAACAAAATTTAAGAAACAGTATATTTTTGGTAATCTGAGAAAAAAATTTTTTAAATTTGTCGTTAACTTCAAGTTTTAAATCAAAAAATGTCAAAAATATGTACAACACCAAAAATAATAGAGTATGATTAAATTCACAGATTTTTTCTCCAGTACGAAGACAAAAAATTAATCAGTTGTACTAGGAAAACATAACGCGACCTTTTGCCTACAGTAGGTCTCTTAGAGAAACTTCAAAAATATTAAATAATTAAAGTGGTTTTTGAAAAACAAAACGCTTAATTATTTTTCCATCTAGAATCAAAATGAAGGAGGTTTTCTTTAAGTGGCCCTTCGAATTTCTTTTTGAGCCTTTCATTTCAAAATTAGTTCAAAACTGTGATTCCGATTTCTTTAGTATCTCGTTCGTTGTTCTAAATTAACACAATGTTGATTTAAACATTAGTGGCTGTTTGTGAACTAGTGTCATCTAGATTCGGATCTAAAGGCTGTCGTTGATTAGAATTTCTTCCTAACATTTTACTATTACAATTGGTTAGCTTCTTCAGAAGTGCTTTCTTCCCCTATGTTGGATGTAGGTTAATGATTTAGAATCTCATAGTTTATTTCTTTTTGTTGAAGTTATCTGGATGTTTATGGATGACTTTGGCCAATCTGTTGTGGTAACTGTTACTCGTTGCTAGCCACTTAAAACTTTCGAAGAGTAACTTGTGATATTCATTGATAAGCGATTGTTTCACTCTCGCTCTTGGTGTGGGCCATATGGAACTATGCTCGATGTTCTTTAAAGTTAGTTGCTATTACAGATTTCATTTAATTTTTTGTATATATTAATTATTTAATACGGATTCATTCGAATCTATAATTTAATTTAAAAAGTTTATTGGCACTAGTTCAAATGTTAGAGGCCTTGTCAGCTTTAACTGTGGTTTTCTATTGTTACGACATTCGTTAAATGTACGTTGCACTCAAATGTTCTGTAGATATTCTGTTCAAAATCAACTAAAATTAATTTACAACTCAATTAGTCAATTATAATTGTTTTATTGGCAGCTATCAAACGGCCACGTAAAAGGTCGACATAAGAAACCAGCGACTTTAATTAATTTAGAAAAGGTCAATCTAGAAATCTGTCATCATCAATAACACTTGCCATAAGATCAAGGTATACGGTATACTTCGGCTGCTGAGCTAGAGTCTTTCTTGTCCTTTGTTGATTTGATGGTCTGCTGAATCTTCTTCTTTGATTTGAAGAATTATTGGTATCGTGACTCTTTAAAATTTTTTATGGGGTATGTTGCTTTCATCTTTTAGAAACTAGGTATGTACATTAATGTTAATTTATGTTTGTTAACAAATCAAATATGCGGCAACCAACATTACACCGATGCATTTTCCGTAGTATTTATAAAAATATTTTTTTAATGTACACTATTTAAAATGGTGCCAAGGTCACTAAAAACTTAATTCAAAGTGCGGCTGAGAAGTTTCGTTGTTAGTATGTATACTGTGATAAAACCAAATACTCTTATTCTTTAATTAGAAATAATTAATGCAAAAAGTACGCATTAAAATATCAATTACTTAAGACTAAAATAATAATAATTTTAATGCTAATTGCATTTAAAGTGAAACAAACAAAAACTTATTCTATGTTATTACTACTCCAATTGTTTACTTCAAAAATACAAAAATAGTCTCAATATAAAAAAAAAGATATCAATTTATATATTCTTTAAGATAAACGTATTATCAGAAAAATTGTGGCAAATTATTACACAAAACATTCCAATTTGTTCTCAACACGAAAAAACAAATCAATTTTCCTATGATACAAATGAAGATGTTTCGTAATAAATTATTGATGTTTTACGTTTTTCATAAGCACGCAACTATTTTTTAAACAATTGGATACCCAAGTAGAAACGAAAACTGACGAAAAATTGAAAATTCAAATTTACGTTTAATATTTACTTCATATTTTTTTGAAAGTGACTTTAATACTTAAATCATTGATTATGACACTTCGGGCTTAAACACATATATATGTAGCAATTACCAAATGTAAATTTTTTGTACAGTTAAAAGGTTTCTGTTGTTTTAAAATTGTGAGATCACCAAAGTAATTACGGAAGAAAAATTTTTACCGTTGTATGCTTATTTAACAAATTCAAAACTATTGAACAAAAATACTTACTATATTAACGGGGTTGGGCGTTAAAAATGTTTCATGATGCAAATATGTACTACTCGAGTTTAGTTTGTCACGCAATAAAACGTAGGTACTTTAAATAAATATTCTTTAGATTTTAGATACTTTCAAGAAAGAAATTTATGAGACTGCAAAATTTATTTAGCAATATCAGATAACTAAACAATTTATTTAAATCAAATAATTTAACTTCGGTATTAATTGTGACGATGAAAAATAGTTTTAAAAGATTTGGTATTGCTTATTCTAAAACCACCAAAGCTTTTAATTTCATTTCTGAGATTTCATTTTTTTGCATTAATTTTGATAGTACGTATTCTTTACACGCGAAAAACTCGTACATTTTTTTTTGTTTCAAGTAACACAATTTTTAGCAATATGAAACTTAATTAAACTTAAAATATATATCAATAAACCTCTAAATTAGCTTGTCAGATTGTTTAACGTAAAGTAAATTGTTGTCTTTACCTGTAAAATTTGCATAATGTTCTTGAATTACCCGTTACTAATTAAAGTTAACTGTACTGGAACATATTTTTTAATATTGTTCAGTAATTTAACAGTAGTATTAACACATTATAATGTAAACACATTGTCAACAGCTACATTATTATTGCTATTATTTATTGTTGCTCTCAAGCTGAAATGGGTGGAATTATAATTTATAGCCAATTACGTATAAAATAAAAAATTTAACAACTACCTCATCAAATTACAATGATTTATTTTTGGTTCAATAAATTAAAATTTTTTACGTTAGGTAAGTAATCGTGCATTACTATTGACAGTCGTATCTAAGAAGTAATTTGTTACTTCAGCAGACCATATCTTAGTAACAAAAATAAATTGCACGATCTTCAAATTTCGTGTTTCTAAGCTATTTATCAAATCTTGTGGTAGTTAAGTGATATATCACTTAAAAAAATTAAAGGAATATAGTATTTTGGGTAAAGGTTATCGTTTGCTCTTTATTTTAAGAAAAATGTAAGCGTCAAACTGCGTTTTTATTTTATGTATAAGTAAAAAGAAAAGATCCTCAGGTTATTGTTTCGATCTCATTTATTACTTTCCTTGCCAAAAATTTATGAAAAGAGCATTTTATTCTGAAACAAACACAGCGAAATATACCGTAACCCCAAATTATGCGCCTAATAAATAGGATTCCTGCAGATCTAATAAAAGAATCATGAATTTGATCTTTCTTTTGTGCCTTTTATGTCTATAAGCAGTTGATAAATTACTTTGTGAAGTATTGGAGCCGCAGCGTTACTAAATTTTCTATTGTTGTTGTATTTAGGTGACTTTGATTGTGTCAAATAATACAGAATTATGTGAATACATTAAATTTTAAAATTGTTAAAATTTTGTTAGAGATTAAATGTCTCCTTAGTTAGCAGTAGAAATAGTTTGGAAGAATAATAATGGTAACAATGTTATCTTTCAAATAACTTTTGTGATGAAGAGTATTATTAAGATGTAACTAAAAATTTACAGCATCGAATGCGAACTCAATCTAAAAAAATCTCGTAATTGAGTCGTTATGAAAACGAATTTGTTAGAGTTACAATTTTATTCTTGTTCTCAAATTGCACTTCAAGTACGTTCACTTTAATTGAATGAGAAATAATGATTTATTTAACTTCTTTATTTTGAGAATTTAATCAAATTAAAGCATGTAATATAATATCATTATAATTTAATTTTAATCTAAATAAAATTAAAATTTTATTACGAAAACAAAGGAAACAATAAATTAAAAACACATCAAGACATATATAAAAACAAAAGTGGAAACGTTTCCAAAAACCTGAGATTTATCTGTTGCTAAATAAAAATAGTAAAACCAAATGTAGGTTTTCGAACTATTTTGTATAAATGAAACCCATATATTACCCAGTTCAAAAACAGATTCTAATTTCAATACGACAAGGACTTCTCATAAAGAATAAAATGTAAAAAATAGAAAACAAACAGTTGATAACATTCGGTAAAAATAAAATTATATGATTTTCTTGCTTACGTACATACGTACTTACCTTGTGTCCACATAAAAGTTGAGATGGGCATTTACTCAATTTAATCAATTACACAATTCGAACACAATATATGTTGATTTGATAGTATTTAAAGCGTATTTTACTAAATAATCAGTAAAATAAGTTATTTTTTTAAATTGTATTTATTAAAGAATGGATTTTTATTTGTTAAGCGGCCGTCGTCGAGAGATTAGTTAATTTGTTGCCTAGGAATTTTGGTGATTTCTAACTAGGGTTCGATTCAGATTGCAATATTTTTTTATAAATTTTATTATCATTATAATATAATTTTTTGTATAGTGAATTTTAACATTTTGAAAAAGATAAAACTCATTTTATAAAATTGTATTAATAATAACATTAATAATAATTTTGTTAATAGAAATAAGACAATCGGGATCGAACCCAGATTTTTTCGCGTAAATCATTATAAAATTGTTTTTTTTATTAAAATACGTTTTGAATACTTACATTACCACATCAATTTGTTCACATTTATCTATCTAATAAAATATGTTACTATATTGTCCTCAAATTGGGTGTTTTCCATTGTATTAGATTTATTAAATTTGTACGTTATCTTATTCTAATTATTGTAATATAGCTTATAAGTGATATTAGAAAGATAAACACGGTATTGTTTGTGCCGAAAAAGCTTCATCAAATTCAACTAATTTATATTTAGCGGAACACAACGCTATTGGTTGTGACTTCACAATCATATGTTGAAAGATGAACGCCAGATTTTTTAATGAATTATAAAAGTCTTCTACAGTGACAAAGGTTTTCAATAGAAATCAAAAACAAACACAACAGGTCCTTTTTTGACAACGTTTTGCCTACTTTAGGGTGGGCTTCTTCAGAGCATCTATTTATTAAAAAAGGGAAAAAGGTCATTCTTGCGTTGTCATTAAATTACATTACAAACAGTTACATAACATTTACATAATATTTTTCAACAACGTATAAAATGATAACTTAAAAATGAATACTTATCAAAATAATATTTTTATCCCCAACAAGTGTGATTAATAAATTTTTTGTTCCTTAGAAGAACTCCTTTAGGTGGATGAGAGAATAAAACAAAGCCCAAAGTTAAATTTCGCCTTTCTTTATTTATTTTTTTTCAACGACGTGCATGAGTAAACTTACTAGTATAAATTAGGATGTTAATTTCTAATTTATTGATTAACATATATGAATGATAGAATTATTTTTTTATTATTTTGTTAATTAAGTTGGTGTAAATAGAGCTTAAATTATTAGTATCATAATTAAAATTGACATTATTTTTATAAACGTTGATGTATATTATCTCAAGCACTAATCTTTTTTTATAATTTGGTTCTATGACTAAAATTGTAGGATTATTAAAATCAAAATTGTATCCTTCTTTGACGTGATGCCATGACAATCCAGTTTTTTCCTCGGATTTTTTATTGCAACTGTACATATGATTTTTTATTCAGTTCTTTAACTTCTGTCTAGTCTGGCCTATGTAAGTAGATCCACAATTGATACAGCTTAATTTGTAAATCAAATTAGATTTGTCTAACATGTTAGTTTTATCTTTCAGTTTGGTGTAAATAGTGTTACATATTATGTTATTAAATTAGATTGTATCAAATGTGGATCTAGCTACATACGCCAGACTAGACAGAAGTTATAATACAATAAAAATAATAATAATAATTAAAGAAAATGAATGGTTTGAAGTTAATACTAGCCATTGCAAAAATAAAACATAATACTCGATTTACTTTTTGCAAAAAATTTGGTCGCTTACCTATTCTTACAAAAACCTGCTTGGTACTAGGTACCCTTTTTTGTTTAATCATGTAGTCACTATTTCGTATCTTGTACCTGTTATTGTAATTCCCCTGTAATTATTACTGTGTTCCATATTATTTTAACTTGATCATTACTTGATCAACCGCAAACCTCTTCTCTTTATTTGAGATTTTCAGTTGATATTTCATTCCTTTATATAATTTCAGTGTTTTTCATTTTGTGTATTATTTCTCTTATTATTTCATCTCTTCTACGATTTTTTCCTGTGTTTCTACTCTTAGTTGTTTTTACTTCGTTGTTTTTCATCCTCTTGAATTGCCTTACTTTTATTTAACAACTTTCCAAAATATTTTTCGATAGATTTCCAACTTCTTGTTGATTTCTTATTAACTCTTCATTGTCGCCTTTGCTATATCTTCGATTTAGCATGTTTTCAGTTCTAATGCCCTTTATACTTTTGTAGAAATTTCTCATTTCTTTATTTAGGTATTTTTTTTCCATATCGTTTATTTTTTCCTTTATGTATACATGTTTCAATATGCTATTGTCATGATCTTATTGTGTACGTATTGTATTAAAACAATTAATATTTCGATAATATGTTCGAAGGGAATCTTGCCTTGCTGCTGTGCTCGTGGGATGTAAACGCGATAAGTCAGTTTTGGTTTTCAGATCAGGTTGCGAAAACGAGCAGCGAGACAACATTTCCCTCGAACACATCAAGTGCAAAAGTGGATCGGTGCAGAAAAAAATGCACTTGGAGCCAATCACAACCGATCAGGAATTGAAACCACGCAAAGTTCTGGACATTGTATCCTGTAGATATACAACCAACTGTAGCAGGGATTGTGGATGTCAAAAAGTAGGTTTGAAATGTTCTGTTTTGTGCAAGACTTGCCGTGGAGAAACCTGGGCAGCCGCGAAAGAAGATGTAGATGACTCAAATGACGAAGACGACAAAGTACCTTTATCTTTACCCAGTTCAACCGATTTATTGAAAAGAAAACCAAGCGAACCGCCTGTGATAAGTAAGAATGAAGTTGATGGTTATTAATATTATGACAAAGTGAGAAATTCACTAAAGAAAAAGTGAAAATAGTAGAATAGGCTAATCGGGAAACCAATAAAAAAAACGCACCGTAAACTTAACTTCAAGGGTGGTGCGGAATAGAGTTTGAAAAAACAGAATAAAATATGTTTATAAAGTTAACCTTTTAAAATATTAACTTGTTCAATATAAATACAGTTCTGCGTTTAAATTGAATAAATTAGTAACAAATAACAATAACGTAATTGAATAACATTTTGGGAAGAATAAAGTCATAATTAAACCCATCGACATGTTCATTTTTAAATAAAAATTCACACCAACAAAATTTTTATTGAACATATACTGACTTCCAAAAATTGCAACACCTAGAAGTTGTTAAACGATTTTAATGAAATTTTCAGGAAACGTCTATTTTCATTAAACAAAATGATGATCAAAATTTAAAAACAAAAAAACAAAAGCTTAAAAAGTTTTTCAATAATGAGTTGCTCCGCCACTATTTGTAATGCACTCAACTAGACGGCTTGGCATGCTATCAATCAAGTGATCTATAGCTGTTTGTGGTATATCATCAAAGCTTCTTGAATCCGTTGCTGATGATCGTGTAAATTATCTGGAAAGTGCGGTAAATTACCCAGTCGCCTACCAATCATATCCCATACATGTTCAATTGGCGACAAATCAGGCGACCGAGCAGGCCATGGGAGGACGGCAATGTTAGATTCTTCCAAAAACCGTGTTGTAGCCCTTCCCGTATGAGGGGGCGCATTATCCAGCTGGAAAATGGGATTTTACAGCCTCTGAAGATATGGAAGGCCAACTAGTTGTAGCACATTAGCAATGTAACCAGCTGCGGTAAGGTTGCCGTCAATAAAGACCAAGGGTGATCTGCTACCATAACATATTGCACTCCATATCATAACTTCTTGATTGAGGGCTGGCTGTGTTGCGTTCCACAAAAAATGTAGGATTTTACGTTCTCCACGCATCCGTCTGACCCTCCTACGACCATCGTGGGCCCACAAACAAAATCGGGACTTGTCACTAAACACAAATTGATGCTATTCTTGCGCACAATTAACTGTTTCGTTGCTCCACTCTAGTCTGCGTAGACGGTGAAGTGGTGTAAGAGGAAGACATAAAAATGGAAGATATGAACGCAACCCATAAGATCTTATCCGGCGATAAACAGATGACATTGACATCCTAAGTTCTGTACCTCTCATCCAATCATTTGCAATTGATCGGGTTGTTGAAAATCTATCTCTTGTGGCCAAAACTCTTAAGCGACGTTCTTTGCGGTCTGTACTCCTTCGAGGACGTCCAAATCCACGGCGACGATGTTGAACCCCTTCCTCGGACTATTTGGACCAACATCTCAATACCGATGAAATATTTCGGTATATACGACGAGCAATTTCTCTTAGCGAAAGTCCGGCCTCTCCCATACCAATAATACGGCAACGTTCAAAATCACTTAATTGGACAAAATGTTGATGTTGACGTACTCTCGGCATTGTTTTCAAGTTCAGAATTATATTGTGAACAAACAACAAAAATTTGAAAACTTCACAGTTTCTAAATGGTCTAATACTTCAAATTTATTGTTACTATGTGCTATAGAAACAACAAGCAAAAAAACCAAAACTATTGGCTAGATTTTATTCAAAGGCCCATTCCGCCTTACAAATGGAGCAGTTCCTAAGAGATACGATGATGATAACTTTACGGTTCTTATACCTACTAAAATATATGCCAGAAATAAAATCTGTCACAATACTCTACAGTTAAATGATCATAATAATGACGAAACAGCAATCATGAGCCCCAAACCAAGTGAGTAGATAACAAATTTGATCGGTTTGCCTGCACATTTACAAGGAACATCCTGTAAACGTCGGTTGTCTATAGATTCAGAAGTAGCAAATCATACTAAACTACAGAAAAAAATTAAATTACAATCACAAATTTTAAAATCAAAATCTGCAAAAATTCGTAATTTGAATAAAACAGTATACTCATTACGTACTAAGAAGTGTATGCGATCTAGAATTGAACGCACTCCTTCAAAATAGATGAAGCTAAAATTTTTGTAAGCATGCAGCTCTTTCCCAAAAAAAAACTTTATGGACCTTTAGTGAAAATAAATTAGCTAAATCTTTTTACTACAAATCACCAGCTGGCTATAAAATGTTACAAAAATGATTAGTTCTTTCTTCAATTTCAACTATACAGCATTGGATAGGGAAATCTAAATTTAGAACGGGTTGCAATGATTCTTTATTCAAACAATTTCAATTAAAAGCATCAACAATGAATGAAAATGAAAAAATTTGCACAATTTCTTTTGATGAAATTTTTTTGGATGAAAAAGTTTGAAGAGTATTCCAAATCTATGGATTTTATAGAAGAATATGAAGATCTTGGATCTTTAAGTAGAACAAATAATCTTGCAAAAACGGCTTTAGTTTTTATGGCGCGTGGGATTTATTCTTCTTGGAAATTACCGTTGTGTTACTATTTATCTGCAGGTCCTACAGTATCCAAGAATTTAGTTCCAATTATAAAGGAAGTGTTAAATTATGCTTCTAAGAGTAATTTAAGATGGCATTTTCTACTTTAGAAATAAATAAAGAACAACCCTATTTTTTTCATAATGGAAAACAATTTTTTTTTGCATATATGATGTTCCTCATTTGTTTAAAAGTTTACGCAACAATTGGTTAAACGGGCAATATAAATCCAATAACAAAGTGTATTCATTTCAAGATGTAATTAAAATATACGAAATTGATAACAGAGGTAGCTCATCGAGATCAATGCTAAAAATAACCCCTACTCATTTAAATCCCAACCCATTTCAAAAGTTAAGCTCAAATTAGCATTACAAATTTTTAGTAAGCGAGTGTCTGCAGCAATGCGCACGGCATTTTTTACAGATGAATTAAATACACCTTCTGCAGCTGATACTGTATGATCGAAATCCTTATAAGTGCGCCTTGTCACTTCAAAATAAAAAGGAACTGAAACATTAGAGTCATATTTATCGTTTTTAAAATCTTACAAAAAATAAGCTGCACAGAAATAGTTAGTAGACCTCCTTGTCTAGAGGGTATGTGTATGACTATAAACTCAATTTTGCTATTTTTTAATAGCGAAATAAAAACGGTAAAAAATATGTTTTAACAAATCGATTAAACCAAGACATTCTAGAGAATTTGTTTTCTATTTTTCGACAAAAAGATGGATACAATCATAATCCAACTTCACCCATTCTTCGTACTTCTTTCAGAATCTGTACAATAATAAATTTGATGAAACCAGTAAACAAAAACTGTGAAGATCATGAGGATATATATTTAAATTTAACAGATAACGAAGACAGTGAAGTAACTTCTCACCCAATAAGATTGGATGTCGGCGATTCTAATTTTAGCTATTTTTTTAATGATCAGAATACATCAAACTTAGATAATGTTTCTATAGAATCATCACTTGCTGGTAATGAATTTACGAAAAGCTTCTCCCTAGATACCTGCTCAGTAGTCTACTTTGCAGGATACCTTGCGAAACAATGTTTAGACGATTTTCAATGTTTAAAATGTAAAATTTCTTTTCTCAAAAAATCAGAAAAACCGTCTACGTTAACAAATTTGGACGAGATGCTTATAGTGCATAGGATGTTTGATAGCAAATCTCCGATAGCACAATCGCTACAATTTCTTCAGATTTTTTAATAGCATTTGTTTAAAGGTGTTTGATGAGCAATTTGATAAATGTAAAAATGAATTAAATATTTGTCAAAAATTAATCAACAAAATGTGAGATGCTGTTACATTTAGATTTAATAATGCAAATGATTTATGCTGCAAAGAACATTTGTTGTATATACTCAAACATTTTATTACAGTTAGCATTTATAAACATTGTGTACGAAATGCACGAATGTTAAAACAACACAGTTTTAAATCTAAATAATTTTTGATATTATATTTAATTGATGGAGTGCCCACTGCACACAAAACATCGCCTATGTTAATATTTCTTTTACTAATGTAGATAGCCAATAATATCTAATTGTTTATAGCATAGGAAGATATATGTATAATAAATTAAATTAAAGTGTATTATTTTGAAGTGATTAGCAATCTAATTTTAACCTTTTATTGTCTTAAATGAAACATAAAACCTGTCAATATTTTCATATTTATTTTAATTAAAATTTTTATAAAATTGACGTTACTTCAACAGTACAGAGACCTAATTCCACTATGAAAATATTTTTATCAAAATTGAATGCTTGCTATACTTAGTTGCAGTTCGTTGGTTATTTGAATTGGCGGCATTTCACCACCTTAAACAAGCACTATTTTTTTAGGTAATCGTGCCATTTTAGAACTAAAATTTAAGTTATTATTGCAATTTCAATTTTTAAAACTATAGAATGTTATTATTAAAATATTAATTTGATAAGAATAATCATGGTTTTGAATAATATATGGGGTTACAATAATAAGTTAAATATTTAATGCCATTGTTAAATGCTTATCTAATCCGTTGTAATGGTTGTGCATAACGTTTAAATTGCTTTTCAATCAATCCATATCGTTTTTGCAATTTATTATAAAACAACTAGACTAGATTCAAAATTTTCTGGTAAAAGCTTAAATTCGTACATTTCATAACAGATTAAAAAAAATTCGCTATTCAAAATAGTACCTATATGTAATCATTGTTTTTGTAGTAGTACTAAAATACCATTGTTTTGATACTACTATAATTATATAATATAAAAACAATTATGTCAGAGGTATCATAAACGCCACCGTCCGTAAATGGTAGTTGTAACAATATTATTATCACTAACCATCATAAACACGGACTTCATTAATCATCACTTTGTTTCATGAAAATAGACGTTTCCTGAAAATTTCATTAAAATCGTTCGACAACTTCTAGGTGTTGCAATTTTTCTGGAAGTCAGTATATACAGTGCTTCCCAAAAGTAACGGATAAATTCTATAAAATCGTAAACAAAAATATTTCATAAAAATGCTCTGACACCTCAATTTTTATTTTTAAATTACTATCCCAAAATAACTTTTCCGATCCCCACCCTTTCCTCCTAAGGGTGGTAACCCTACCTTTAAAAATTCAAATAGCAAAATACCCCTTGCGATACCTTAATTGATAGATTTTTTTATTCTCAATACAACGAAAAAATAATTATTAAAATCGGTTGAAAAATAACGGCAATATTTACCAAAATGTAATAAAAGAAGAGCGTCAATATTCGAGTAAGCCGTGTTGAAGCGGATATAACAATATCGTTAAAACAATTGCAACTTGTTTTTATTTTACATATCAAACACAATTCCAAGTTTTTCGTGATTAAAAAAATAGTAGTAAAATGAAACTTACTGAAACCGGAAGAATCGAAGTTTTAATGTTGATTGGGATTGTCCGCCAATAACGCAATCTACAGTAACTCGGATCGAAAACAAATTTCGCGATCTCGGACATGTACGGAATAAGTCTAAGGCAGGACGTCCATTGGCCTTAAATGAAAACCGATAATTGGATGCGGTTTTAATGGTGCAAGAAAATCCACATTCAACCCTTGCGGAGGTCGCTTCACAAGTTAATGCGTCAAAAAGTACAGTGTCCAGATTATTTGGAAAACACAAATTTCACCCGTATAAAGTGCACTTGGTACAAGAACTGTCCGATGATGTGAAACAATGATGGAACTCTCTAATGCAAATCCTTACTTTATTAGAAACATCGTTTTTTCTGATGATGCAACATTTTTTTCTGAATGGTACCGTCAATAAACAAAATTGCAGTTACTGGGCCCTTCAAAATCCGCATTGAATGATGGAAGCAAACACTAGAATTATTGGACCATACTTTTTCGACGTAACGTTGAATGGTGAACGTTACCTGAACTTTCTCCGAAATGAACTAGTACCTGCTTTAGCGGTATTGTTTCCTAACGCAGAAGATCCTGATAGACCCGATGACATTATGCGCGACCAGTTCGAGAATACCTCGATCAAGAATTTTCTAATCGGTGGATTGGTAGACGAGGACATATTGAATGGCCAGTAAGATCGCCAGATTTAACCCCATTGGATTATTTTCTTTGGGGTTATTTAAAACAAAAGTTTATTTGAATAGACCTGCAAATATTGAGGCATTAAAGGAAAGAATTCGTGCAGAAATTCACTTAATCACTCCAGAAATGTTAGACAATGTTCAACAAGCTTTTGTAAATAGATTAGAGCATTGTCTTGTCATTAACGGGCAGCACTTTGAACATTTAATTTAGGATTAGTTAATTAAATTAAATCCCCCAGTTTTGTGAAAATAAATGCATTTTGGTAAATATCGCCGTTATTTTTCAACCAATTTTAATAATTTTTTTTCGTTGTATTGAGAATAAAAAAATCGATCAAGGTATCGCAAGGGGTATTTTGCTATTTGAATTTTTAAAGGTAGGGTTACCATCCCTTAGGAGGAAAAGTGGGGGGCTGAAAAGTTATTTTAGGATAGTAATTTAAAAATAAAAATCGACGTGTCAGAGCATTTTTATGAAATATTTTTGTTTACGATTTTATAAAATTTATCCGTTACTTTTGGGAAGCACTGTATAAATATTTAAATAATGTGTAATGCATAACAATCGTTTATTTTAATAAATGAACGGAAGACAAGTCGTATTACGACAAAATGTAGCGCAGAGTGCGAGCGCTATTTAGCTTATTTCGAAATCCCTGACGAAACATAGCAACTTTGCGTTTCGATCGCTTTATTTTTAAATAAAGTTCTCTCACAAAAAAACGTCAGGTAGACTGGAAAAAAGATAGTAACCGAAAAGGAAAAAAACTTTTTTAAGTCTTTCTGTGCACTTTGAAAATCAATAACTTTTTTTCCGTTAAACGCACAGTTTTTTGTTATATAACACTTTTAAAAATATAACTCAAACAGAATCCAAAGACACTAAGTTAATGACTGCGACAATTCGAACGCGAGGTATAAAAATTCTATAAAAAAACACTAAACCTAAGATGGCGGAGAAAGGGTTGGTTTTAGGGGTGCGCAAACTTAAGGTTAAACTTACCAAGAAAAACTCTTTTGAATGGAGGGTTAAAGAAAAAATGTATACAAAATTAGTGGATCACACCTATAAAAATTGTTCTGAAGTTCCTTCATTTTTAAGTTGACTATATATTTCTCTTTCTGTTCGTTTTACATAATTTTATTTTTTTTATTACAAAAGGTGGCCTGAGGCCCAGTCAGTTCCTCCATATCTTCTCATATTTTTAACTCCTCCTGTCTCTCTGGTTTCAACCAATACGTGATCCATTTGATTTGTTTCCTTTCTTCCCAGAATTTTCACACGTCCTTTTGTTCAAAATGTGTACTCATAATTTTTATTCTTTGTTCTATAGCAAATGTTATGAGTTTTGTTCCGTTGTTATTACTCTCCTTATTATTACTTTCTGCTCCGGTAATCTTTCTGCATATATACTTTCATATTGCTATGCGTCATCGGCTTGTTGATAACAATGTCTTAATTAGGTAATAGCTAACCATTAGCTCAGAATAATTAGTCTTAATCTCAGGGTTTAGCGGTGCCATCATTCAACTCTTTATGTAAACATTTTACAAAGCAAAGCTACACTGCCAAAAATATATACAAAATAAATAAAACTTATGCTTAAACGTTAATTATTGCTAATATTCTATTAAAATTTAGTAATAATTATAGATGGTGTTAATTTTAAGTGCTCTGATTATATTTATATGATGATTAAGTGACTCCGTCTCTTGAGAACAAGATATATCCTTTTACGAGCATTAAAAGACAAAGGACTAATATTTTGCAACGTAATGAAGGTAAGCTGTAGTAAATGACATAAACTTGACTATACGAAAACGTACGTCCATAACATTTTTAACAATTCCGATAAACTCAAAATTAATAATCAAGGATATGTTTGTAACAAATATTATTTTAATAGAATATAAAATAATTGTTATTTTATAATCAACTATAGAATTAATAAAGTTTTTGTAATGTTTACATAGTTAATAAACACATCGCATAATAGTTATCAACAACGTTAACGTAGTTTAGTTTGGTTTAAATTAGTATTTTGGTTGAATGAATTCTAATAGTAATAGTATATTTAGTAAATACAATTGAATTATAAATAATGTTGTATTTTCAGATTGTTTTGAATGTGGATAAATGCATGTTAAAGGTTGTTATCATTCATATTCAGACACACAGTACCTGTAAAAATAATTTTTGTAATGAATATTCAAGTCTTTAGCACGAAATATTAAAACATTAAAAGAGTTTTGAAATTGTAAGTGTAAATTAAGTTAAAATGATAAGGTTTTACTTTACTTTTACAGGTTTTGCAGAAATTTGAAAACATCTTGTCTAGGAAGAATCTTAATGCTAAATGCTTACATAAGTAGAAGTATAGTACCATATACATGCGCGGAAACTTTTTACTTCCTTTACGATTTCTTCAAGCCATCGCAGCGCATACGCAGACTGACTTAACAGTGATAACTTTAAAACGGTTAAAAGGTGTTTCACAAATCAAAAAAAGTATGTTAAAATTACAAGATCAATAATGAATGAAAAAATTTTGCATTTTATAAGTTTTTTGAAAAATTATTTTATTGATAAAAAACATTTATATAACGCATCGTATTAATGTTACCGTAGGATCTTGATTGGTCCTCGGTTCGAATCTCGACAGAAATCGGGTTTTTGTTAAAATTTATAATAAAACCACAACAAATAAATTAATTTTACATTTATAAAACATCCTCTTTCATAACGCAAAGGCCCCTATCATTTGTGAGGGTTCAGAGCGATGACCATCATCACTACTTATATAGCCAATTTTAAATGAATTAAACAACTTGGAAGCCATTCCTTACGACAGAGCAGATTTGCCGTAATATTTCAGTAGCTTTTCCTCAGTAAATTCACGTTTTTCTATATTGACAAAATAATAACAAACTGTATTGTTTCTATGACTCTCAAATATAACCTATTTTACTGATTGGAATAAAATTTGCAGAATAAGTCTGTAAAAGGTTGTAGTCTATGCCAACGTTTTGCCGATATCAGGGTCATTTAGCGAAAAATCACGTTATCGTCAAACAACCCTCGTATTATAGTAATAATAATAATAATAATAAAAAAAAAAAAATAAAAAAACCCGACCATAACAACAGATAACTGCAGGAGATGCAACCTGTTTAAAGAAACCATCGACCATATCACATCAGGATGCAAACTACTAGCAGCAAACGACTACACAGAAAGACATAACAATGTAGGCAAGATCATACACGCAGCACTCACAAACAAACACAAACTGACAACAACCACACCCCCATACTACACTGACACTGACAAGACTATAGTAGCCAACAAACCAGACATAACACTCATCGACAAACAAAACAAAACCACCTACTTGATAGATATTGCAGTACCGAGCGACCACAACGTCGAGAACAAACATACAGAAAAAATAGAAAAGTATAGTCCCCTGGCACCAGAAATCAGAAAAATATGGCAACAAGAAAAAGTAATAATAGCTTCAATCATCATCTCCGTTACCGGAGTAACACCCCACACATTCACCAACAGTCTACAACAACTCAATCTATCACCTCACACCCACTCACACATTCAAAAAGCAGTAATTCTCAACATAACAACAATAGTCAGGAAGTTCCTGCAACAATAGTCCAATAGATACACTGGCTTGAACTTGGCATAGCCCGTTCAAGTTAGCACAAAACCAGACTGCCCACATGTCTGTAAAAGAAAACCCCAATAATAATAATAGTAAGTCTTTATTTCGCCACAAAGAACAAGCGTTTACCGCAGAACTCCACATCTGATCTACCACCTAACCATAAATATAAAATTAATAAATGTATTAATACATAATATAATATAAATAAATAAAATACATAGAATAAAATCATTAATAATTACACAAAAATTGTTTACAAAAAAAAATGATAGAGTTTCTTTTTAAACGCAGATATTGATTGGCAATATTTTAAACTACATTACACACTTTACCTATGTCGTACGTAAAGAACGTTTTAGAAATGGCAGTAAGCGTTTCAATCTGATATTAATGTGGTGGACATCCGATCGATATGTAATTTTGTTATACAAATATCTGGGCAATTTAAACAATCATATTTAATGGTACAGCACCTCCTTATGTAAAATCCTTCTATTAAACTTATGCAGGCAATTAAGTTCTCGGAATTTATAAGAGCATCTCTGGTATTTTTTGATACCAAACAGAAATCTTATACACGCATTTTGAAAATTTTGAATTCTCTTACTATCAATTTTATAAACGCTAGCGTCATAAACTACATCCCCAAAGTTCAAGTGAGAAAAAACTAAAAATTTCCAAAACGTTTTTTTAACATTAAAATTTATAAAGTAGTTTTGAATTAACCTATCCTCTTTGCAAACATTTGGAAACATGATATTAAATCATTATCTATAAATATACCCAAATTTCCAATACTAGTTGCAAGAAGTATTTCTGAATTCTTAACTTTGATCAAAAAAATGAGAAGCTAATTGATCACGCTTAGAGCCGATAAAAATAATATTTGACTTCAAAGAGTTAATGTAAGCTGATGGCTAACTGCATATTGCATTAGTGTATTTAGATCATTATTTAATAATGTACACGCATTTTCATGGAAAGAAATATATAATTAAATGTCATCAGCGTATAAAAAGTAATTACAAATTTAATTGATTTATTAATTTGTTATGGCCAAATCAGCAAGAGTTTTGTGTACAGAATTTAAAAAATAACCGACATTATCAGACGGTAGCAAACAACAACAACAAACAGTAGCTGCGATATTTAACTTTAATCCAAATGTATTCAATGTTGTTCGATGTTCTAACAATTTCATAATGAATGGTATACTTTATATAGAAACCAACTCCACTTCCACGTGTTAATCGATCCACCCTCTTAAACCTATACCCATCAATATTGCATATATCTGACCCAACATTGGAATTTAACTATGTTTCACTTAATGCAATAACATCAAAGCAAGAAAACAATACTTTACTTTTAAATTCATCAAAGTTAGCCAACAATGATCGTGCATTAATGTAAGCTACACAAAATTATTTCACTTTAATCTTATATATAGAATGAAGCAAACTTCTGACATCCGAAATTTGTCACATTCAGTACAGTTACTGAATACATATTTTTAAATATTTTCGGTTATATAGGGTGTACAATAGAGTTGTGGCAGCATAAACTTACATTTTGTTTAAACATACCATATTTTCTTTAAGGTTCGAAAAGATTTCATCAAGACACACACTTTAAAGCTCTGTTATAAAGTTACTTGATATAATTTAAAATGTATTTCTTACAACATTATTATTTACATATCATTAGTTGTATTTAGTATTAATGTTATTTGAACATGTTTGTTATTTCCTTATAAAAATAAATAGTAGAAACAGATAAGAGATGAAACGACATTTAATTATCGGATATAATGGAATCTAATTCTAGTTCTGATTTGTTTATTTATTCGTGTGGTAAATATTTATTATTGTAATGTGATGTAAGTGCTATGTATGGTGCCCCATATAATCAAATCTTAAATAATTTTAGCGTTTTATTAATCCAAATGTTACTGTTTACTGATCATACTTAAGGAAAGCATATTTAAAAATTTGTATTGCATAATCCGGCAAATCTTCTTTAATAACCATTTTAGATAATTTTAAACATTTCTTCAAAGCCATGACTTTGAAATAAAAACAAGCAAAACGAACGCCAATTGTGCGTGGTCCAAGCTTTTCGATTTCTGAAGATATGTTTCACGATGAAACAGCCAACGATGAAATGGCCGCTGAGAAATGGTCCCAAAGATGAATCGGCCACGATGAATTTGCCACAATGAACTGGCCACGATAAAACGTCATAGACCGAAAAAACCATTTGAAAGTGAATTGCAATAAACTGGAACTTTAACCACATCCACAAAATGACATGTATAAAACGTTTGAAATTTAACATTCGATTGTAAACAAAACGTACAACCTTAAATTGAAACACTTACTTTGATATGATTACAGTTTGAGAGTTGTATGCAAATTAATTTTAGAAAAGAAGAATTGATGAATTACATTTACATTCTATTTAAGCAGAAAAGTCTGAATAAAGAGATAATAATTCACAAAATCAGTATAACAATAAAAAATTTTTGACAAACGAATAAAAAAACTAAAATTTAGTAAATAACCTGCCGGGAAATTTAAGTTGTCAAATCCCGACAGTTCCACTGTTGGATCATTTACTTCAAACCATAATTTTTTTCACTGTTAAACTTCAGAAGGAGTCGTACTTTTTTTTCAAAATTTAAGTCTTTTAGCTAGAGGATTTTCAATATCACTTCAAATCAGTATGTTTTTATTAAGTGAGCATTTATCCCATTCACGTTTTAACACAGATTTTCTTCAAATTTTTGTTGGAAGAGCAAGAAGCCAATCGAAAGGAGTTAGATTTAATAGTTTCACAATTTATGCGTTGATATGTGCAATTCTGTTGAAGAAATAAATCATTACAAAAGTATAAATTGAATTAAAGCAATGTTGTATTAGTTATCTATATCATTTTTATTAATTATTAATTACAAATGTGATTTTTAATAACAAAAAACAAAACTAAAAATGACTCATATTTCGTTTCCTTAAAAATGCATTACGAAGTCAGTGTATGAAAAAAAAAAAAAAAATTTATTATGTAAATTTAAAAATATCCATACGCCTCTTAGCTTGTTAGTAGTGTTTGAGGAAAATTTATTATCATTTGCAGAAAATCAATTCTACATTTATAGTTAGAACAAAATCGAAATTTCCGAAGAGAAAAACAAAGAGATTAAACCAAAATAATGTCAAAAATACCAATCTAATTAAATAAACGATCGCAGCTTTAATAACTTTTAAAGCGAAATTTGTCATTTTGTTCAAAAGCATTTTACATAAAAATGCTTCTCATCAATTATTAAAAGGGTTTTCTAACAACTTGTGAACGTCAAAATTTCATATATCAAATTTGGATACTTAGACTCAAGAACTCGTTGCAAATGAATAGATAAATTGAATTGTAACTATGAACATATATTTTTATAAATGAGGTTTTAACTTTATTTATGTTTTATAAAACTGCTTTTTGTCATTTGAAAAATGATAAATATAAGAGACGTTTGAAAGAATTCATTATTGTTTTATTTTTTTGTTTCATACTAAATAAATAATGTAGTTTGTTTACATTCTTAAATATATATAAAAATATAAATTGAAATGTTATAGTAAATTGAAAACAGTACACCGTAAATAATTAAATATTTCAACTACAGAAAAAGTTAATATCATTGAGTTTAAGACAAGCAGTGTCTATTCCTAGGGTGACAAAGGGTGGCAGTTGCTATTCACAATTGCCCAACACTGAGTTTTGGCACCCCATCATTTTGCAGCAAAAATACTCATAATTTTGAAAAGTTAAAAAGAAAATATGCGAATAACTGTTGTTTTGTGGCAAGCAATCTAAATATACAGGGTGATTTATACCACGAGGCGAAAAATGAAAATATGTGTTCACAGTTTGATTCTAAGCAAAAAATGCGAAATAATTTTTTTTTCAATCGGCCTTTGTTTTCGAGATATCGAGATACGATTTAAGTTTTACAAAAAACTAATATAGAGTGCTTTGAAACAAAAACTTATTTATTAGTTATTGACAGTTTCACATTTGGGTAGTGTTTGTAATTGTTAGTCTTAAAAATTTAGTCCAGAATGTAGTTCAGCAACTTGAAATTAAAAATCAACAAGACTTTGGTGCAGTTTATAACTCAGTGGTTTTACGTTGCCAGGCTTGCATCGCAGCTGGCAGTGGACTTTACGAACATACTTTGTAAGTTAAGGTATTGGTTCTTCTTTGTGTTACAGTTACAAGGTTTTTAAATAAAGTTTTCATATTGCCTACTATTATTTTTGTGTAAAACTTGAGACCAGGTCTTTTAAAAGTTTAAACCTCAATATCTCAAAAACAAAGGCCGATTGGAAAATAAAATATATCGCATTTTTTGCTTAGAATCAAACTGTGAACACATATTTTCATTTTTTGCCTCGTGGTATAAATCACCCTGTATAAGAAGGCATGGTGATTCTACAGAAGAAACTTAATGGAACTGGCCCAAGTTTCATTTCAAAGATAATAATTTAAGGAATATATTCTTTATAAAACATTAACACAAAAAAAATGCAGTACCTACTCTTGAACTATTTGCTACAACTGTCTCTCATTGGAAAACAGATTGATTTGTACATCGCCAAAAAAGTCAAAGAAGCGGACGGTTTTATGGTGCATCAAAAACTTATGGCAAAACATTCTCAAACGTTTTGATTTCACTAGACTTGAACATTACAAATCTAAAATGTTGTTGTAACTTCTTAGTTTAATTTTTTTTTAATTAGAGTTTTTCCCAAACAAAAGTGGGCTTTCTTTCCTAGGAGTAGTGAAGGGGATGGTAGAGTTGTTCTTTAATAAAAGTGTCAACGTTTCGACCGACAAAGGCAGTCTTTATCAAGACATCTATAATTACATTCGTTTAGTAACAAGTTCTTACAATTATTACATATCTTATAAATTAATAAAATGCTATTTTTTAACAGTAACAAGAGTATAAAATTGTTTTAAATGACATACATAAAGAAGCTTATCATCTAATCAATCAAGATCATCATTAACATGCAAAATTTTTATTTTATAATTACCTAATGGTAATTGGTGATAGTTAAACACTCCACTAAAACAGAAAACCTCTTTGGTCTAGACATCAAAAGAATAAAATTTGATAATTATCGTCGTTAACAATTTTATATAAAGAACAATTAATAAAATACACTAGACGGTTACACATTCACACAACAATGAAATCAAATTTGAATGCCAGTAAAGATAAAAATTTCTTGATGAGAGAAATGTTAATACTAACAATAACAAAGTCAAAGTATTGATATTGTAGTTGGATTTTATATGTATATACAGGGTGAGTCACGACCGCGGTAAAGTAAATTTATGGCTAAACGTAATATATTTCGTAAATACTTTTGCAGCATGGAGATGAGAGGCGCATTCTAAAAATATTTTCCAATATACAGGGTGATATGTACAAAATGGCATACAAAAGTTATATTTTTTTTTATGAAACACTATGTATTTCAACACGATTTTGGATTGTAGTTGAGAAATAAACCAGACTTTTATAAAAGTTTTCTATACCTAAACCCTCAGGTTCTTGACCTATTTAACATTATTTGTCTTTCACTTACAGTACAATTTTATTGTCACTTTGTTTAAGGCAACTAATAATCTTTGAGATAAGCCTGGTATATTAAATTGAGTAAGTCCCTCCAATTGGTTCTATATATTAATTCTTCTTATTCTTCCATTAAGTGGAGGTAATTAAAACACTGCAGATTTTTTTAAAAAATGCCGACGTTTTGCCCCTACAAATGGAGGCTTCTTCTAGCTAAAATAGCCCTGAAGAAGCCTCCATTTGTAGGGGCGAAACGTCGGCATTTTTTATAAAAATCTGCAGTGTTTAATTACCTCCACTTAAAGGAAGAATAAGAAGAATAATATATGGTATATTAATTAGTTTTACGTAGTTTATTTGGGTGGAAGAGTTAATTTGTACCAGATTTTGATTATGATTAGGAATGTTTGTTTTATTTGTATTTAATATGATTTTGATCAATTTTTTCAGAAGTTATTATTTAAAAGAATTGACATTAATTTTTCCTTTTTTATTTTTGGGCTACTAAGTTTCTAATTTTTTGTTGAATGGTTTTAATTATGTTAACTTTTTGTTTGTGATGATGTTTGGAATAGTAATTTATTATCCTATTTGATCCTAAAATTTTTGTAAATCAATTTGTTAATAGTGGTTTATCATTATCTTGGTTAATTAACATAACATCTAAAAACGAGATCTGTCTATTTTTTTTTACAAGTAAATTTATGATGTTGATTATAACTGTTAAACAATTATAAAGTGGCCTCGATCTTTGATTTTGAATACAGAAAATAACATCATCAACATACACATATGGAAACAAGGGTTGGTGGTTTAATTGTTCCTTAACAAATGTTAGTAAGTCATACCAAAAATTTGTCTATACTGGCAATCATTGGAATCAAAGAGCAATTCTATGATATCAATAAATTTAACTGATTGTAACGTAGTGAAGCTACGTCGGTGCGTCTAATATTTTAAAATTAAGGTAGTCACTAATTCT
Organism: Abscondita cerata; assembly: GCA_030710515.1. NCBI lineage: Eukaryota > Metazoa > Arthropoda > Insecta > Coleoptera > Lampyridae > Abscondita > Abscondita cerata. Next base: position 69,477 of record JALBCR010001152.1, read on the forward strand.
TTGGTAATGTTAGTGAACAATGATGTAACATCAAACAAAATCAGAATAAGATCCGTTGGAATGTTAAGGTTTTTAGTATTATCTATGGAATCATATGTTGAAATTAAATATGGGTGTTAAATGATTCATGATGTTAGTTATAAATTTAGAAAGTTCTTATGTAGCGGACCACAAACATGCTATGATTGGTCTAACTGAGTAGTTGTTGATGTAGTTTGTTGAACGATTTTATTGAAATTTTTAGGAAACGTCTATTTTCATGAAACAAAGTGATGAAGTTTTTTTTCTGTTGTTTCCATAGCACATAGTAACAATGCATTTCTGAAGTAGTTGACCATTTAGTAACTGTCAAGTTTGCAAATTCTTGTTGTTTGTTCACAATTTCATTCTGAACTTGATAACATCAACATTTTATCCAATTAAGTGATTTTGAACGTGGCCGTATTATTAGTATGAGAGAGGCGAGACTTTCGCTAAGAGAAATTGCTCGTCGTGTAAACCGAAATGTTCCATCGGTATTGAGATGTTAGTCTAAATGGTCCGAGGAAAGAGTTCAACATTGTCACCGGGGATCGAGACGTCTTCGGAGGACTACAGAACGCAAAAAACGTCGGTTACGAGTTTTGACCACAAGAGACAGATTTTCAACAACTTGATCAATTGCAAATAATTGGATAAGAGGTGTAGAATTTAGAATGTCAATGTCATCTGTTTATCGCCAAATAAGATCTTATGGGTTGCGTTCATATCGTCCATTTTTATGTCTTCCTCTTACACCACTTCATCGTCTACGCAGACTTGAGTGGAGCAACGAAAGGGTTAATTGGGCGCAAGAATGGCATCAAATTGTGTTTAGTAACGAGTCCCGATTTTGCTTGTGGGCCCACGATAATCGTAGTAGGGTCAGACCGATGCTTGGAGAACGTAAAAATTCAACATGTTTTATGGAACGCTACACAGCCCTCACTCAAGAAGTTATAATATGGGGTGCAGTATGTTATATTAGCAAATCACCCTTGGTATTTAGTAACGGCAACCTAAACACAGCTGATTATATTGCTAATCTGCTACAACCCGTTAGACTTCCATATCTTCAGGGGCTGTAAAATCCCATTTTCCAGCAGGATAATGCGCGCTCTAATACGGCAAGGGCAACATCACCGGTTTTGGAAGAAACTAACATTGCCGTTGTATGGGATATGATCGGTAGGCGACTGGGTAATTTACCACACCTCCAGATAACGTATACGATCTCCAGTTACGGATTTAAGAATCTTGGGACAATATACCACAAGCAGCTATAGATCACTTGGATGATAGCATACCAAGCGGTCTAAATGAGTGCATTACAAATTGTGGCGGAGCAACTCATTATTGAAAAAACTTTTTAAGCTTTTGTTCTTTTGTTTTTAAAATGTAATCATTACTTTGTTTCATGAAAATAAACGTTGCCTAAAAATTTCAATAAAATCGTTCAACAACTTCTAGGTGTTGCAATTTTTCTGGATGTCAGTACATGTGTCCATATTCTAAAAGAATTTTACTAATTTTGTTATTTTTAGATTGTATATTTATGGTTAAATCATTGTTTACTTTCACATAAATATTCTGGTCATTCTGTAATTCAAGAATTTTGTTATGAGTCGGTTTTATTTATAGCAGTAGTGGCATTGCCTTTACCAGCTTTAATAATGTACAAATTTTTATTGTTTTTAAAAAATATGTTTGTATTATTAATTAATTTTGTGAAGAACTTATCCTGCTTATTTTCTAGAGTACAGTTATTCTATTTTTTTTTTAAATGAAATTGGTAATTGTATTTATAATTTGACATCGTTTCCTGTCTTGATCATGTTGTGGATGTAAGGTAAGCAAATTTTCGTCATCTTTAATTAAATTTACTAAAAGGATATTGGATCTGCTATAATTTAATGTGAATTTTGAATTTAATGAAAGACATTGTGTTATATCTTTAGGGAGAGATACGTTCATCAGATTATAAATGCAATTTTTTAAAGTGATATCTGTTATATTGGCAATCGATCAAGTTTGTTATTGAGTTTACGATTATTTTGTTGAGTCGTTTTTTAGTTTTATTTTAACACATTTAATCAAGATATTTTATCGTTATTCTCAAGTAAGTTACTTAAATTAGTTCCGCATGTTTTAAGTAATTTTTTAGGTTGTGTGCACGCCAATGGCTAATATCCAATTCAAATTTAAGTATACATTATCTTGGAATCAGTGAATTAATCGACCTAACTTTGAATTGGACGGAGTATTCGACGCTTGAATTAAATATGTAGTACAGGATTACTCAGACGAATCATCTTTTTCTACGGTAGGTGTTTTCAACAGAAAAAATAAAATATCCTGGGAAAATAAGTACCGAAGGAAAAGATCTTTCAAACAAACTAAAAAATCAAAGAAAAAAATGTTAATGTTTGGTGCGGGATATTTAAAAATGAAATTTTGGACCTATATTTCTCGGAAGACGGATGCTGGACGGAGCCCCCCCATAATGGTTATCCCGTTACGGAGCATTTCAACAATATTTTTCCAATATGGATAGGAAATAATGGAACTAACAGATGACCACCTAATAGTCCGCACTTAACCCGGATGAATACATTTTTCTGGAGATTTTTAAATACTAGTAGTAATAATAATAGTATTCAAGAAATTAAGGACCGGATCAGACTTGAAATAAATAAACTTAGTTATGACAATAATAACGTTACTGAATATTTCTTAAACTAAGAAAATGTATCAGTTAGTGTGGCAAAAATGGTGGACACTTCTTACATTTATTATGAGTTTATTTATTGTTTGGTAATTTTTAAATTTCCTAAATGAAATTCTGTTATTTATTGTTTATAATCATTTTAACTTCGATTAATAATACCCTGTATCCTCGTTTTGCTGCGCAGTTGTTTTATTATTTTTTATTTTTATGTTTATATGACTTCCTTTGACAATGTTAACCATTTCGTAATTAAGTAACTGTGTTATTCTACAATTAAAAACTCAATAACGGTTCAAGATAAAGGCAACATATGGTATATTTTTAAATCAGAAAAAAAAAATCTCTCGAAAAATGTACTAATATACAGGGTGTTACATTACAAAAATATGTAATATTTTTGTATTGCCCTGTAAACGGCGAGTAACTGAACATTTTAAGAAAATTCAGTTACAATCATACAACTTTCATATATAACTTTTTTTCTAGGAGCAATAATAACGATAATAACGGGTGGATAATTTATAGTGAATATCTCTGTACATTTAAAAAATTGTTGAATGTGTGAAGCTACTACGTTATTAGTTTTACATTTTTATAGAAATTGAATTCAGTTATAGTAGTTGATCTTTTTCAAACCTATGTGTCGCTGAAAGAATGTCATGCTCATATTTTGACAAACTGGTCTTCCAAGATGGAACTGTAGATGAAGAAGTTATTGTAGAAAGTGAATGGATGTTAAATGTTGTTGTAACTCCTTAGTTTAATTTTTTTTTAATTATAGTTTTTGCTAAACAAAAATTGGGCTTTCTTTCATAAGACTAGTGAAGGGGATGATGGAGTGAAAGCCGGCTTTATCAAGACAACTGTAATTATATTCGTTAAGTAACAGGTTCTTACAGTTATTATATATCTTATAAATTAATAAAATGTTATTTTTTAACAGTGACAAGAGTATAAAATTGTTTTAAACATCATACATAAAGAAGCTTATTATCTAATCAATCTAGCTCAGCTTTAACATGCAAAAATTTTATTGTGTAATTACCTAAAGGAAATTGATGATAGATTTTCTGTTTTATGGGAGTGTTTAACTATCACCAATTAAAAGGACATGAATGCACCATTTTTTAAGTTTTAAATTTTTTTAAATTTTTTAACACTCACTTGATGAGACAATCATTTAAGTATAGAAACCCTGTTACCATCGTATCGTTCAATATACATTGTGATCTCTAAAGTGGGTGTTTTTGTTTGTGTGAAGTAAATCGAGTAAGAACAAGTAAAAGCCAGCAGCAGGACAAACAAGTAAAAGTGCAGAAGCAGAACAAACAGAAATAAGTAAGTACGTTTTGGTTTTTAATTTTTATGTAATGATAATACGTAATTTGTCAAATTTTGCATCATATATACAGGGTTATCCACAAGTATGGAAATCTGCTTATATCTTGAAAACCGCGAGCGCTAGCGGTATGAAACTTTGGGGAAGTATGTATAACATACTTCCGGACATTTTTATTCTTTATAAAATTTTGATACGATGCTCCAATTACGAGTAATTGATATCAACTTCTGATTTTCAAATGGCACCATACAAGTTGACTGACATTTTTAGATTCTACATGAAATTCTATATGCAACGGTAAAAATTATTTAATATGATAAATGTTATTAAAAATATGATATAAAAAGTTCAGTTTGACTGTCAACATTATTGCTTGTGGGCGGGTACCTGTCTCTGTAAGTACTTGTTTGGAGAAAACAATAACCAATAAGAGCTTTTGTGTGTTGAATAGAATACTTAATCCTTCTTAGCAGTGCAGTGGCGTATTTTTTATTTCTTTTATTTATTTTTTTACAGATAGGTATACAATTTTTTACAAAAAATAACGTTATACAAATTTTTGTTTGTTATTTTAATGAAAACACTTTACTGGTAATTAAACATTTACATTTGAAAGTGGATAGGTATTTTGTAAGGTGCTAAGTAAGTAAGTAAGTGTTCAGGTTGTTTATGTTTGTAAAAAAAATAAAATACCGACAATAAAAACACTATATTACTATATACACTATATTTTTTATTAAAACAACAAGAAAAGTACTACTAAACAACAATGACCAGGACATGGAAAATAAAACAAGTGTTTAAATTTAATTTCTAACAGCTGTTAGAACAAACACTTATCTACTAAATTGGACAAAATTTCCACGGTTTTGTACAAAACACGACGCCTCCAATTATGATTTATTTCTCGGTGTGTTGCAGTATGTGCTACGTTATTTATTCGAATTTGAATTGAATTTTTACACTAGAAACCCTTGCCAAAGCAACTATTTTTGTTTTCCATTGCCACCGTTATTTTGTTTTTAAATCGATATGTTGAACACTCAATGCACCTAGCCGCCATTAAAGATAATCATAGTAAGTAAAATAACTAGTAAATAACGGCATTTAGTTTCAATATTAAATTAATTTATTGTACCGTTACTACTTTTATATTTGAATTGTTAATAAAAATAGCTAGAAACTTTACTTATGATGCTATTAAATTAGTCATGCTTTATGCATGCCCACTTAGCCTAGTTTGCATAAAAGCTACGTATAGCAGGTGTTTATCAAAATTTATTTAGAACATGAACAATATTTAAATGCTTAATTCAAATTCCATTTAAGGACATTATAAAAGAATTTTATAAGTCATAAAATTTATTTAAATCATGTTTTAAATTAAATTGTTTTTTCTGAAAGTTTTTCTTATAAACAAATCAAAGGCAAATGAATTTTAGAAGAATCAAATGTTGCCAAAGCTGAGCTATAGCAATTAAACTACTTTTATTTTAGTTGTTTCACTTTTGTTAACACTTAAGAAACAACAGCATCATTTTTAATGACTTCGAATTATTCACTTCTCTGTGCGTTCATTTATATCCAATGATTTATTTTTATTGCTCACTATTTACTTTTTATATTATTTCGCGAGAGAGATACGTTTTACGTGTCGCTTACTTCATATCTTCTCTAATTTTTCTTGCTACCCATCAAAGAAATACAACCGTACACTCCAACGTCTAATTCTAACAGAAAAAGAAAACACCAAAAACTGCCTAAAAAACTACATTCCAACACGTGTTTTGATAGTTTAGCTATCATCCCACTGATGAAGATAACTTAGCTATTGAAACTATATTCGAACACGTGTTTTGATAGCTTAGCTATTGAAACACGTGTTCGAATATGGATTTTTTGTGCAGTTTCTAGTTTTTTTTACTGTTACTAGTTACCCATAATTATAAAGTCGTCACAGATCTCTTTCATTTTTAATAAAATTGACGCAAAAATTTTACAAACAAAAAAAGTCGAAGGAATGGTCTAGAACCCTGGAAATTTTGATTTTAATTGATAATAAAGATATTGGTATCAATTGAAAGTTTATTATATTATAAACCTAAAATGTTAATATGTTTACAGTCTTTTGCTTTAAATTTAGGAAATATCCTTGAATCATGATAATGTAATTATTTGACATGCTGTGACGTCATCTAGCCTTGATTTTTTAAGTTTTTACTAATTTTTTTAAACCGGGCTTCTTTACACGTTGTTTTATTGCAAACTGCTTCTGTGAAAAAGAGTCTTCTGGCTTATTTTTGGTTTCTATCGAAAGAAACAAAATCCTTCTTCGTTGTGGTTCTACTATTCCATGCTTAAGGTCACTATCACACCAGAACATAAATATAAGCAGCTACTCAAACTTATTTGGGTTTTTAAAGAAAAAATACTATGAATTAAATCCCAAAAATGCTAAAGTTTTAACCAGAGAAAATGTAGAAGCCTTTATATCATAAGTTCCATATGAAATATATTTAATGACTAAGGTGAATGAAGTTATTTTAATATAAAAGTGTTTTACCAAGATTTCTTGAAGCATGTAGCTTTAATATTTAGGACAGCTGGAGCATGCCGGAAACAAGAGCTTGTTCAGCTAGAAGTTGATGATATCCAGGATCTGCAATCTTCACTACTGATCACTTTACAAGATACTAAAACCAAAAAGAATAGGTTTAGTGTAGATCACCAAGTTTTTGGAGATTTATAAAAAGTATGCTGCTGTACGTCTAATGAATATGGATACCCGCTGTTTCTTCTTGTCTTACAGAAATGGGAAATGTACCAGACAAAGGTCGACAAAAATATTATTGGTGAAATTTCGGAAAAAATTGTAATTTGTCCTAAACTTAAAACCAGAACTATATACAAAAACTCATTTCGTTGCTCCTCGGCGACCTTGTTGGCAAACGCCGGAGAAGGAATGACCGCAATCATACAATTAGGAGACTGGAACTCAACGTCAGTTGCGGAACAGCATATATAAGATTCTGTATCAAATAAAATTAGGTTAGTTAAGGAAGTATTGACTGAAAGGTCAATTTATCGGCTACTATAATATTAAATTATCAGCCGATCATGTAGTAACTATAATACGTTCAGCGACCACACAGAGTTAAGCAGTATTTGTCCATACTCAGGTACGTAGAGAAATCATTCATTATTGATTAAATAAACAAAATTTTTATTTTTAGGTTATAATTAATTTTATTTAATTATCAATCAAACTGCGACTCTTTTTTCCACCGAAGAAATGAACAACCCGCTATTTTTTTGTTGACAAACAACGCATTGTGCATTTCCACCCCGATAACTTTAAGGCACAGGTTGTTGAGTTTACTGCAAAAGTAGCAGGTAATTTTTAAGGTGTTATTAAAACTTATCTAACGATTACAATCTAGATATTAGTGTTTTGAGTGTAATTAAAAATCTATATTATGTAGAACCAAAACTGCTCTTTGACGTTTAATTCATTTTTTTTTTGAGAGAAAAGCCACCAACTCCCGACAAAATGTTAGCAGCATTGCAGGAAAATGAAGATTTAGCGCAATTTAAACAAACAATCAAGGAAATTGGATTTCGGTGAGTAAACAAGTTTATTATCTTTCTTCATATTGATGTTACAGGTTCACAAAATATAGTGTTCTTAAAGAAAAAAACAAAATAATTGCATGGAGGCGACGTTTTTTGAGAGAAATTCAAAAACACAGAAAATATTGGAAGAAATTATACTCCTTAGATGAAACTTGGATGAACGCTGGCTATATCGTAAGTAAAGTATGGAAAGGCACAACAATCGTCTTCCCAAGGCAGGCTTTTATCGGAGGGTTAACAACGGGATTAAAAGTCTCTTTGGGCAAGGGAAATTGTCTTATAATACTGCATATAGAATCTGAGGATGGATTTGTTAAAAATGATTTAATATGTTTGGAATGGAGGAAAACTCGAGATTATCATGAAGAAATGACTGAAAGTTTTTGAAAACTGGTTTTCACAAATTCTAGGCGGCTTAGTGACAAATTCTGTGATTGTGATGTACAATGCTTCTTATTACAGTAGAAAAACCAAGAAGATTCCTAATTCTTGCACAAAAAAAGGCAGATATACTATAAGCTTGGTTTGAAAGTTAATTGATTGTGTACCTTCCAGACATAGCAAAAGCTGAATTTTTGCATCTTGTTAAAGAGGCGGTAGTTATACCAAAATATGTGGTTGATGAAATGATTAAAGAAAAGGGTTTACAGTTTTGCGATTGCCATCTTACTACTGCAAATTCAATCCTATCAAATTAATATGAGGTCAAGTAAAAGGAGAAGTTGCAAGGAACAATACAACATTTAAAATGAAAGATCTTCTCCAATTATTTCGACATGCTATAGAAAATGTTTCTGCAGACAATTGAAAAAAGCCATTCGTCATGCACAAGGTGAAGCACAAAAATGTGGCAGGTTGACATTGCAATGGACAACATCGTGGAACCGTTAACAATTCAGTTGGGGGATGACTCTTCTTCATCTGAATCTGATTCATCAAGTTCAATATAAATAACAAGATACAAAATTATGTTTTTTTTTCAGTAAGAATGCAAAATTAACTCTCATAATGTACCTGGCTCAAAATCATCAAGGTGCAGAATTGGCTTTGCCAGCAAATTATGTCTTAAATCTTAAGTTTATTGAGAAAATAAAATTACTAAAATACTAAAATTAACTTTTTTTGAGTGTACATCAAACAATACAATTCATAAAAAAAGTAAATTTTAAAATATACCAATAAACATGTATATAAAGTCAACTCGGGAACGCGTCTAATGTACGATCTTCAACAAAAATTTCAAAATATTTATGTAAAATTTGAGCTATTTAACACCTGTCATAACTTGAAATATCGTAATTTTTATGCAAAATCTAGTTTTAAAAAAGTAAACAAAAATAGTTATTTATGTAACAAGGACAAAAAAGTGCACTTTTATGTACGAGACTGAATTTGCTGGCCGAGGCGTTAGCCGAGGCAAGCAAACAGGCGAGGTTATTAAAAAGCACTTTTTCCGAGGTACATATTAATTTTTCCGTTGACCTTAAATTAATTAATTTTCTATTTATTACCGTTTACTGAAAACAAAATGTTTAGTAATTTTAAACAAAAATTTTACGTTTGTTCTGATTTTACTGTACCTAATGTTCACTTCACCGTTCAGTATTGTAACATTTGTGTCAAAATTTATTAAAGGAAATAAAAGCTTTCCGCGTTCGAATATTGTACCGATAAAGCATTTGTTTACAACAATCACATAATTTTTATAAAAGCACTTGATTATGATAGGTAATAGGTAAAACATGTACTTTTTTATAATTTATTAAAATAATAAAAATTACATTTAGGTAGTGTTATTTTGAAGTATATTTAAAAATGTAGTTATAGTTGGAAGCCTACCCTCAAAATTAATGCATTTCTTTAATTGTTTATGATCAAAGATGTAATGAAGTTTCTCCTATTAAACACATTAAAGTCGATTCTTACTAATTGACATATAATAGTTATAAGACTGAGTTTGTACCGTGGTCAGACTTATAATCATTTTATATTCAATAAAAATATTGCCTGACCATAAGAAAGTATGCAAACGTAGTTTTTGATTCACTCCGAAAATGTTTCAAAAATGTAATAATCTTCTTTCAGCTTATTGAAAACTGTGAAATTCACCTTGTTTTTGTGTACGAATAAATCTTGAACCCAGTAATGTTGATGGCTTATATGATTCTATTTTTGTTTTTCCTGCGACAGAATCAATATTCAAATGATTTTTCACAAGTAATTACTGTTCTTGTGTTTTCCATTAGCATTATTACTTATTTACATCAATCAAATACAGTAATAGAAAGGTACCCATAATTAACTCACTTCTACTGTAAGTTTTTGTATTTTATGATCGTGAAAATTTTGTATCGTAACTCCGCTTCTGTATCAAAATGTTACCTAATAAAATTGTCTAAAGCAATCTCAAGTCGTATGAATTCTGTCTTACCTTATAAATGAATAACTTTAAAGAAGTTAAAGTGTTACATATTGAAAACAATGTATCGAGTATTGTGAGATTACAACCAGGCTCTTCTATATGCTTCGCACATTGTAGAAACTATAAACAATTTATTAATATCATTTCAAAGCACTTAAAATCATTTACTTGTAATTTGAACAACAAATTGTTTTTGTTCAAAGTTGTGTGGGATTGAGAAATTGAGGTTATAAATGGAAGTAAACAAACAATATTCTGCAGTATCTAAAATGTTTCAGTATGTACCTAAAGTACTGTAATATCCTATGTAGTCACTAAATTCATCCTTTCTTAAAAATGGGTTTTCATACTGGTTACTTCGACTTTATTTAATTTGACATAAAATAATAATTGACATTGACAGATGTTTGCGGACGAAAAGTGTTTGCGGACGAAAAGTGTTTGCGGACGAAAAGTATTACAGTTAAAAAAGTGTTACTTTATGATTATTCAGGGAGTACGTAAAACTCAATTTTATAATGAGGTCGACGAAAAAAAACATTTATTATTAATTATAAAAATGCAAAAATACTTTGCCTGATAGCGCACAAGTCATTTCAGTGAACGAATCTATAATCGAAAAAAAATAATTTTTAGTGAACGCAGCCACAGAGTGTCAAACGTCAGTAGAGGAAGAAAACAATAACGAAACCGGCAGTTAGTGCATTTCTTGTCAAATAAATTTAAAATAAATGGTAAGTACCTTTCAATTCATTATTCTTAGAGAGTACATTAATAGTCCGTCAATTCGAGAACGTGTTTATTACTTTTAATTATTGATGAAAGTTGTTTTACGACACAAAGTAACTAAGTAACCTCAAATATTTATCTATTGACAAATACAGGCCTTATTTTAGATGGCCGCCATATAACAAAAGCGCGTGTTTATTTATTATCGTCATTCCGTGAACGGTCATTTCGGAAACGTTCCCGTGCTTGATGGCACGTTCCCGAAATGATAGTGGCGTTCTCGGAATGATGATTTGATGATTCCAAAGGCGATGAATTTACAATTTTTCAATAATTTGTCTTACAATTTTGTCGTTTTTTATTAACAGCATTGTGAAGACTTCTGATAAAGAAAAAAATAAGAAAAAGACTCGAAAAAAGCTTCAAAAGGATGATGCATCTTATCTGCATCAAAGAGAAAAAGCAAATGCTAAAAAAGAAAGTTTTTGAATAAGATGACTGAACAGAGAGAAATTGAAAGAGCGAAGGACAAGGAATATTATAAAAAGAAAAAGGCAGAAAAGAAAGTGAAGAGAGTTGTTAATATGACCGAACGAGAGAAGCTAAAGCAGAGAGAATGTTGGAAATGTGCATAAAAAAAATACAGGGAAAAGAAGAAAGGTTTAGCAAATATAATAAGTAATACTCCGCCACAATCAGATGACGACTTAGTTGCAGTACCTCCAGAGACAAAACAAGTAGGTAGAAAACCGTACGAAAAGATAGGGCGAAATCATACAGAAAAATTAAAAAGCAGGAAGAAACTATAGTTTAAATAAAGCGGAAAATACAATATTTAAAGAAAAAATTACAAAGAATGAAAGTCCCATAAAAAAAAGTTGATGCCTTAATTAAAGATGTACACTCATGAAATTTAAAACTTGGACACCACAATTTCTGTAAACAAAAGTTTGCACATTGTGAAGCGCGTTTAAGGGTATCATTTACAATTCTAACAGCAGGTAGTCTCAGCAGAGGTTATCTTATAGAAGGACTGTAGAATGAATCATTACACTAAGCACGTTTTAGAAAATAAATAATTTACGTTGCTTACTTAATTTTTTTCTTCTTCTTCTTTTCATGAGTGTACCTCCTGAAGTACGCAAACGACTTATCCAAAAAATTCAAAAGAAAGAGAAGTCTTTCATAAATGTATCAGCGGAAACATTTTGCGGAAATACAAAATGCTATATATGGTCAAAAGGATTTTACCAGCTAGACAAAAGGAAAGACACGAAAAATTGATTTTAAAATCTGATGCCAAAATTCGAGAAGTCGTTTTGAAGCTAGACATTTGCCAAAAGGTTGTTGATTTCTTCCAACGAGATGATGTAAGTCAAATGTGCCCATGTAAGAGAGACTTTGTAAAACATAATGGTGTTAAAAAACAAAGACGGGTTCTCTTATACACAGTTAAAGACTTGGTGCCAAAATTTTCAAAGGAAACTGGAATTGTATTATCATATTCGACGCTGTTAAGAGCAAACCATTTTGGGTCTTAGCTCCCGAATCAAAGGATAGAGAAACACGCTTGTGTGTCAAGCATGCAAATTTTGAAGAAAAGTTCAATAAACTGAAATGTACAAAAGAGCTTACACACGCGTCTATAGAAAAGTTGATTGAACATTGCACTTGTGATGTGAAGTCTCATGACTGCATGAATAGCTTGTGTGAAAAATGCAAAATTCCGGAGTTTGAATTAGGAGATAATGAAGATTCTTTGACATATTTTACATGAAAGTCCATTCAAGAAGATAAAATTGTAAAAGGTCAGAAATGTATACACGACTCATCTTCGTCTAAAATCATAAAAAACGAGAAAAATTTCTCAAACCATGGTTGAACAGAAATTTTGATGTCTAAGGTTGTAAAAAAATCATTTATATAAATGTTTAACGGCTCAGCCACTTAATTTACGCTTAAAAAGCTACTATGAAACATTCAGAAACCGGCTATCTCTTGATATTTATAACCATAAAAAAAATTATTATTTTAATTTATTTTATGAATACAAAAATAATACTAAAGAACAGTGGAAAATCATTGACAACTTAATTGGAATTAAAAACAAAAAGAAAACTGTAATTGAAAAAATTTTAAACTCCATTTCTAACAATACTTATAACACTGCTGACAAAATAGCAAATGCATGTAAGCTACATTTTGAAAAAGCTTTTAATGTGCCAGACTTAATAAACTGCAAACATTACCTACTTCAACGACAATACAATATCAAATTCTATTTATATGTATGACATTAGTGTTGATGAAATAATAACCATTATCTCTAACTTAAAAACAAAAGAGTATTGCAGCAGATGGTTTGTCAGTGGCACTTCTTAAAGCTACAAAATTAATTATATCTCCTTTTTGACATTCATTTTAATCTCAGTTTAAGTACAGGCAAATTTCCAGATCAATTCAAAAATTCTAGTCCGATACATAAAAAAGGTAGTACCACTAACATAAATAATTATAGACCTATTTCACTCTTACCACTTCTGTCTAAAATTTTTGGAATAGCTGTAAAATCTAGATTAACAACTTTTTTTGAATTCCGTAAATTACTTTTCAAAAAACCAATTCGATTTATTGCTGGCAGAAACACTGAAGCAGCATTAATTAATTTCTTATCTGCAGTTTATGATGGTTTAAATAAAGGAAAAGTGGTAGCAAGCGTTTTTATTGATATCACCAAAGCATTTGACACTGTCAATCATTCAATTTTGTTAAATAAACTGTGGAGTGTGGGTGTTAGAGGAATTGCATATAACTGGTTCTCCAACTATCTTTCGAACAAAAAATTTAAAGTCAAGATCTGTAATACTCTAAGTTTACCATATAGTGAGTGCATCGTGTGGTGTTCCTAAAGGTTCTGTGTTAAGACCTTTATTATTTTTAATCTATATTAATGATTTATGTTTAGGAAAATTAAAAGGAAGACTCACTGCTTTTGCCGATGACATTGCACTAACCTTATTGAAGTGAAAATTAAGTATTGGTTTGATCAAAACTGCTTAACTCTTAGCAAAAAAACAAAATATGTTTACTACGGTTTACGAAAAAGAAACTCGTTTCTATGCCCGGTTTATTATAATTGTACATTGTGTCTTTTTAAGAATGTGAACAATTGCAATAACTACACAATTATAGAACAGGTAGATTTTATACAATATTTAGGGATTATAATTGATAGTAAACTTAGTTGGAAAAACCATCTAAATAAAATAAAAACAGCTTTAATGCTGAACTCGAGAAAATTGTATTTTCTACATTAGTATTGAGGCAAATTTACTTTGCCTTAATAAATTCTAAATTAGAATATGCCATTGTTTGCTGGGTAGGTACATATATGTCAAGTTTAACTTCACTAATTACAACACAAAAAAAAATCGTACGTATAATTCTAAAGAAACCTTTTAGAGAAAAATTATATCCTTTGTTTCAATAATTGAACATTTTACCGTTGAAGTATTTGTATTTTTAAAAGTAACAAAGTTATTTTTTGTCAGATCTAGCAGTTGGAACATTATTTTAATAGTTACGATCTAAGAATGGAAAGGCATAAATCATATGAGATAACCAAACCTAGGTTAAATATCTTTAAAACTTTCTTTAAATATGCAGGCCCAAAATTTTTTAGCAAAGTACCTAATCATACATGTAACAAAAATACAATTTACCAATTTTCTAGATCTGTAAGAAGATGGCTTTTAGCTCTACCCAATATAGATTATCTCCTTGGTGATATTATGTGATTATAATATATATTTTGTTCTCTTCTAGATGTTCCAGCTATTTCACTCAATGTATATTATTTTGTAAACGTGATAAACGTTGCGGCCACAACATCACCTAGTTTAATTTAATTATATTTAAAAAGTGTATTATTTTTACTTTACTTGAAAACTACAACACGTATTTTATTTCCACTTGTCACATTTTTTCTCTTTTCTTTATTGGTACTCCGATACAAGTTTTCTTCAGGGGTTACCTAATTTTGAGTATTCTTTTTTTTATGTTACAGTTACTGCTAAATAAATGATATAGTAATAATTAAGTTAAATTAAGTATATAGCATGTTATTTAATTGTATTTTTACTTACTTGAATGCTTGAAATAAATTTAAATCTTAAATCTTAATCTTAAATCTTAAAGACGTATAAGATAACAAAAAAAGTTCCGATTTCGAGTAGTCAAAGAATTGAAAATTACTTTATTTGAATATATTCCGGCTATGAAGAAAAACTTATACCGCATTTATAGTTACAACAAATTGAAAAAAGAGCTGAAAGACAATTTACAAGAAAATGAGGTGACGATACAAATAGACTTGTCAGAGAACTATACTATGAAATACGCAAATGAAATACAGTTAACACATTTTGCTAAAAAACAGCTATCTATTCATACAGGTGTATATTATTTAGAAAAGGGTGACAGTGACTTAAAATCGAACTCATTTGCCACAGTAAGTGAAAATTTAGACCACCAAGCAGTATGAGCTCATATGAAACCTTAATAGAACAGCTGACAGTCACGTCTTGATGGGTAACGACGTTGTCTCGGAATTCGTAGACTTGTTCAAAAACTCTGTTATCGAGGTAAAGGTAATTCCTGAAGACGACGTGATAGAGGGTAAAAAAAACGTACCTAATACTTTGAATACCATTCCAGGTATTATGGATATTACAAAAATATATTGGCAAAAAGGGATAGACGTAATACAATTATATCGATACGAACATCTTCACAAAGAGATCCAACTATCGAAGCCTTCTAGTTTTTGTAACGTAAGTTCAGTTGAACCTGACGATGTTGTTACGCCTGAAATTGAATCTCCAGTTGACAAAGAGCCCATGACAACAGATTTGCAATTTAAGAATAGAGTATGCATTTATAAATCTATATACAGCTCATCATCCTCGGATGATGAAGATTTAATGGCAATATCTCTTTGCCAGCAGATTAAAGAAAAACAGATTGATGTTGAAGCAAGTACATCTTATGACAAAGAAAATTACATCCAAATCTTGTATCCCCTGGGACATTTTTGGTTATAAAAGTTCCTACTGAAAAGCCAAATATTTGCTTTAGATATGTTGCTACCTGCAAGACATGTGTTGATGACAATGATAGGGAAATCTTAGTAACCTGTGGGTAACAATGTCAGGAAATTCAAACTGGACGTAAAGGATGTGTCATTTATTAACTTTGAGCAAATAATCGGTATTATTCCGACACCGTTACTGAAAAGAAAACAAAATAGAGAATATTATTATTTTGATAATGCTATTTATAGATGTTTAGAAAAATAATAAGTATATTTTCAGTTTCAGTCAAAAGTGTACTTTAGTTAACTTGTTTTTGTTACAGAATTTAATGTTGATTTTGTAACGTTACTTATATGTTTTCCATTATTTGTAGAAGTTTAGTAAAGTAGACTGTGATTTTAGGTAAAAGGACTCAAATATTTTAGAGTAGAGGTCTTAGATTAACACGATAAGAAGATTATAACTATGATTATAGAAATTCCACTAGACTGATTATAACACACCAAAAGACTTACTTAATTATAAGAATTTTTTAATATTAAGAGTGATTTTTCTTATGTGCAAACAAATAAATAACTTTCTCATTTAAATTTTATAATATCAATATTGTCATTACGCCAACATTTTTGTCATTACGGGAATAGTTGATCATTTCCGGGAACATCACTAAATTTCAATAAAATACGTATAATTTAAACAATTTTTTAGAAAAATAATAATTTATTACATTAACAAATTTCATTCTGTTCATTTAATGCTAATTCCATTGAAAAAGTTCTTGAATTTCTTGAATTTTATCCACTGTAATAGCAATTTGTTTAATTTTTGACTTATTTTGCTAGTAGAAGATTTTATATCTTTTATTTTCATTATTGATTATATAATATAGAATACATTATATACCCATGCTATTTGACAACGCTTAAATTATGTGTTTCTTTTGTTTTTGGTCATTTTATCCAAACGTTACTCAAAAAAATTTTTCAATAAAGTACAATTTTTGACTTCTAATGTCTTTTCTTTATTTTGCGAGTGGTTAAATCAATTTCAATTAGATATTTTGTTGTTTGACGTTTCATTATTAGCTCGTGTATACATGTCAATTTACAGTACATCCGTGCATAAATTAATTTTTACATGCTACTTCATGTGAATATTAATTAAAGAATATAATATATAAACAAATACAATGGGAACTTTAGTAATGACTATTTAACTGAAATAATATTAGTGAATTCCGGATTGGACACTTTAATACAAAAACTACTAAATTCAATTAGAAGTAAACTCCTCGTCTTGATCGTTGCTAGATAGTCGCAAGAATGAATTGGTCGCAAAACCATCAAAAACAAAAACGATTAATCGTTTTCAGAAAAAATCGATTAACCAAAAAAATCGATTAATCGTTACTTCTTAAAAATCGTATATTAAAATCGATTTTTAAAACTGTTTCTTAAAATCGATTTTTAAAACCGTTTCTTAAAATCGATTTTTAAACATTTATTTTAAAAGAATTTATATATAATTGTTTATCAAAATTTGCAGTAATAATTTTGTCATGAATTGTTTTTTTTGTTTTTTTTTATATATTTTTTATTATTTTATATATTAATAATAATAATAATAATATATATTGACCAAATCGATACAACAAAATGTATATATGGTAAGTCAGAATCTTACAAACAATTTTACAAGTAGTTTACAAACACATATAAAATTACAAAAAATAAATAAATTTCAATATTGTACAGTCTATAACAGCAGTTTTGTAAAACAAACACTAATCAAAATTAGGAAAAATATAGATAGAATTCATTCACTGAGTAAAACGCTTGCTTTACAAATATTACTCTCAGCATTTTTTTTAAAGCTACCTCACTCTTTACACATTTAAAATGATTTGGGAGTTTGTTATATAAATAAACGCCCATATAGTCTGGAGCGTTACGCACTATTTCTAGTTTCGGCAGGACTAATTGGAAGTTATTATTGGATTTAGTGGAATATTGATGTATTTTACTTCTAGTGTTAAACTTTGATTTATTCTTAAAAATATAGATGAGTAATTCCAATATATATATACTGGGAACTGTTAATAAGTCCAATTGCGCGAAAAGTTCCCTACATGAGTATTCTTGACTGACACCCATCATAGTTCTGATTATTCTCTTTTGCGCTTTAAAAACATCGATACATTTAGCAGATACACCCCAAAAAACTATTCCATATTTGATTCGCGAAAAAACTTCCGAATAGTAAAACTGTATTAATTGTTTCAAATTAAAAAATTTTTTAAATTTTTAAATAAATAACAAATAGAATTCAGTTTGGATGAGACTTCATTACACTGAATATTCCACTGAAGTGTATCTTGAAGATAAATTCCAAGAAATTTGTAGTGGTTTTGATGTTTAATATTAACCCCGTTGGCCATCGCATGAATATTAATGTCTTTTTGTCTTGAAGAGTGTGAAAAACATGAATTTAGATTTTGTAGGATTTACGAAGAGTAAATTTTGTTAAACCAACAAGTAAGTTCATTGAGGACGCTATTTAAATTTCTTTCTACCTCAGACTTATTAGTAGAAGTAACAAGAGCAGATGTGTCGTCAGCGTACATAACTAATTGTTCCGTATTTTTGACGCATAGTGGCATGTCATTTATAAAAAGTAAAAACAAAAGAGGTCCAAGAATAGAGCCTTGAGGAACTCCTACATCAATGCAACCCAAATCAGACGTATAACTCGAAAGAGCATTTCCGTTTTTATGCGAAATACTAACATATTGCAACCTGTTACTGATAAACGAGGACAACCATTGCAAAGCAACTCCCCTGATACCACAAGAATGCAATTTGGTAATTAAAATCTGGTGATTGACTAAGTCAAATGCCTTACTCAAATCACAAAAGACACCGACTGGGCATTTTGCTTTGTTCAAGTTTATAGTAAGGGCTGAATAAAATTCGTGTATAGCTGTCATTGTAGAATGTTTTTGGCGAAAACCATGCTGACATTTTGATATTGTGTTATTTTTCGCAAGAAAACATTGAATCCTTTCGGCCATTGCATGTTCAAAAGTTTAGAAAACGATGAAGTAATACTTAATGGTCTGTAATTCTCACGTTTCAGACGATTTCCTTTCTTATATAAAGGGATACACTTGGATACCTTTAATTTAGAGGGAAAGTGACCCTGTTCAAAGGAAGAATTAATGAGGTGAGTAATTGGTCGTGCAAGTTGATTTGACACGTGTTTTAAAATATTTACTGGGATACCATCTGGGCCACAAGAAGTTTTATTTTTTAGCTTGTGAAACAGTCGCAAAGTGTCGACTTCAGTGTAATCTATTAAATATATGGTTTGGGAACTATGGCTTGGAAAAGTTTCTTCTTGTACATTAGGAATGTTGTTAATAATGTCCAAAGGGGACTTAATAAAATAATTGTTTAATGCATTGGCAACTTGTTGTGGATCATTAATAATTTGGTTATCGTTATCATCATTTAGCAATGTGATGTTAGTTTGTACATTTTAACATTTTTAAGTTCGTTAACATATTTCCATGCCGTTTTACTTTTGTTGTTAGAGTCACTAATTTTATTTTGAATAAATTCGCGTTTAGATGATTTAACTAATTTATAATGTAGCTTTTTATTTTTATTGTATACGCTTTTAGTTCTGGAAAGTGCCGTAGAAGAATATAAAGTGATTTCAATTCATGACTAGACTGCTTTATCTGTTCATTAACCCAAGATTTACAATAATTTTTGGTCTTTTGCTTTACTAATGGAAAGCTTACTTCAAAATAGTACATAAAAATATTTAAAAATGCTTCAAATTTATTATCCACATTTGATTCTTTGTAAATCGCATTCCAGTCCTCAAGTGAGAGATTATGTTGAAAATTTTGTAAATTCGATTTAGAGTAACGCCTGTAGTATGTATATGTGAAATTTTCCACTTCAAATTGTAATTTAAATAAAATAACTTTGTGGTCAGAGATGATTGTATCGACTGTATTATATTGAGGTGATAATGTAAAGTTAGTATACACGTGATCAATTGTGGTTGCAGAGGAGTAACCAATTCTGGTTGGATTATTTATATGCTGAACAAACCCAAAATTTGATAAAACGTTAAGTAAATTAGTTTTATCTGCGGAATTCATACTAACATCAATGTTAAAATCTCCATTTAGACACATTTTGAGACCAGAATAGTGTACTTTATCAAGAACGTTCGTTAATATGTTGAGAAATCGATTAAAGTTTCCAACCGGAGACCTGTAGCAAGTAAGCAGACACAGTTTGCTAGCATTATAGGTAACCATTACACCCGTAACTTCACAAGTTTCTCTTCACAAAATTTACTCAAATTTAAGTCTTTCACAACAATGTTATTGCTTCTAACCCAGATGGCAACACCACCGTGTTTATTTAAGATCCGGTCATACTGACTACATAATTTAAAACCGTTGAAGTTTATAAAGTTTAGTTTGTCGTCATGACCCCACGTTTCAGTAAGGCATAAAAATTTATATGTTCATTTATAAAGTCGCAAAAATGATATCTGCTTTGTCCTGATTTAGGCCCCTGACATTGAGACATAGCAAGTCAAAAGTATATGATTTTTTTATCTTTTATGTTAAGTTTTCTTTGCTCGTGCGTTGTTGAAAAACCTAGATACGTATGCTCCTTGTGGCCATATATCGGGTTTCATTGCTTTATCTATATTATGTAAGTCAATAATTACCTTGAAAGATGAGTAATATTGAGGATATTTTGGAGTAAGTTGCTCACATATCACTTCCGGGAAATGTGGTTTAAGGAATTCCTCCATTTCTATAATTTTAGTCGTTGAACACAATCGAGAGACAAATAAAAATGCTTTTTTTGGAACCGCTTTTATTGCAGAATGCAATTGACTATTCATGCTGCCTATAACACCATAATTACTTCTTTTAGTTTTTTTTTTAATCAAAGTGATCTCGTTATCATTAGTTACTTTGGCTAATCCTTTAGCGTTGTCTGAATTATGAATCCTAGTAGATGCATTCTCGACTACCTTACTAAATGATAGTTTCAATGGAATAGGATCTGAATTGATCTTATTTTCATTTGTTGATATTTTCTCAGTAGCTTCGTTAATTGCAGTTTTAACAGCATTAGAAGTAATAATTTGAACAGGTTTATTCTCAGTTTTTGATTTACTTATATCGCGTTTAATCGTTGCTTTAGTATTATTAACCTTTGGATCGTTTTGTTTGTTATCGTTTCTGAGCATATTTACGTTTGCGTTTGCACTATTAAATAATTTCAGGTGATTTACGTCATTAATGTAAGTAATTTTTTCTTCTAATAGTAATATTTTACCTCGAAGTTCAGATATTATAATATCCTTGTGATTAATAATGGCTTTTAATAAAGACGTAGTGGACAAATCATTTTCTATAGAACATGATGCCCGAACTACACTTTCACTTAAGCAGATTTTGCATTTAACTTGTCCATTAAATATGGAATTAGAAACTTCTGCACATGAAGGATGATAAAAACTGTTATCGCATATTGAATTCTATGTAATCCAATTTTGTTAAGATTTTTGCAATTTTAACTACTTAAGTCATTTTAATTTAAATCCAGATCCATTTAGTTTTAAAATGTTTAAAAGTAATTCAACCTCTATCCTTCTACTAGCAGACCTTTCAGTAATTAGTATAATATACTGTAGTGGTTGCACCATTAAAGTTAATATTGTGAATAATAATAGAGGTAAGTGTTAAAAACGGTAATATTTTTAAGAAAATAATTTATAATATTTCACGTTGTACGTATACGTATTTTATAAAACAATAACTATTTTTGAATTTGTTTAATTAATTGTAAAAACGTGGTTTTCTAGTTCTAGTACCCGAACAAAGCAATATCAGTTTTATGCTGACAAATGTTCCTTGAAGAATATAACAGTAAGAGGATTAAAACAGTTAAATCTTAGTTTGTCGGTGCAGCAGGTAAAATTTGTCAATGTTAGGATTATAGGATGTTTTAACATTTTTTTTATGTTTCTTTAGAGGTCGATAATAAAAGAAAACATTATTGCATGAATGTTTAGTAAATTTATTAATCCATATAAGCGTGTTTAGTCTGTATACTATTGGCGCGGAGTAATAAATCATAATTGCTTGAAATAATTCTTTATTTTCTTGTGAAAGTGGTACTTCTACGGTTAAGTAAAACCAATAAATTCTAACCAAAATACGATCATTGTGCCGCTCTTGCAGCATATCGACCCATCTAGGGTCTGAGAACAATAGCTTAATCTGTATAAGCACGTTGTCATCTGCCCAGGTACTGACAAAACGAGAATCATAGCCGTAGATGTGGGTATTATACCAAGATACAAAAATAATGGTATATAATACGTAAGAAGTAAAATTTGTAATGTGATCTACTATACAAATAAAATAAATAACATATAACCACATAATAATTCATATAAAGGTAGATTTTACTATTATAATATATTTACCTACTAAAAATATAATTTTCCAAACGTATCAGGTACCTACGCCACTGCAATACGGGAGATTCAATAATTATGACAGATTTATTACTCCGCGCCAATAGTATACTGAGTATAGATGATCCTGCGTTTTGGCCCAAACCTTTGAATACTAGAAATATAGAACTAACCGTAAGAAATACCCCCTATAAGACTCATGATTGGCATTCATTTCCTCAAATAATGAATGCCCCAGGAGTCAGAATTACTCGTGCCGGGCCTCAAAGCTAAGGTATCAAAAGTTCCAACGTTTGGTCGCTAAAATAACATTTTAGACATTGATCTCAATCCACTTTTTTTGGCCAGCGCGCTTTCTTTCCTCCGGCTTTTTATGCGGGTATTTTTTTCTAGCAATTTTTTATTTCCCATTTTTCCGTTTTTTTTTTAATGAATTAATATTAGTAACAGCATTTAAATTCGCCATTAGAATTGATAAAAACCACCATTTTATTAACCGATTAGAAAGCTCCATTCATAAAGTCTACTTTAAAATTTAATTCATAAAATGTACTTTAAAAACTGTTTTCAAATCGACTTAACGAAGCGATTTTAAAATTGATTTAATGACGATTTTAGAAATAGACTCAAAACCGATTTTTAAATCGACTTTGAAAACCGATTTTAAAAGTCGACTTTAAAACCAATTTTAAAAGTCTATTTCAAAAGTCTACTATGCAAATCGATTAACCGATTAATCGGTGTTTGATTTTTCCAAAAGTCGCGATTAATCGAAAATCGATTAGTCGATTAACCGGGTAATCGATTTTTGTTACCACCACTAGTAATTACTTAGGCCCTGAAGGGTAAAGGTAAAGATCCGATGACCTATGAAAGATATGACCGAGAACATACTCTTATAGTAAAACATCAACCTTTTCTATATCCTTATACTAAAATAACTATACTAAAACTAAAATAAGTAACTAATAAATTATTTTTTTAACAATAACTTTTCTCGCAACGTAATAATAAATTTACAATTGGTTTTAGTAAGCTCTGGCTTCACAGTTATATATAGATTAAGGAATAATAAGTAAAAGTAATGGGATGTCGTAAGTATGAGAGTGTCTAAATCATAATAAATCGACTAAGAAAATAAAAGAACATTATACACATAATTTACTATCATGCAGAAGCTTGGCGTTTAAGTAAATTTAATTCTATGTTTCGACTATTGCTGTACATATTGTACCATAATATTTTTTAGCACATTGTTTGCTTTATACTTAATTTGTCTGGCAGCAGTAAAATGAAAAACATGTGAACGTAAAAAACGGGCATTTCTTTTTAATTTATTCACACAATAAAAGTTTAAAACACAAAAACTTTTATAATAATGTATATAAAACTGAATGTATGCATTAAAAGCATTTTCTAATACTTAATTCTAAGAAATTAAGCTGTACAAACAACGTGAAATGTAAAATCTGCCCTATAAGATTTCAAACTTTTAAAGCAAATATTTGTCATTATTTTTTATATTTATATTGTTTACAGTTTCAATCAATCGTCAAAACCATCGAATGCAAACAGTAAGAGTTTGAAGTTTAAATTGGGGCTTACGCCTCTTATCGATTGCGTTTTTAGGTTTTTTTACCCAAAAGCTTATCTTCTTACAGCTACAAATTCACCAATTTATATTTGGCACATTATAATTACAATAACGAAAACTCTTTCAAACGTCTTATTTAAAAAAAAAAACAGTGAAATTAAATTTACGTGTTTAAAATAAATGTGCAGTATCACAAGATTTAATAAACTTCATAGAAATTAATCTGATGAATGTATTATACAAATTGCTTTTCCACACCTATAAAATTTTACGATCAATCATAATAAAGTGTCTTACAAATGTCACAAAAATATAAATTATTTATTCATATTGTATCAATATGTTTATTTATTCATTGCTTAGTACTGAACGAAAATATATGTAAAAAAAAAATAAAACGCCAACAGATTCGAGTCTGAGTCATTTGTCTTGATAGCACTGATAAATGATCTACAATTTACAGAGAATGTATTTTCGAGTTGAAATTGAACGTCAGTATGAGTGACCGCATTTTAGAATTAAAAATATAACCAAATGTGCTTTTAAATCCCAAATAAAGTAAAAAAAAACTCAATTGTCCAATAGTAAATCTTTGGATGGCGTTTTTAATTTTCATTCACACGAACTTATTGAATATCCATTACTAAAGATAAATATAAAAAATTGTAAAATATCAATTGGAAAATACGTGCAAATTGAGATATATTAAAATAAAACAATGAAAGCAATACAAATGAAAAAAAAATTTTAAAAACAGATAAGACATAATTTCTATATTACATACAATTATTTTAAGTGCTAATAATCAGCCTTGTGATGTATCAAGTAAATGTTATATAACGTTTTTATACTCATAGCCTAAGATTACTGATTTACCGGTTATTATCGATGCAGGGGAAGTTCCATTTCCCGTACCGCGGGGTTTTTTAGTTTCCGACGGAATAGGGAACTTCTGGAATAACAATTTCAAATTGCACCAACTGTACGATAAATATATATAACAGTAACACTGTTTAAGTTGTTTGTTTAAGATACTGTATACATTAATTTAATTCTAAATGTCACTTACTTTATTTAAAATCAAATAAAATATGTTTAATCTGTTTTGAAACGGAACAGACAGTCTCCTTCTCTGGCTCGATTTTGTTATTGAGGTTATATTTGCTCTGCGATTATTGGACATGGTCTACACAAGATCCACACAATTATGTCGAAACCACTTTACAGGTGCACCGGTTTTCAAGAATCAATTGTCACAAACATAATTAGAAAACATAAACATAAGTTAAACATTAGAAACATTACAACGTTAGGAACTAGTAATAGCAAAATAGATAAGAAATATGTCCAATTACCAAATTATCCCACATACACAAAAGGTCTTCAAAAAATATTTTCAAAATTTGATTATAAAACAGTAACCTCTAGTAGTAACAACTTGCAAAATCTTTTAGGCAATCCGAAAGACCCAATAGAAATGTGTGATAAATCGGGAATATATAAAATTAATTGTAAAGACTGTAACCAAGTATATATAGGACAAACCAAGAGACCTATTAAAACTCGTTTTAAAGAGCACGTCATGTCAAATATCATCGCACAGATAGGTCCAGTGTTGCCATGCATATGCTTGAAAATGGCCATTTTTAAAAACAGAAATTTGCTTATGAATTATGATGATAACGGTCCATTAGGGTTTTCGAAATTATCTTATCTAAGAATCAATTAAGTTTAACGATGCGTGATAAGCAGATAGTATATATAAGCTTCCCGTTGTTTTTAATTTTAGTATCGGTATCGCTGATGATGACACCTTAGCTGTTGAAACACGTATCCGAGTAAAGTTTTTGGTGGAGTTTTTAGTGTTTTTCTGTTGGTTCTTCTCACGTCATCTACACGCAGTACATTCACTACTGAATTTTCATCTTCACTGTCGGTAGAGCGTGCAGCAGTATCCGCAATTTCATTTCCAGGAATGCCAACCTGACTTGGGACTTAAAGAAAAGGGACGGTTCTGCCGTTGCATTGCAAACAGTGCAAAGCAGACCAGATCATTTGAATCAGAGCATCATCATTATATAGTTTTTGGACTGACTGCAGCTCACTTTGTGAATCGCTAACAATAAGGAAATATAAAGCGTTTGAACCGTATTGGCAGAACAAAGTGGCTTGCAATACAGATAAAGCTCTGCTGTAAAGATGGTCGCGTTCTGTGATAGGAGCCAAGAGTGTACTTCGTTACCAATTACAATTGCGCATCCTACTGTTTCATTCGTCTTGGAATCATTGGTGTATATTATTTGTTTCACTAAGGAACTGTCCACAATTTCTCGGAAACGACCTTGCAGAAGATCCGATTGGAGGTGTTCTTTTGAGAGAGATGCTAATAAAAGATTTGACCCATGGAGCTACTTCCTCAAAACCAAATGGTAATACTCGAGGTATGCGGTATCCCAGTGTCCTACATATTTCATGGGTGCGTATTCCGGCTGGTCTCAAAATTGTTGTTTAGTGTCATGTCAATGCTTTCCACGAAAAAACACATTATAATTGGGATGGCCAAGTTGGGTACGGATTACAACCGCATACGTGAGGAGTCTAACGTTTCTTAGGTACTGCAGTGATGACGTATTGGTTTCAACGTACAGACTGTGAGGCGGACTTGTGCAAAAAGCTCCTGATGCTTATCTTAACCCAGAATGATTGATACTATCTAGGCGTTTAAGAACGGATTTTTGAGCAGAACCATATGCGGCGCATCCATATTCAATTTTGCTAAGAACAAGTGCCTTATATACTTTTAGTAGTACTTGTGTGTCTGCTCCGTATCTGGTACCGGATAAACACTTTATTACATTTAGTGCAACTTTACATCAAGTAATTAGTACCTCAATATGATCCGACCATATTAATTAGCTGTCAAAGGTCAAGCCTAGGAATTTGACTAAAGGTTTACAAATAATATTATTACCACAAAGATATTGTCGAGGATCAGGGTGTAGTTTTTTCAAAGTCTACAAAAGTGCACACAAGATGTTTTCATGGGAGAAAATTTAAACCTGCTGAATTACAATGTATAACGTTATATAACGTGAGCGTTATATAACATTTACTTTGATACAAAACACGGCTGATTGTCTGAACACAAATTTTACTTAAAATTTGTTTATGGTGTTAAAACTTAGAGGTATGTTTTATTTTGTAGCTGTAGTACTGGATTCCTTTGAGAAAGGAGAATTGTTCAACCAAACAAAACTCAGAGGTAACGTTTTACATCTTTTCGTTATTTTAATTAATTTTAATTAACAATTTTATTTTCTTTCGCCCTTGTTTTCTTCCGATTAACAAATTTTATAACATATGTATAACAAAATCTAAAAAGAATTTCATCCATTTTTATCTATTAGTACAAATCAAACAAAAATCAAAATTTTATTTGGTAAATTTGGTAAAGCTCACCCAGGTAGAACAATAGGTTTTTGGAATATAATGGACGTTCCAGTTAAGGAAAACCCATTTGAAACGTTTTGTTGGGATGTTTCAAATCATGCTTATAGAACGTGCCCATAATTGAAAACGTTCCATTGTAATTAATTTTGACGTTTTTTTGAAATGTTTACTATGGAACATAAGTGATGTTTGATTGAAGGTTTATATTTGGCGTTTTCAGAATGTTTTCTTCTGACTTTCAAAAAAAGTCAGTGATACTGTAGCTACTGCTTTTATATGACAAATAGATAAACAATGTTTGAGAGGGTAGAAAAAAAACATTTTTAGGATCAGACAGAAATAACATAGTACAAAATGAATCATTTGTGCCGTGTTTATTTCGATAATTTCACTTTTAAAACGAGAGATTCAAATAATACATGTAGTTTGCATAAATTACGTCCAATTTATTATTTGTATGGTAGTGTGGCATGTTTTAAACGCAATCCTTTTTAAAAACGCACAATGCAAACAAAAAGATCAATTTGCTTTCACTTTCTAAATTCTTACAAATTCGAAACAACAAATTCATGAGTTCCCGCAAATATGTAACCGCTGATGTGTCAGTAGCCCCGGAAATTAACTTTTGAATATCCTTATTCTAATTGCAATTAACTTAAATAGAGGTTCTAAGAAAAGATGTTGTTTTTAATAAGTAGTTGAATACATGAAATTGAGAACAAATCAACTGTTCAATATATTTCAGTTTATTTGATTTATAAATTAATTGTGATACATAGTAAACGTCTGGGACAAGTTTTTTAGAAATTTGTAAACAATCATTAAAAATACGCAATAAATTAAATATTAATCTACAAAACGAACACTTACGACACGCAACACAGTTTTGCATAACATTAACGTTACCGTAGGGTCCCGATTAAACTAGCGGTTAATACCATTGTAAACAGTATTACATACACAGTTTTTCGGTTTGAATTTCACAATTGAATCGTGTTTAAAATGTCAATTTCAATAGTATAGTTGTTATAAATGGTCTAAGAATCCAAAATGAAGGCAAAAATTAGGCTAGGAGTAATTGAGATATGATTTTTATGAGAATAATTATTTTATTTATTTATCATTATTAGCTTTAAATAGAACGTTCCAAATTTGGTTTTGCGTATGTTTTTAAAACATTTGATGAAATGGAACGTTTCAAATTGAAACGTTTTTGAGGGGGGGGGGCATTTTACGTTTTGAATGACGTCTTTGGAACAATTTTGGGACGTTACCCACAATGTTTTACGTTTTAGTGGAATGCTCTTAGAACGTTTTAGAAACGTAAATGTTCTACCTGGACTACTACTCAAATATTTTCAAAACATATATCAAGATAAAGATAATACTTAATATATTTTACAAAGTAAATATGGCAATTCGTATTTTTATGTCAATGATGAAAATTAATTTCATTTTGTCTTTTTTTGCTCAAATGTTGATTTAACACTTATATTGTTGTAAATTAATGCTCCAATTTTCATAATGGTAGTGAAAAAATAAAGTGAATGTTTGAAAATAATTGGTACAAGCATTTTAATAATGAAGATATCTAAGAAATTCATAGAGAAAATGATGGATTGTTCTAAAAAAGTGTCATCCTGCACAGAACAAAATTAAATGTATTGAATAAAGAATTCTATAGTCAAATTGCGAAACATATTTTGTTTCAATTTAATTATAGTCAATAGTTGATAAAATATTTGTATTGTTATTTTTCATCTAGTAGTAAAATTACATTAGCCAACAAAATAAAGATGAACTTGCGTTGATTTGAGCTCGCGTCAAGATGAGCTAGTGTCAACATGAACTCTTCACAAAATGAGCTGGGGTCGAGATGAGCTCGCGTCGAAGCAGCAGTGTCGAAGTGGCTGCGTCGAAATAAGCTGTCCCGTCATGATAGATATGTGGGTATGCATTGAAATAGGTACGTATTTTCCATTCAGACTTTAAAATAAGCTGAAGGGAAACATAAAAATGACAAATGACAAATGACAAATTTTGGGATTGCGGAAAAATATAATATATACCTCGGCACTAAAGTTCTTTTCATGACTCACGTGTTTTATTTGCCTCGGTTATCGCCTCTGCAACTAAAAGACATTCGTCATGAAAAATCAAACTTTAGTGCCTTGGTACATAAATAACTATTATTTGATTATTAAACCGAAGCATTGCCGAATTATTTAAGTTTGTCTCAAATTAGTTATAACAAAATTGTATGCGGAAACTAGAAAAGTATCTATTTTAAGTTATTTTTTCTGCTCTTTTCAAATATGTAAACAGTCCGTACTTGGATAAACATTAATGTTATACGTTATTAGATACATTACTGGACAAGAAAAATATGTTACCAAAATAAAGAAAATTCACAATGTGATTGGTGAGTTATACGCAAATGAAGAAATAAACAAAATAAATAAAACATCTTGTATCTTGGTTATAAAGGATCAGAAATATATGTTTTTAGAATCATCTTGATGTCCTCTATCTAATCCTAAAGTATGCGCATTTACCAAAAATCATCCTGTATAGTATTGAATCAAAAAGTAAATTTTTTTATAATCCAAGGAAAGGGATGCATGCTTAATTTAATATTTCATCTTAGTATTTTTTTCTATTTTTTAAACATAACTAAACCAAACAATTTTGCAAACAATAGGAAGGAATATTCAACTAAAAGCAAAATTTCAATCTAAAGCAGAATTCTTAGTACAATATTTACTAGCGTCAAACACGGACAACATAAGCACTTTGTTATCAAAAAGCAAATAAGACGATTCTAAAAGTCCTGTTGAAGTTTTGTCCCACGTGCATTGTATCAAACGGGATAATAAATTTTTTTAAAGAAATAACCCCAAAAATACTCGTAAAAATAATTGCCCTTTATAGGAAAAGAAATTTATCATTCGTGTTTTATAGTCAACGGTAAAAATTAAAATTTTCAGTCGTTTTTTTTAAACTTAGAAATTGTTAAGTAGAGTGAAAAATCATTAACTCGATGATCGTATTTGAATATAGAATACGTAAATATAAAACTACGTCATTATTATTTGGAGTATAACAGTAACTGTTTGGTACAATTTCATGATGTTAATTTAAATCGGTTTGAAGTTAAAGGTTATTGCGAAAATACATACAATAAAAAGTAATAAATCATCTTAGTTATTATTCCCTATGAAATCTAACATTTTATCACTTACTCTATTAAATTCAGCTTGAAAATCACAATTTGCTAAATATGAAGATGACATGGCGCCTTAATGTTAAGTACAAACTTGATCATTAAATCACGAAATAATTTTATCGATTCATTACTGTATTAATTACCTTTGATAAATTAGTGTATGCACAAATACATATTACTGCAAGTACAGATAACACACTCATTCTCTTCCATTGACAAATTTCACAATGGGTAGTAATTACTATACACAAATGTACAAATATATAAAATATAATCAATTTGAACTGGTAAGCAATAATCTTGTAGTTCAGATAACACAATAAGCAATCACAATTTTAGTTTTATATTGCAACAAGCTTATTAAGCAGTTTTCTTTAGTGACATTATTTAATCAAGTGAAAATTCTAATACTAAGAATGATGTGGTAATTATATTTTTAGAAGAAGTTGTAAACTTCCACAGTATTTATTAGACTAACAAATCAACAATTGAAGCATAACAGTACCAAAATATACATACGTATTATTTACATACAAGAAGCTTTACGTAAAATATTTATAAAGAACACAACAGATATTTAAAAATTACTCAATTGTTAGAATTAGGAAGTAATTTCTAAGTTAATAAAAATACAAAACTGGACAGCTACGCAATAACATACTGTGCTCCTATCTCGCTAACTATTTGTAACATACCCTTTTCAGACCCTTATTAGATAAAATGTGTTTTGTATTAGTGCTTGATAATAGCTTCTACGTGCACCCGTGAAATTAAACTTTTGTTTTTTTTTGTTATTTCCAGTGCATTAAAATAAATAAGAAATGTTATCTGGAAAAATTAGTATTTGAAGTATTAAAATTAGCTTTAACTACACCAAAAAGAAAAAATAATCTGCGTCTAGATGTAATAAATAATATAGGTTTGAATACATAAATGTTGGTGATAGGAGTCAAACCACAAAAGGTCTGCTAGACAATACAAGATGGACTGGACCCTAAGTATTGTATTTTGTTTCAATGCTTTGTAGTGATCAAGTTTTTTTTTAAATTCAATAATCATGAACATGCTGATGCTAATGTTTCAATTAGAAATAGTTAAAGTCACATTATCTTTCATGTAACTTTTTAAAAATTAAATATGACTATTTTTTCGAAAAAAACAATACGTGAGTGAGTAATAAAGAACATAGATAAATAATTATATTTGTTACAGATTAACAAGACGTATGTCACAAAACCAATTAAAACGGTAGCGCTCACAGCGACGAGGAGAACAACAACAGCGAAAATAGCGGGTATTCAAATAGAAAGTGTGTGAGTTGCATTACGGTGTTTCGCTTGTAATTTCTGCTGAGTAAAAAAACTGTTCATTAAAACTTAATTTATTTACAAAACAAAAAATTGTTACAATAAATTAAAATAGATGTAGGTTTAAACACTGTTTAACTGGTTATAATCATTAAATAAATATAAAATAGTAAAAACTATAGATATTGTGTTCTCTCTTTTATAGTTTACATTTATATCGGGGCACACAAAATAAATAGTTAACATAACATAGATAACATTTTATACAGAGCGAGACGAGTTCTTATCACTTCTTGTATGGCAATCTTAACCAAACTAGCTTAACATGAAAACAGAGCATGTGAGTTCGTATTTAGAAATTAGTAGATATTTTTATAAGCGTCACTTCAACCTTTAAAGTGATTTGTCAAAGTAGTTAAAATTACTTAACAACACATACCAGAATTGATAAGACACCATCGAGTAATAGTAATTTGTCTTGTGACATAAACTCCTATACAATTAAGGATCTTGTGGCAAATTACTTAAGCTAAATAACATACGTGTACGAGCAGTAGCACAGTAATGCGTCCCTTTGGATCGTTCGACATCAATAGTTTCAACTTTATAGTTAACGTAGGATACTTAGTACTTATACT
The DNA here is from genome assembly GCA_030710515.1 of Abscondita cerata. Taxonomy (NCBI): domain Eukaryota; kingdom Metazoa; phylum Arthropoda; class Insecta; order Coleoptera; family Lampyridae; genus Abscondita; species Abscondita cerata. The sequence continues at coordinate 102,182 of JALBCR010001152.1, forward strand.
TTGGGTAATAAAACAAACACAAAAATCTAATGTAGAAGCAAACCAATACAAACAAGTGAGAGAAAGCCATAATAATAATAAAAACTGTAATTAGAGAAATTCAAATGTAGACGATTTTTAACACAAAGCAAAATAAGTTAAACGTCTTAATCTCTAATTAAATTTCTAATCACAATAGGCGGATTGTTAGAAAAATTTCCATCTCAACGAATTAAGATTCCATTTTGCAGTTTCTTCTGTATTAAATAAACCGCACTAATTTATAGTTAACACAGAAAAGAAAGAATGTAGACGTTTAAAATTCGATTTTGAATTTGACCATAAACGCAACAAATTAGGACCGAGCGAGCACTAACGCACGTACTCAGGAAAATTCTACAACTAAAAAGTAAATTCTAATAAGGTTGAATTATATCATAACAAAGTGTTAAATTTCTTTGATAGTCCTTGTACAAGCAATCCAAAGTGATCGTTTTGCTGCAGCGCGCTAAAATTTTAGTCTTCTCGACCAAACATGAAAAATTTATATTTTTCAGATATAAGCTTTAAATGGGGGTTTCAGAAACAAATAAATTTGTTTGGATCAGCGCGTTTTGTTTTAACGTGGTGTCCCCGGGGCGACATGTTTAGTTTGAGTATTCGGAATCACCTCTTTTGATCTGCAGTCAAAGTTTTGGGCACAAACTGGCTGAATCCACACATTCCTTGTTTGCTTTTGCGCTGTTTCCTTCACATTTTCTGTGCATTTTCCTCGGTCAAAGTTCTCCAACTTCTCTTTGAACAATTGTCCTCGTCTTTAACATCAGGATCGGCGGCGGTGGGTATAAAATTATTGACTTCGTCTTCAATCAGTGAGCAGCTTGGACGCGCAATAAAATCCACCTTATCTTCTTTAAACTCAAGATCATTTTAGCAGCACGGTGTACATCAAAGTTTAAATACTTGTTTAAAACTATATTAGTTGACATCTCGAAAAATATCAACATTTCGAGGTTGGTGATAAAGACCAAAAATGTCAAGTACATACAATCACGGCATTGTGAATTATAGCCGATCAAAAAATCCTGAAAACTCAGAATTATATTTACCAAAGACCGCCCTACAAGCCTATGTATTTTTTTCGTTTGCACGATTATTTCCCATTCAAATGACATTTTCCCTGTACTAATATAAGTTCGAAAGATGTTTTAAGTCAATTACATTTTCTGATGGTGGGGTATATTTTGTTTCTTGTATTACTATTCCACTTTTACCAAGACAATTTATATATATATATATGTATAAAATTGGATAATGTTATAATGGCTTCTTTCAGCTAGACTAGAAAGTACTTTCAAAAATATAATAATAATAATCAGAACTTATCTTAATATAGAAAAGTTGGCAAAATAATTTATGGAAATTCTTCTTTGAAAAACCAATGAAATGGAGTTTTATGGCTTAAGGTTATTGTTACTACTTAATGCAGGAAATGAGTTATTTTTAGATTTATGCAAACCTTTTTTCTACCTGCGAGAGAAATAACGGTTTCTGTCCTTTGTATCTTCAGTTAGTGTGCTAAGCGACTTGCAGCCGAGCAGTCAATCACCTTAAACTGAAATTTTATTTCAACTATAAAATTTGGGCACTCCATAAGAAAATACGTTAATCAGAATCTACAGTCCGCTAAATTAAAAATTAATAAAGTAATAACGTATTAAACAAACATTGGTCCCTACGAGCCGGGTTCGTGAAAACAAAGAACATCGAATCGGTTCCGGGAAGTTTACCGTATAAATCAAGACATCATTACATTGAAGAAAATAGATACCAGTTATAACAAGAAGTCAAAGAACAATAGCAGCATCCGCATTAATAATTATTGGGTAAAGTAGAGCTTCCTTTTATTTCATTCCTAAGTAAATTTCCATTTTTAACATGACTGACAAAAACCACGACACCACTATTAAACAACTGCATTACAAAAGAGGCAATATTAAATCCCAATTAACCTTTTTTGAAAAGTTTGTTAGTAATTTTAGGTCTGATACCATTTTAACAAGAGTAGAATTGTCAAATTTAGAGGAAAGGACGTGCATGCGGAATTAAACTTAATAGAAACCGATCAAAATAGTGAAATTGAACGTGAAACCTTTCAAAATTCGTATTTTTCTTTAGTTGCGCAAGCGAGAACATTAATAGAATTAGGCAAAAACAATTCAGCAGAAGCGGTTACTCGTACTTCCCAAATATCAAGCAGACCAAACAATGTTAAATTAGCAAGGTATTAATATATATATATATATATATATATATATATATATATATATATATATATATATATATATACCTACGTTCGATGGCAATTTCATTAATTGGCGTACATTCCATGATACCTTTTGTAGAATTATACATAATAATTTCGATTTATCAAATGTTCAAAAGTTATGTTATTTGAGGTCTTCATTAAAAGGAGAACCTTTAAACATCATTAGTTCTTTAGATACCACAGAAAGTAATTATCCAATTGCATGGAATATGCTAATAGACAGATATAATAACAAAAGACGTATAGTATACAGTCATATTAGGGAAATAATTGAAACCCCGAGTATAACAAAAGAATCGCATATTTCTTTAAGACAATTAATAGATAATGTTCGTAAACATTTAAGTTGCCTTGAAACAATGAACCAACCGGTTCATAGTTGAAATGCATTTATGGTACCATTTCTATTGTCAAAACTAGATTTTAATACTAAAAAAGAATGGGGAACCTTTTTAAATAAACAATATGACACCAAGGACGACATTCCGACAATAAAAGAATTTTTAAATAACCGACAGGCCATATTAGAATCCTTAACAATTAATAATTCGTCAGTAAATGAGCAGACGCGGCGAAAAATTGACCAAACAACAAAGGTTTTTAATACTATTACAAAATTGTCCTCATTGTAACGAAAAACATGCTATTTATCAATGTGAAAGTTTCCTTCATCTATCAGCAAATCAAAGAATAGATCGCGTTAGAGAAATGCAATTGTGTGGTAACTGTTTAAAAAAGGGACATTATTCATTTTATTGCAAAACTAGATTTTTTTGTAAAATTTGCCGGCGTAAACACAATACCTTACTGCACGTTGCAAAACCTTCAATCATAAAAAATGAAACTGATAGTGAAGAGGTTGAACCAGAGGTAACTGTTACACCATCAACATCTACAATTTCTAATTGTGTTGCTATTTATAATAACAAAGATTTATTAAATCATACCTTATTGTCAACCGCATGTGTAAAGGTAAAGGATAAATTTGGAAACACATTAGTTGTTAAAGCAATTCTAGACTCGGCTTCACAATCTAATTTTATATCGGAAGAGTTGTGTAAAAAATTAAATGTCAAGCAGTATGATACAAATATGCCAGTAATAGGAATCAATCAGAAACCGTCTTCGGTTATGGCAATAATAAATATTGAAATTCAATCTTGTCATAACAATTATATGCGCAGTTTACAATGCTTGGTTATACTTAAAATTAAAGATAACATGCCATGTGTGGATTTTGATTCGAATTTATTAAACATTCCTTCAAACTTAGCAGATCCAACTTATAACAAATCTAGTAAAATCGACTTATTTATTGGTGCTAGCGAATTTTGGAATTTGTTAAGTGTCGGGCAGCATAAGTTAGGTCATAACAAACCAACGCTTCAAAAAACAAAATTAGGTTGGGTAATTGCAGGAGATTTAATTTTAGGTAATTATAACACCCAAAAAACTTTAAATTTTTTAAGATTAAACCAACCACATGATCAAGTTTTGAGAAATTAACGAGATATTATAACCTAAGAAAAATCTTACGTTAGAAGAAGAATGTTGTGAACAATTTTTTAAAGATACCACTTCACGAGACTCAGAGGGTAGATTTGTAGTTAGGATACCACTTAAAGAAAATAGTGATATAATAGAAGATTCGGAAACCACCGCGTTAAAACGATTTTACTCGCTAGAGAAAAATTAAATAAAATCAAGATTTTAAGGTACAATACACAAACTTTATTAAAGAATACGAAATTTTAAATCATATGACGCAGATAAATAAAACCACAAAAACTACATATTTTCTTCCGCATCATGGGGTTACAAGGGAATCAACAAATTTAAGGGTAGTTTTTGACGGGAGTTGCAAAGACAAAGATGGAATATCTTTAAACGATATACAACTGACAGGACCAGTAGTTCAAAATGACCTTTTTTCAATTATTTTAAGATTTAGATTACATCAGTATGTTATAACCGCGGATATTTCCAAAATGTATCGTCAAATCCTTATCAACCCAGAGGATCGCCATTTGCAAAATATATTTTGGTGTGACGATATAAATGAGAAGGTTCGCAAATATCAGTTGAACACGGTGACATATGGGACAAGGTCTGGTTCTTACTTGGCTACTCGTTGTTTGCATCAACTCGGTTTAAATTTTGAAAGTATTTACCCTAATGAAGCATCTATAATAAAGAACGATTTCTACATAGACGATCTAATTACTGGTTCTAACCCTATTGATGATTTAAGTAGTATAAAAAATAATCTAAGTTACATTTTAAATACAGCAGGATTTGTTTTACGCAAATGGTGTAGTAATGCGAACACACAATTGTTTAAAGATTCCAAAGGTACAATTGATCATGAGTATGTAGAGTTAGGAGATAAAACTATTAAAGCATTAGGTATTTGTTGGAATCCCTTATCAGATGTCTATATTAATTTAGTAAAGGACAACCTCATGTAACGAAACAGACCATTCTTGCAATCACGGCCCAACTATTTGACCCGATTATTAGCGCCACTAATTATTATTTCTAAACTTATTATCCAAGAACTATGGCAATTAAACATAGGCTAGGACGAATCAATCCCAATGAATCTGCACACCAAATGGTTAGAATTTAAGGAAAATTTAAAATATGTACACAAGATTAAAATTCCTAGGTTTATTTTAGAAAGTAAGGTAGATACGATAGAATTGCATGGGTTTTCAGACGCCTCTGAAAGGTGCATGTGTATATGTTCGTAGAATTTATAAAAGGAAATATCTGTAAAATTGTTTGCAGCAAAATCTAGAGTTGCCCCGTTGAAATGCATGACAATACCTAAATTAGAATTGAATGCAGCTCTTCTGTTAGCAAAATTAGTTAGCAAAATAAATTATATTTTTAAGATTAAGTTTAATAAAGAGTACCTATGATGCGACTCTACTATCACATTGGGTTGGATTAGAGGGTGTCCATCTAAATGGAAAACTTACGTAGCAAACAGAGTAAGTGAAATACAATCTCTAACGAAAAAAGAAAATTGGTACTATGTAAAATCAAATTGCAATCCAGCAGATTTAATTACTAGGGGAATTATGCCTCAGACGTTGCCATCATTGACTATATGGTGGAACGAACGAGAATTTTTAAATTCATATCAAAATTTTGCAAATATTTTTGAAGCAAAGGTAGAGCTAGATTTACCAGAAACGAAAAAGGTGACTGTTGCCTTCGTAGCACAATTAAATTTTGATATTTTTTCAAAATTTTCTAAATTAAGAACATTAGTCATCGTTGTAGCATATTGCTACAAATTTTATTATAAATTTGTAGATATCAATTTAGATCATATATCAAAACCGAAAGAGACGATGCATTATTACAATTAATTAAATTAGCACAATCTTCTGAATTTGCGAATGAAGTGAAAGCATTGAATAAAAGTAGCGGTATAAATTCAAATTCAAAATTATTAAGTTTAAATCCGTTTATCGGTACGAATGGAATGGTGAAAGTTGGTGGAAGATTAAAATTTTCTAGTTTAGATTATAATGCAAAACACCAAATTATATTACCGAGACATCACAAATTAACGATGTTAATAGCGAGTCACGAACACAAACGTTAATGCATTGTGGTCAACAAACCTTACTTTATTCATTAAGGCAAAACTATTGGTTATTATCAGGGAGAAATGTAACCAAAAAGGTATATGGGCAATTTACCTGATTTTAGAGTTAACTCCTCGCCGCCATTCTATAATTCCGGAGTTGATTACGCAGGCCCATTTAAAACCCGCGATAGACGTGGTCGTGGATACACGATTTACAAAAGTTACATTTGTTTATTTATCTGTCTGAGCACAAAGGCCATACACTTGGAGTTAGTAAGCGAATTAAATGCAGATTGTTTTTAGCAGCTTTGCGTCGTTTTGCCTCGCGCCGAGGAAAACCTCATACTTTGTACTCAGATAATGGTACAAATTTTGTATCTTCTAGTCGTCAATTAAAAAAATTAGCCACATTTCTAAAATCGAACCACTCAATAATTAGTCAAAAATTAGTAGACGATGATATACACTGGAAATTTATTCCAGCAAGGTCCCCTCCTTTGTCGGTATTTGGGAAGCGGGTATAAAATCCGTAAAAACAATTCAAAAAGATAATTGGAGACAGCTTACTAACTTTTGAACAGTATGTAACACTTTTAAACCAAGTAGAAGCAGTTTTAAACTCCAGACCTCTCTCTCCTATGAGCAATGATTCCAATGACCTAAGTCCAATTACCCTAGCTCACTTTCTCATAAGTAGAAGTTTGGTAGCAGTACCTGATGCCGATGTAACAGGAATACCGACGAATAGATTGTCGCATTATCAAGAAATCCAAGCAATGGTTCAGCACTATTGGAAGAAATGGCATAGGGAATATTTGCATCAGTTGCAGAATCGTAGCAAGTGGATAAGGAAGACTACCCCAGTAAAAATTGATGATATGGTGGTGTTGGTAGATGATAATTTATCACCTTGCAACTGGAAAATTGGAAGAATAGTTAGACTACATCCAGGTACTGATAGTGTAGTGAGGGTAGTCACCATTAAAACTAGTTTTGGTGAAATGAAAAGAGCGATAAATAAAGTGTGTGTTTTACCAAACTCAAATTAATATTAGGAACACATGATAGAAATTTCAAAATTGCGATCATTTAAATTTTTTGTAATTTTTTTTGGTTTTTTGTATATAAACAACTTGTATATTCTGCCGGGGGGAATTATGTTACTACTTAAGCAGGAAATGAGTTATTTTTAGATTTATGCAAACCGGATTTCTACCTGCGAGAAAAATAACGGTTTCCGTCCTTTGTATCTTTAGTTAGTGTCCTAAGCAACTTGCATCCGAGCAGTCCTTTAGAAAATAAAGTTTTAATCACCTTAAAGTGAAATTTTATTACAACTATAAAATTTGGGCACTCCATAAGAAAATACGTTAATCAGAATCCACAGTCCGCTAAATTAAAAATTAATAAAGTAATAACGTATTAAACAAACAGTTATAGTTCTTGCAACTTTGATTTTGACTCGATGCTATGTGATTTAGTACATTTTTGTGTTTGTTGTTTATTTTTAGGTACACTAACCACAGAATTATACGATAATGTTATGAAACTGTATCAGTTCTTCGTTCAGACTGTAACAATCATACGTTTGGTGACTTAATTATGATAAGGAAATTATCTTTACGTCACCCATCCCTGTTCATTCTCCCACTAGGATCCCTCTCTCGTGGTCCCCGCTTGTCCCAATATAAAAAATGACTTTCATCAATAAATTTGATATCGTTTTGGGAATCGCTAATAGATTTGTTAAACCAGTTGATAAAGTCAGAAAATTGTAATTTTGTGATATAAGTACTAAAAGTTCACTTATTTTGACAAACCATGTGATCTTCATTAATCGACATTTATGAAATTAAGAAGTAAACCAATAAATTACATATTTTCCTTGTTTCTCATGTTAAAATAAAACTTGTTCTTTTACCTATAAGTCATAGTCCTGCAGAGTATGTTCCACACCCTTTTTTGCATTTGTAATAAAATTTCCTTGTTGAGTATTGTATTATGTATTAAATCATTTACTATTAAGTTCACGTTCTCTTTCCTTATAATTTGACTAAAACATTAAGTATCAAGTTTTATATAAAAATAGATGTAGTCTGGGGTGTGTAGCACGGAATCAGTACTGATTATTGTGCTCCCCCTTTCTAAACTTATAGTTCTTCCAGTAGGTTAAGTTCTCTAAGAAATTTCAGAACTGACCTTAGATTTCTCCATTTGGAGAAAACGTTTTCCAAAACAGTTCCACCTTCGGAAAAGCGTGGCTTCACATTCCGTAAGTAGGTGGATCGGGGTCTCTTTTGACGCGCAGCAAAATCTGCATGTCGAGATAGTTGTTACACCAATCTTAGCAAGATGTCCGCCAAGTCGGCAGTGCCCCGTCAGAAAACCAGTGAGAATTTTTAAGTGATTCCTGTTAACTGCTAAGTAATCCTTGTGCTCTTTACCGGTTAAGTCACCTAGTAGAGCTTTGGATTGTCTTAGTCCTGGTAAATTGGCCCAGTGTTCTAAATTTTTTTCTGTTCTTCAGCTTGAAGTACTCCACGTATTGTGTGCTTGCCAATATCACAGAAGGGCTCTGGTCCTACAAACGGCGTAGCCGCCTCTTTCCTGGCAAGGGCATCCGCCTGCTCGTTACCATGAATCCCAGAATGTCCTGGAACCCAATTTAGGGTGATTTTATTGCATGTCCCTAGTTTAATTAATTTCTTTATGCAAGTTCTTACCATCTTTGAGCTGATGATACAATTTCTCAGCGCTGAGAAGGCCGCCTTGCTATCGGACATAATATTGATATGCCTGCCGACATATCCTCGATTCAGGTTAAACTGCACTCAGCGTTCTATTGCGTGAACTTCAACCTAAAAGGTACTGCTATATTTGCCCATGGGCTCGTAGTATTTAGTGCGTGGCCCAAATAGGGGGTATCTTCAGCCGTCCTTAATCCTTCTGTAAACCAGCAGATCTGACCATCTGGCACTGGAAAGAAGGATCCCCCGGTCTCTCACTTCTCTTTATTGCCTAGTACCGTCCAGAAGTTTATATCGTCTCTGTGAGAGAGAAGCAGGGGATATCGCCTATTGAGTAAGGTCCTGTCCGGGTGATTAAGCCTCGGACCGCCATCCTTTACCAATCTATTAAGGTGCAAAAGCGCCAGCCTGGCCTGCCTCTCAATAACATGATGGAGACGGGTCAGCCCCAAAAGATGCTCAATGTCTGCTGTAGGGCAGGTACGCGTTGCTCCTGTCATGCATATGCACGCGAGTCTCTGCACTCTATCAAGTCTATTCTTGGCAACGTAATGATGGGGCAAACCATCATGCAATACATCCATTGCAGTATTTCAAGCTTGCGTAGTTTTACAAGAGTTAATTCCCAGACCAGCGGACCTGCACCATCTCTCTGCCAATTCCAGTCTTGCCTGTACTATGTCACAAAGGATGTTCTCGTACTTGTCTTGTGCAAATATAACAATGTCGTCAGCATACCCTTGACAGGGGATCCCATTGCTAGACAAAAGACAAAGAAGATTGTCTACAAGTCGACTTTTACATCATGGGCGATAGCACTTTGCCTTGGGGATATCCTCTGGTGATATTCTCCACAATGGTGTTTCCCAACAATCGGGAAGTCAATCTGCCTCGCCTCCATTGTATCAATTATGGAGTTATGCGAAGCGTTGTCGAAAGCCCCTGCAATGTCTAGGAAGGCACAGACTGTCACTCCCTTTTGCTCTAGTGAAGTACTCAACTTACTCTCAGCTGGCACAGGACGGTCTCCGTAGATCTACCTACTCTGTACGCATGCTGATATCGGTGAAATGAGACCCGGGTGAGCACGGTTGTCCTTATATAGTTGTACACCAGTTTCTCCAGCATCTTGAGCAGAAAAGACGAGAGGCTAATGGTACTGTAGGTCTTAGGGTTGGTGGTGTCTTTTTCCGGGCTTAGCAAGCATATTGCCTATGGGAGCCTTGATTTATATAAATCAGTCAGTATTATCATATTATTCTTTGAACGGAACTGCTTTATGAATTTATTTATGTATTGAAAAGTTCTTCTCATAGTAAAGCTGAAAAATGTAAAGTTCGGCAAAATTAAAAGCCTCGAAGATTTAGTTCATCTTCAAATTCCAATAATGAAGATTCAATTAAAAGTGTCTTGCCCAATCTTAATTTTCCTAAAAAGAAACAAGTGAGTAGTCAGTTGGCCTATACACTATCTGAGTCTAAAGAGAACGACAGTTTGGAAATGCATTTTTCTCAAAGTATTCCACAGAAAACGCACTTAACAGATGTTACGTTACCTCCTGGTTTGTCACATGTTTTAACAGACAGTAAGAAAGAACAACAAACGATTTTAATTAATTGTCGTTAAAAAGGTTTTCAGAAACAAGTTTTACGATTGTTGAAGGTAATAAACGGAAGAATGTCGCAGTTATACGACGACGTAAACTTTATAATGAAGCAGTTTCATAAAGAAACAATAACGGAAATAGCGGTATTAGCTACCTGAAATATTAACATTTCTTCAATTTAAAAATGTTAAGGAATTGGAAAAAACAGAAGACGGGATTACAACATTTCTTAAAGGGTGGTTTGGTAAGTGTGTATTTATACAATACAAATTACTATTACAATGCTTATTTTCATAAACAAAATAGGTTAAGGAGCTGAGCCATATAGGAGGCGAGGCCCCTGCAAAAATAACCGAAAGATACAGGGTCATGACGAATGAAGTAAGAAAATTTTTTCTTTTGGGGAAGCCAACAAAGAAAAGAAGAAGAAACCTAAAACTATTTTCACTAATAATTAGCGAGTTTAGATAAAGTGACGACTTTGAAATTAGTAAATTTTTAATGTCCTTGATGGCTTCAGCTAACAAACATCAATTGAGTGTCAGTGTTACCAAATTTTCATAAAAAAATGGTGTTTTTGTCAGAACATAAAAAATTATTATTGAATCTTACTTCAGTAACGGTGTTTTCAAAAACGGCAAATGGGAATTCAGCACCGTTGCTGGTTTGACCGAGTTTCGGAAAAAATTTAGATGTATCGTGTATGCAAGCAACACTATCCATCTTGTTATTAACGACATGAAAACTTTGCTAATGTCATTGTTTTTTGTTACTATAGAAACAATAAATGCATTTTATGAAGGTATTTTTATATAAATGGCAAAGTAAAATTGCTAACATAAAACAACATGTGAGCCGAAATGTGACGTTTAACTTTCCCATTTACAATGGACATAACTACCCACTGTTTATAATTGTCAAATTTGGATATCGTAGTTCAGTAAAATATAAACTGATCAAAACCACATGGGTCACCCTGTATAATCAAAATCACTTATTCTCCTCAAAATCCGCAAAAAATCTAGTTCTACCAATGGATTTTTCTCAAAATTTAGACGAATTTGAAAAATTTGCAGTTCAACACAAAGCTCTAAGACGCACAAAATCTCTTACAGTCTTTAATTAGTTTGATGTATAATTTGACAATTCATTTAAATAGAATATTCAATTACACAAATAGTGGCGAATGGCATTACATATAAATTTAAATCTGGAATTTTTTCTTCGAAATTGTCATTGTAGACCAGCTGACCTTTTAATGACTTTTGCTGTTAATAAGGTTAACTAAATGTACAGCGAAATAACACGTGGGGGCGTAACCTAAACTTGTATTCTTTACTTATATACATATTACAACATAAACGAAACAATTAGAAACCTTCATTAAAACGAATTTTTTCTCATACGAATTTTGAAAAATTCTCAGAAATGTGCACTCAAATCAATTGGGAAGTAGTGAGGACATTAATAAAAATTTTCAAAACTTTCATAAAAAATTACAAAACGCTTTTGAAATATCTTTCCCTCTTAAAGTATTCAAAGAAAAAAATTCAAAGCCGTGGATAACAAAAGAAATTAGAATATCTGCTAAGAATATGCGATCCCTGATTTACATAAAAAAATTTACTTGTAGTCTTTCAAAGATATGTTAAATTATATCGTAAAATTGATCTAAAATTAGTAAAAACAGCAAAAAACATATACTATCAAAATCGTATTTCAAATGCAAAAAATCCCGTTAAAGAAACTTGGTCAATTGTAAATGATCTTAAAAATTATTTTTCATCAATTGCTGATAATTAACGACTCTTTCTGTAAAAGGATATTCCGGGATTGCATAAAAATAGCCGTCATCATTCCGTTGTACAAGAGCGGATGTAAAAATAATGTATGTAATAATAGACCTATAGCACTGTTATTGGTAATTTCCAAAATAATAGAAAAGTTAGTTAAAAACAGTTGACTGTCGTTTCTCGTGCAATTTCATATAATCAGTGACTATCAATTTGACTTTTAACAAATTGTAATACTACGGATGCAATGTTTTCTGTATTGGGAAGAATTCTTAAGGGTGTAAACGAGTGATACTCTACAGCGGCTGTGTTCTGTGACTTTGCTAAGGAATATTATGGGATAAGAGGGTCTCGACTCAAGTGGTTTGTATCTTACCTAAGCAACAGAAAACAATACATCAAAATCAAAAATAAAAACTGAAATGCAAATAATGTTATGCACGGAGCTCCACATGGATCGGTTTTTGGACCAATCCTATTTTTATTATTTATAAACGATTTGCCACCTTTGAATATCAACGGCAAAATAGCATTATTTGCAGATGACACCACCATTACGTGAAGAGTCTCACAATCGAAATAGCTGCAAAATTCAATAAAAGGAGGATTTATGAGGTGTCTGATCGACGAGTATATTTCGGAATAAATGAGAGACTCAAATACTTTGGCAAAGTTGCATAATAATGAAATCGGACGATAGTTTTCAATGGCAGCCATGTCACCCTTTTTTAATATAGGAACAATGCAAGACTGTTTCCATTTACTGGGAAATGTGGCATTCCTTATTATCAAATTGTATATGTAATGTAAGAGTTAGACAAAAACATTCGCGCAATCCCTTAATATGAAACTGGGTATACCATCAGGTCCAGATGTAACTTTATTTGCTGAGTGTTTCAATTTTTGTAGTATGCTATCCTCAGATATAGAAATATTAACCACTGTCGATGACAACAATGAATGATTGCTTTTATGAAACTTATTAGCGTTGGAAGAAACATAAACACTACTAAAGTATTCTGCAAAACCATTAACAATATCTTGAGGAGAAGTTAGTTCATTACCATTATATTTCATTACGCCAGGGATTCTAGAGATGTTTCTCTTTTTGTTAATAAACGACCAGAATGTTTTAGGGTCATCGGTAATCGATTTCTCAATGCCCCTGAGATAATGAAGGTATGCATTCGCAATCAATCGTTTCGTCAATGTCCTTTGATTTTTAAAAAGCTGATATTGAGCAGTATTTTTCGACTTTTTGTATTTCTGTAAGAGGTAATTTTTATATTTTTAAAGCATGTATTATTTCACGGTTAAACCAAGTAGGATAATAAACTCTACTACTTCTATGATTCATCTTTGGTACAGCTTTGTTAAAAATGTTGTGAAGAATTTCATAAAAAGTGGAGCACACATCGTCGTCATTTGTAATCATCTCTAATAAAGACCAATCTGCGCTAAGTAGAAGACTGTGGATAATTCGCTTTTCTGAAGTTAAAAGTGTCATTACAGTTAAAATTGAAGGGTTTGTACTATTTAGTGAAAACTTGAACATTATTGCATAAAGTAGGGTGATGATGATCTTCGACAACAAGTGGGTCACCGTAGGAAACAGTACAATGAACATTCGAAAACACTAAATCAAGAAGTCGTGCGTTAGAATTGAGTATGAGATTGTGATTGTGAGTGAAATTCTGAAAATTAGCAAAATTATTTATAGATAAGCAAAATTTATTAGTACTAGTGTGTTTACAATATTCTGGTATATTAAAATCTCCAATCTCCAGTACCTTGCTATTACGAAAATCTAAGCACATTTCTAAACCCTCAATTAAAATATTTGGAGGAATGTGTAGGTACACATCACGATGACCAATTAAGCAATTGTAACCAATCATTAGGGTACAACCCCCACTAAGGTTATTTGTTAGTGAAGGAATTTTTTGTATGTTAGTGAATAAGCACCACAGTTCGTAACCAGTAATAAACGAATGAACACGTTTGAACCAGGCCCGTTATTTTTTTTATATACATCAACATCACCCGAGTGTGTCACGAAAGTAGTGACGTGTTATAAGTTTTTATGAGCGTCACCTACATATGGTCCTTTAGAGCCCGACTTAAAAATATTTATCTCGTCTCGCAGTATGCGTAACCCAAGTTACAACAAAAACCTCGTTGGATTTCTTTGCTCGCTCGCTCGCTCGCTCACTGTTCTTCGTTGCATCTATAAATTCAGCGTATCAACGATTCAACAAGAGTAATAAGGTCAGATATCCCTTTATCATATTTTCAACCTGCATTATCTTTAATATCCATAATGGCCCAAGATCCTAATACAACTTTAATCGATAATTTAAAAAAATTAAAAACAATCGTACTTTTCTAAAACGTGATTTTACTATTTTAAAAAATTATTTAGATTTGCCAGAAAATACACTTGAATTTTGTGTTAAAGTTAATAAACAATTTGAGTTATGTGAGAAAGCTGTAAAAACATTTGACGAAAACCTTGAAATTCATTACGATGCCGAGTTTGACTATAAGTTTGACGAATTCTTTAACGATCGGTCGGAAATAGATTCTTTGTTTTCAACCCTAAAACTTAAAAGCAAACAATACTGCTACAATCAGAAAACAAGTTCTAACGGACAGCAGTCCTTTAGCCCTCCGGCGGTGAAACTGCCAGCCATAAACTTACCTGTTTTTCATGGTAAATACAATGAGTGGTTATCTTTCAAAGATTCTTTTAATTCGTTAATTTACTCTAATCCAACATTATCTAAAATACAAAAAATGCAATACCTTAAAGGAGAAGCTTTAGACGCAGTTAAATTTTTAGACATCACAGATCAAAATTATGATAACGCTCGAGAATTATTACCAGAAAGATTTGAAAATAAACGCATAATTGTTGCTAATCACGTTCGCGGACTTTTCGGAATTAGCGCCTTAACAAAAGAGTCGTATCACGGATTTAGAAACATTTTAGATGTCGTATCACAGCATACTCGTTCTTTAATCGCGATGAAACGTCCAGTAGATCTTAATTTATTTAGTTTTATCGAAACTTCCATGTTTTACACGCAAAGAATGGAAAGAAAAACTTACATCCACCGAATTACCCACGATTAAAGAATTACTGGAGTTTCTAACGCATAAATGTCACACGTTAAACGCAGTTCAACAAAGAATTATTTTGAATCTGTCTCAAGGGATAATAAACCTAATTTTAGGCCAGCATCTTGTAATGTACTCGCAAACAAACCAAACTTGAATTCTAATTATTGTGATCAAACCGGTCATTTTACAAGTCAGTGTTCTACATTTTTAAATTTAAGCATTCAAGAGCGTATTGATAGCGCTCGTTCAAAAAGGTTGTGTCTAAATTGTTTACGTCGTGGTCATCTCACACGTGAATGTCGATCTTCGCGTTGCAGAAACTGCGGAGGACTCCATAATACAGCTTTACACCTCAATAAAACAAAACCTTTGCAAAATCTCGAAAAAATTGAACCGAAACCCAGTACAAGTCGCGAAACACAGGAAGTTGTTGCTTCATCTCTCTACACGTCTTTCAACCCATCAAATATTTTATTATCTACTTGTTTAATAGAAATTAAAGATTCCAGAGGTAATTATCACACAGTTTGAGCGCTCCTCAACTCTGGTTCTCAAATAAACATTTTAACCAAAAAATTGTTAAACATACTTCAACTGCCCGAAAAACCCACTAATTTACCCGTATATGGAATCACCGGAAATTTTACAAAAGCAAACTCAATGACAACCGTTGACATTAGATCAAAATATGGCATATTCAAAACACCCTTAGCAAGCTACGTTTTAGACCACATAACGTCTAACGTGCCAGCAAAAAATTTGAACGTTGAAAATATTAATATACCCAAAGACATACTTTTATCTGATCCGCAATTCTTTCACTCTCGACCTATTGATTTATTAATTGGAGCGCAAGTATTTTTTTAATTATTATGTGTTGGTCAAAGACATACGAATCACGCTGGCTTAATTTTAGAAAAATCTGTTTTTGGATGGTTATTGTCAAGCGAAATAAACAATAACTCTTTAAATAATCATGTCATTTGTAATTTAAGCATTATGCCACAACTAAATCAAAACGTAGTTAAATTTTGGGAAATTGAGAACATTCAAAATTATTCCTCGAGATCACGCGAAGAATTAGAATGCGAGAAACATTTTATAAATAATACGACCAGAGATAATTCTGGACGGTTTATTATTTCGTTACCGTGGATATCCGACCCAAGTTTAATAGGAAATTCTATAGAGATTGCAAAATCACGACTATTTAATATAGAGCGTAAATTATCAAAAAATCAGTATGCCCGGGAGGAATACAACGCATTTATGAAGGAGTATTTAGATTTAGGTCATATGCGCGAAATAGGTTTGCTGGAGAATTGTAGGGATGATGGTTATTTTTTACCTCATCACGCGGTGTACAAACTTGATAGTGTAACCTCGAAAATTCGTGTCGTTTTGGATGCATCTTCGAAATCCGTACGCGGTAAATCTTTAAATGATTATCTAATGTTAGGGCCGGTGATTCAAAACGATTTAATAAGTATACTGCTAACATTTAGATTACATACGTACGTCTTAATAGGGGACATTGCTAAAATGTACCGTCAAATTTTAGTGCACAAAAACGACAGAAGATACCAAAAAATACTGTATAGATTTGATACAACTGAACATGTAAAGGTATTTGAATTAAGTACTTTAACGTATGGAACCCGTCCAGCGTCTTTTATTGCAACCAGGTGCTTAAAAGAGCTGGCTATAGAAATTGAAAATCGCGAAATTCAATCCAAGTCAAACGTAAATTCTTGGTATCCCGTGAAAAGTCTTGACAATACCGCAGATATAATATCTAGAGGTTTGACTTCTACTAATCTTTTAGCAAGCAATCTTTGGTGGAAAGGTCCAACGTGTTTACATAATCTTCACTACAATTTAAACAAATTTGAACCTGCAAATAGGATTCCAGATGCAAGGTCATTGTTTGTATGTAATCAACAATCACTCGACAGCAAAATTGAATTTGGCAACTTCATTTTTTCTAAATTTTCATCACTAGCAAACTTGTTAGAGTAGTGATTTTATCGTAATTGTAAGATTAAATTAAAAAACCCCGAAAAACTATCTATAACGGAAATAAACCAAGCCGAAAGATCACTAATTCGATTAGAGCAAACTATTCACTTTGGAAACGAAATTCGAGAGTTAACCCATCTAGGAAAATTAAATGCAAAATCAAAAATTCTCGCGCTCAATCCATTCCTCGATAAAAATAATGTTTTGCGCGTAGGTGAACGCTTACGCAATTCAAATTTAAAATTTAAAAATAAACATCCGATACTACTTTCTAAGGGTCAACTTTGTAACTTAATAGTTACTTACTTCCATAAGGCAATGTGTCACAGTGGCGTTCAAGGTACTTTGGCTGCCATTAAATTAGAATATTGGCCTCTTCAAGGCAAACACATCGTTAAAGGTGTTATACGAAAATGCGTATTGTGTTTTAAACACAATCCAATTATTAGTGAACCAAAAATGTCCGATCTTCCAGCTGTGCGAAGTACTATATCGCGACCTTTCGCTAACGGTGGCGTGGATTTTTTTGGTCCATTGCATATCAAAGAAGGTTCGCGAAAATTCCGTAAGATTATTAAAACATACGGATGTGTATTCGTATGTATGGCTACTAAAGCTGTTCATTGTGATCTGGTCAAAAGTCTCACTAGCGAATCCTTTATGGCAACTCTCAAACGTTTTATTGCTTTATTGTTTTATTATACCAAGTGTAATTTTTTGTGATAACGCGACAAATTTTGTAGGCGCTTCGAACGAAATGAAATTCATTTACAATTTCTTAAAAACTAATGTTAACGAAACTGTGATTTCAAAGGAACTAACTGCACGTAAAATAAAGTGGCACTTTATAAAGGCTCCACACCAAGGAGGTCTATGGGAATCTGCTGTCAAATCTTTAAAAACGGCACATTAATAAAATAATTGGTAAAGCTAATCTCACGTTTGTAGAAATGTACACGTTAATCACAGAAGTAGAGGGCGTACTTAACTCCCGACCTATAACTCCCCTTTCTAGTTTTCTACGGATCCTAATGATCTTAGTTACTTAACACCAGGACATTTTTTAATTGGTGATTATCTAAAATCTACTCCTGAAGTAAATCTATTAACCAAGCCAGTCAACAAACTTAGTAGATGGCAATACATTCAACGTTTACATCAAGAATTTTGGAACAGATGGAGCAAAGATTATCTGCAAGAAATGCAAAAACGGCAAAAGTGGAAAATATCTCGAGGTCCAGCTATAACAGTTGGAGATGTTGTGTTGATAGCTGAAGATAACATTCCATCTAGATTTTGGAAGGTTGGTCTAGTGACAGCTGTGCATCCTGGAAACGAAGGTGTTGTGCGCTCAGCTAGTGTAAAAACTACTTCTGGTGGGGTAATACAAAGACCCGCTGTACGATTAAGTGTGTTACCTATAGAAAAAAGTGAGGTGGATATGTAATAAAATTTCATATTCCATAATATGGAAATAAGTAGTATGACTTATGCTTAACGTATTTTATTTTGATGAATTTGATTTAATTTTGTTTATTGTCTATTTGTATGTGTACTTCACGTATTATCTAGTTCTTATATGTATAGCTTATATAGTATAAGTTTGTATGTTTTATTGAAATTAGTAATTTAAAGGTACACATCACGATGACCAATTAAGCAATTGTAACCAATCATTAGGGTACAACCCCCACTAAGGTTATTTGTTAGTGAAGGCATTTTCTGTATGTTAGTGAATAAGCACCACAGTTCGTAACCAGTAATAAACGAATGAACAAGTTTGAACCAGGCCCGTTATTTTTTTTATATACATCAACATCACCCGAGTGTGTCACGAAAGTAGTGACGTGTTATAAGTTTTTATCAGCGTCACCTACAGAATGTATAATACAATAATTATTATTTTATCACTAAATAGGGATACTTGTACAGCAATAATATCCACAAAAGGAAGAGTTGCTTTCAATAAAATTAAATCAAAAACTTTTAAAACAATGAATATGTTTCTTATAGCTAATAATACACCATTACCACGTGACACATTTAATGCGCCATAATTTCTATCACATCTATAAACAAAGTAATCATCACAAAAGTATTTGCTATCTAAAACACTAGGCGATAACCATGTCTGGCAGACCGCAACACATTCGTTGTCACATGATGCTACAGAATTATAGAACTCAGATGTCTTTGAATTCAATCCACGCGTATTTTGAAATAGAATTCTAAAAGATGAATCAACGCAATGGGGGTCTCTACCTAGTTTAAATTTAAATCCACCATAATTTCATTTTTAAATGATTCAAATTGTTGTTTTATAATTTTCTTTACAAATGAAACAGAGATATTCAAATTACTACAATAGACAAAAATACTTTGTTACTATTCTACATAAAAATTTATTTTTGTGGAATATTACGTAAATTAAAACATATTATGTATTTTAAATATTGCAATACAGCATTTATTATTATTTATTTGCGAAATTAAAAACCATTGAATTTTAAATTATCGAGCACTCCCGTTTCTGCACGAAGGAGTCCGGTGTGTTGTATGACGTAATAGAATCCTACAGCTTGTTCTTTGTGCATTCTGGTTGTCTTTTTGTTTGAAATTTGAAAATTATTTGTTCTAATTTGCAATGGCGAAACGTAGTGAGGATTTCGTAATAGCTCAAAGCGATAATTTACCAAAAGTCGATTTATTTATGGTCATGGAGTACATTACAAACAGTGACTGCTACAATTCAGCTGAAATTAAAGGTTGGAAAGCAATGCGGTAAGTTATTTACATTTGGTTATTTATTATACGTATTAAGATTGATAAACATTTCTTTTTGTTGTTTCTTTTAGTTCTACAAGGCAGGATTATATCAAATCCGCTATTGGATATGTTCAACTCCAAAGAATTGGAGAACTGTGCACAATCAAAGGCCAAATATGCCCTGAACATAAAATAAAAAGTAAAAATTACGCCGTCTCAATAATAATTAATGAAGTTGAAGAGGAAATTTTAAATGTAACTTGTCATGACTGCTCGGCATCAAAAGGTTTATTTATTAAATTGGTTTTGAAGATATATAAATATAGTATTTTTAGGTGGTTGCAAGCATTCATTAGCATTTTTAACATGGGTACATGAAAAAGTAATGAGCCATCAACAACAGAAGTCCAATGCTATTGGAAAAACCTAGACTCTCTTTGTCGAATACTGACACACAGTTTATAACAACAAAAGATTTTGGAAGCCCGTTGTCATTCAATGTGCCTGGCACATCAACATTTTGAATGAATTTATTGAAAAGGCAACAGAAGTAAAAATAATTCAAATTGCCATTTATTAAAATATTTTAAAGAATGCGGCATTCATAATAAATTAAGTTTGCATCATTTAATTATAAGTTATGCAAGTAACAGTGCCGACAGTGCGGTAGATTTCCTGAAATATGCAAGAAACCTAATGAATGATCGACTGTGTCAGCAAGCAGAGGAGGAATCAAAACTGCAGCATAAATGCAATTTGTGGTACGAACTAAGATATGGTCGAATCACAGCATCTAAGATTTATGAAGCAGCGCATTGCAAAAAGAAGGGTGGTTCTTTAGTCGAACAAATTCTGGGAGGATCGAAAATAAAACCTTCCATTCCAATGATAAGAGGTCAAACTTTAGAAGCTGATGTTTTAAAACATTAAAAAAAATTTTAAGCAAAATTTTAAAAGGGTGGGGTTATTGTTAAGTTCCGAATACCCTCATTTAGGTGCATCTCCAGATGCAATTGGTCCTGATTGCGTAATTGAAATAAAATGTCCTTTCAGTGACAAAACTATTAAAAATTACATAAAAAATGATAGAATTTCCCCAAAATACAAGGCCCAAATTCAACTACAGATGTGTTTTTTAAAAATCAAAGGGAATATTTTGCGTCGCTGACCCCAAGTTCGAGGACAATAACAAAATTACGATTATCACTGAAGACTATGATAATGATTATATAATGGGGATAATTGAAAAAGCACAAAGTTTTTGGACTGAATGTATTTTTCCATTTTTATATGAAAATGCAAAATAATGTGCTTAATTTCTAAAACATTTGTACCTAAATTTTTACAGTATAAATAAATGTCTTAAATATTATTTTTGATTAAATCTGATTGTAAATTAACTAAACCGCATGCAATTATTACTACATTGTCCAAATGCGAGATTAATTTTTATTTATGCACACGTGTGGCTTTAAGAGTTTAAATTCACGAAGTCTTCCTATTACTCTTTCTATATGGATTCTTAAAGCTGCAATTCGCTTAGTTTCCATGACTTCAGATTTTGTACTTTTAATTCCACTTCGAACACTTGGTGGTCGCACTATTCTGCAATTTACAAGAGTCAAAAATTCATCAACTCTTTTAAATCCCCGATCAGCCATAACTGTACAGTTTTTTGGCAAAATTTTTAAATAATTACTATGTTTAACGATTGCAGTATCAGAGGTACGACCTCCAAATCCAACAGACACATAATTAATCAACCCATCTGGTGTAGATGAAATTAAATACTTTATAGTATTACATTTTTTATATTCTGACCAAGACAATGTTTGTTTAATTGGATCAGATGGTTTTTCTATTTGGATTTCGAAGCAATCGATTATACTTTGGACATCACTAAATCGATACCGAAAAGCAATTGGAAGCATTTTTTTATTTTCTGAGAAGTAGGCCAAATAATGAATTCTTTTAAACATTTTGCTAAGGGATCAATTGTTTTATTGAAAGCTTTCGATGCTGCACTAGGTGTAATACCAAAATCATCAGCTAATTGTTGAAATGAGGGATTCAAGCGGATCTTCTTTAATGTTATTAAAATGTGATCTCTTGTTGTTTTAATTGTTTCCAATAATAAATCAATTAAGTATAATGAATCACCTGGTAACCCCAAATACATTTTGCTTTTATGTGTTGCAATGTATGTTGACCATTCAACAGCAATTTTTTATAGTGGTTGTGGGTTACATCGGTTTTAAAACTGTGGTCCGTACTTGAAGCTTCATTGGAGATATTTTCAGAAAATGTTGCTTCACTAACAGTAACTTCAGAAGACGAAGGAAATGTAATATCACAATTTTCTGAATGAAATAGAGTGCCAGAAGTAGTTTGAATAGGTGAACACCCAACATCAACATGTTTATCATTTGAGATACTGAATAAAGTGCACTGAACAAATTTACTCCTAAACTTCGGTTTAACTTGAATTCCCTTACTTAAAGTAGGAATTACTGTAAGCTTAGGAATAAACCCTTCTGCTGCTTGAACTTCTGGTTTAAAAGACTCGACTTCTGTCGGAGATTCAATAAGAGAGCTTCTTTCTACATTTCCCGTATCAGGTTCTGGTACCGATTCGGGTGTTGATATAATTGCATCAACAAATTTTTGACGAGCTCTTTTAATAGATGCAGTTCTTTCAGTTGTGGGAAAAGTGCGTTTCCTGTTTAACTGGCAATGAAATATATGTGGTACCACATCAGATTTCATATGAACAGGTCCTCCAGAATACTTAAATTTAATGTAATTTTCAACATCTTCTTCAAGCTGTGATTATTAATAGGGCTATAAATCCTTAGCACAAATTTACTAATTATAAATACCTACATTAAAGTGGTCTTCACACACAAAAGCAGTAGTGTTATCCGAAATATCACCCGGTTTTCTTCTGATAGCTGATAACCATGCTTTTCTTCTAGCATTATGAGTACCGCTAGCCTTTGGTAGGGTTATAAATATTTTTGTTGGGCTTGTAGTAGTTGTATTTTTACACATGGGCACTATACAATATTTATACAATTTTTTGATCCTTTCTCCATTACTCGCGATACAGTATTGACGTAACTATTACCAACAAAGAGTAAATACAAAGACTATCCTGTAAAGCACTGCAGTAAAAAGCGTTCAAAGGATTCTATTACGTCACATCAGGCCCGCCTCTTTTTAAGTGACGTCAGAAGCGTAAAACCGCCAACTCAAAAATGGCAAACTTTGATTTTTATTTTATAACTTTATTGTTAACTTAAATGCGTTTAGTTAACACTAAGGTTATCTATATAACAAGGTGAATACGTCTATACAATTTTAATAATTTTGAATTTATGTCCATTAAAAAATAATTAATTTAAAATTTAATATAAAATAATTTTTAAATTATTAAATTTATTAAAAAAAAAATAAAAAAAAAAAAAAATAAAAAAAAATAAAAAAAAAAAAAAATTTAAAAAAAAAAAAAAAAAAAAAAAAAAAAAAAAAAAAAAAAAAAAAAAAAAAAAAAAAAATATAAAATTTATATTTAAAAAAATTTTTTAAAAAAATTTAAAAAAAAAAAAAAAAAAAAAAAAAAAAAAAAAAAAAAAAAAAAAAAAAAAAAAAAAAAAAAAAAAAAAAAAAAAAAAAAAAAAAAAAAAAAAAAAAAAAAAAAAAAAAAAAAAAAAAAAAAAAAAAAAAAAAAAAAAAAAAAAAAAAAAAAAAAAAAAAAAAAAAAAAAAAAAAAAAAAAAAAAAAAAAAAAAAAAAAAAAAAAAAAAAAAAAAAAAAAAAAAAAAAAAAAAAAAAAAAAAAAAAAAAAAAAAAAAAAAAAAAAAAAAAAAAAAAAAAAAAAAAAAAAAAAAAAAAAAAAAAAAAAAAAAAAAAAAAAAAAAAAAAAAAAAAAAAAAAAAAAAAAAAAAGAAGGAATAGTGATTTGTGGTAACAATCGATCATAATTGAATGATACAAAATCATTAAAATAAGACATTGATAGGGCAAACAAATATATAAATATTGCATTATAACGTTAAGAAAATTTACCGATGTCAGACATCGGTTCTAATATTCTTAATATGTAATTTCGTATCTATGATCATAATAATTAACTATAGCAAAAGAGTTGATAGCGGAAACAACGCATGCGGTCTTCCATATACAAAGTTCAGTCACTTTTATTAATAATCTAAGGCTTGAATGACATTATACTATTTTTGTCTATAAAATTTGACAAGCTTAAACACTAGACGCACTTACACAAACTTGGGTAATGTAATTTAGAGAAAGTTTTTAACTTAGAAACTAGTTTTTAAAGTTTTTAAACTAAGTTCGAACATATTTTCTTTCCAAGTTTCACTACTCAACTTGCGCATTGACATCAATTTTAGTGATAGCAACCTCTGTCATATCGTTGTCAAATATTTAAATAAATGATCTGTAAAAAAGGAAGTGGATATCGGAAATAGTAACAAAAACTTTTATTACATTGTATGAATTGCAAACCGTTTTATACAACGTGGGCTTAAATTAATTTACAAAACATAGATTGTAAACATTAACTTTTGTCTTTCTTGGCAATAATATTTAAATTATGTATTGCTGAGATGCGCAAAACGTATAATTTTAATGACATCTGGGGATGCACTACAGATTAAAAATATAGGTTTAAAAGTTTCTAGATGCGAAATAGTTCAATGTCATTCGAGCTTTATCTAAGGTTTTATCACAATCCTTAATAAAAAGACTTTTCTGCGAATAACTACATCTGTTTGTTATTAAAATTAAGCAACATTAACTTTTTAAATACTTTAAAATTTAAAAACTGTTGCCGTAGAAATGAAAAGAAATAGTTATGCTACAAGTAGTTGTAATCTTCTACGCTATTAATAACTGAAACGTTTGCAATTAAATGTGTTCAATTAATAAATTAAAAATTAAATGGTTCTTGCTTGTCACTTTTAATTGAGCTTTAAGCGCTTAAACCGTTCTCGACTAAAGACTATTGATTGTTCATATAATAAATGCCCAGACACAATCCTCCCTTAAAATTTGCTAAAGGTCCCTGTCAACTAAATGGCTATCAAAATGGCGGTTTGTTTCAGACAAAGTAAACATCACCGTATACTTTGTAAAAGAAAGAGAATAGAGTGTGCCATTATATAGAAATTATTTACGGACAAATACTAAAACTGTATATTATCTGTTAAAAGGAAAACAATTGTTAAAAAAGTTAGTTTCCCAATATCAATGTGAAAACCCGGTTAAACACAAATAATAAAAAACTTTAAACTTTTTGAAACTTTTAAATTGTTTTTTTATTTCAGCGTGACGTACAAAATATAATTGAAATAGATGATCACATAAAATTTTCTACGCGAATTTGATTTTCTTATCTACATAACAAAGTTTTATATTTCCTGCAGAAAATGTAACGGATTAAAATTTAAAAAATATAATAACAAAAGAATTGCTTGCATGTAGAAAATTGTTTGTTTCTTGAATTAAAATAAACAATAAATTATATTAAATGAATATTTTAGTTTTAAAAATAGCTTAATATTAAAATGTTGAATAAAAATTAAATTTACATATTAATACTTAAAGTTGACTTTGTTGTATAATTGGCTTATGCACTTGAAATAGTAACCTTAATTAATTTGAAGAAATAATCGCCAAATTGTCATCTGCACTTTGATTCAAAATTATTCGATTAAAAAAGGATTGCAGGATTGATTAATGGTAAAATTTAAATAAAAAATTCTGAAAGTACTTTCCTTTATTTCCCTTACTTGATATTTTATAGACCATTGATCGAAACAGAAAGAATATTTTCATTAAGTTTCCATACATAGGTTCATACAATGTCTGAATTCATACAATATTGATTATGTTGACGTTTAATATTATTTGTAGAGTAAGTTTTGCGAATACTTACCCAAATACAGTTTAATATTTATTTGGTTCCACTTACCTAAAACAAAAAATATTAATTATTAATCATGAATAAAAACTACAAATAGTAAATTGAAATGTATATTATTTATAAAATATACTATACTTTTGTTCAAAAATTTTTACTTATTCATCAACAAAAATGTGTTTTATTTTTTATGCCGGTGCCTGAAATGCAATGCTTATGGAATTTACATCACGCACTGCTGCCATAGAGTTGTAATGCCTTTTTTCTACACATAAAAATAACTTTTTTACGTAGGAAACATGAAAGTTGAGAGGTTTACTAGGCAAGTTTATTCTCGCTGGTTTGCCATTGCCTTGCCAGAGGGTACGACCGAAAAATTCGAGTTTTGCACGGGGGGTCGAACCTGAGGTGCCTGCTTAGCAGCAACGCACTCAACTGTAGAACTAAGACCGTTAGTTGGTTCTTGTAAGTTAGTAAAACTTCACGATGTTGATATACTTTCTTATATTTTGAATCAGTTGTTGTTTATATAGTTTTCAAGTTATTTTCACAAATACCCTTTCAGAACTTTTTAAAACTCTTTGCCATGTTATCTATTTTGATAAATAATTTGTATCACGTTAAAATGTCTAAACCTTTCAAAAAACAATCTAAAGAGATGGTGTTATCTCTTTTGAAGTATTTTTAGTTGCACGTCAACATTCCGGACCATTGCTATCTTTAAATGGTGTAAGAGAGTAATCACAAAATATATGTTGTATTAACTAGACACATTTATTCAGTGTGTTGTAGTAGCTTAAACATACACTGAGAAAATAAACAATTTTTAATTTACCACCTTTAGTGGTAGTAAAAATATAGTTGCCTTTACCCATAAATTTGAACTGTCTATAATATTTAAACAAACTTCAAAAGTGTTAAAACTGTTTGATAAAGTTAACTAGAATGCCATTACAACATAACATTAACCCAATGGTAACTTTAAATTAAAACATTAATAATTAATCCAAACACACGATCGTTAAAATTTACTATGACGTCGCAATAATAAAAAAAACAGTCTGTTGTAATCGGTCCATTTCGACCATCCCCGGGAATTAACCAAGCAATTTGTTCGTGATCATGACGCTATATTCTTAGGTGAACGTAACTGAAGTGCAAATATTACTATACTGTGAAGTGTCAAAGTGTGGCGAGAAAAAGCAATTTTTGTATTGTCAAAGTAAGTAGTATTTTTTGCCCTTCAATTAGGTACTCATTATGTGTTACAGAATATGAATAATGATCTCAAATTGTGGGGAATGTCAAAAGAAAAGTTTAACTTTCAAATTTCGTATGATAACCTATTATCCAAGCATAATTAGAAAGATAATTATCTACTTTTTGATTTGAAGTATGTGCTGTATACTGTTCATCTTATGTTAAAAAAAAACTTCATTTATCATAAGTAAAATGTGTGTCTTGCGACATCTCGTGTAAACATTGACACGTGTGAATAGTATAAACTAAGAAAAATGCCAACACACACATGTCGTTACAGTTAACTGTTGGCATTTTTCTTAGTTCATTTATCAGGTTACTAGTATCACGTGTAAATATTTTTTATACTTTTAATATAAGTTTGTTTATTCTTATGTAGCGTTTCCATTATCCAACTCCATACGTAGAGAACACTGGAGCAGTTTTGTTGCACAAAGAATTTTCAGATTAGTGTAGCTACGAGGAAACAAAAAATTTTAAGATAGTGTTACTACAAGAAACATCAATATGTAATAGTACGTTCATATTCAATTGTTTCAGAAAAGAATTTGGAAAAATTATTTTTTGTATTTGTAGGAGCCATACTGATATATTTAAGAGCAAAAATTACCACGACGTTTAATAGTAAAACTGGCCGATGTTATTTAGGAACTGTCGTGGTAAACATTTTTATCTGTAGAGGTTGGCGTATATTCAACCACTACAAGTGGTGAAGAATAACCGAATTCTGGTAGCTCTTTACAACGATATTTTTCTCAGTATAACTTTATTTACTCTAAGGGCTAGTTGTATAACAGTCGATTCAGTTTAACAGTAAACACAGTGAATAACTATGACTCCTTTACGTGGGAGTTGTTCCGCCCGTTTGTATGTAACTCATACAGCGAATCCAAGGTACCAGTGCATTGCTCACCTAGGGTAACACATATGAGTGCTTACATAAGTTAGTGTAACCAAAACTGTACCCTTGCCTTCTCATAGGGGCGCTGATTTTCTAAAAAGAAGCGAATCGAAACTTTTTGACTTATACTTTTTCTTTCTTTGGTTGGCTTTTGGGCTACTTTCCCAACTTCACTCTTGGGCGGCATATGAATTATAAACGCGTCGGATAACGAACGGACATGGGTTCTATAGTTCCGGGAATCTTTGGAACCGACGAGAACGAACGCATTCGACCTAGACCATTAGCATACACGGGTATACTATACGGAATTACTAAATCAAGGGCTAGATTTCCATTAAGCTCTGAGCAAACTTTATCCCCTTCAGGAAAGATCATTTCAAATTTTCCTTGCAATATTTGTGGTAGAAGCTATTGTCTGAAATTCTCTTTGGTTTGTCATGCCAAAAAATAAAACAGTAAAAACAAAATCGAGTGCTTTTGCGTAGTACACTTTTCAAACTTCCAATGCAATGACTGATTCGGGCTCACCCTAACGATTTGGAGAATGAAATACGTATGTCCGAAATTCTCAACCAGATCGTATCTAATAAAAGCCAGGTGTAGAAAGGGTATTATATCTTACAAAGAAATGAAAAAATAAAATAAAACGAAACGAGTATGACAGCAAGCATAAATTTACATTGAAATTATGTCTATAAGCCAAATATTCTTGAATGAATGGAGATCACAAACAATATAATCTTACGTTAAATAAATAAATAATGTAATTGTTATATAAGGACTTAGTATATTGTGTAATTGTATTCTACGCTAAAATTTATTTTCATTGAATGGTGGTGGTGGTTGAATTCGAAGGACTATGGGAGGCCGGCGTAAAACTGATAAAGTATCATTTAAAGCGGAGATTTAACATTAGAATATGAAGAGTTAACAACACTTCTCTGTCAGATTGAAGCATATTTAAGTTTGCGACCACTGTGTCCTTCAGAAGACACGCAAACAACATAACTAAAAGTATTAACACCGGGTCATTTCCTCATAGGAAGAGCATTAGTTTCTCCATTAAATCCAATTAATATTCTTATTACCAACAATTTAATAACAAGGTGGAAGTTTCTGCCAAAGGCAAATAAAGATTTTTGGCAAGCTTGGTGATCAGTCATCTACAATAACGGTACAAATGGCAAACCGATAAAAGCAACCTGAAGGAAAGCACAAAGTTTGAGCTGTCACTATCAGAAATCCGATGCAAATATACTAAAGAGGTGTATTACAAACCTAATTTCACTACCAATCCACCCGGACGTGGAAACAACAAGAAGATTTAAAAGGTCATTACAAACAATAGTCGTATCAAGCACGCCAATCCAAACACAAAACATCATGTAATTTGTTTTATTTGTCAATACTATTATAACTCTTTATGCAGTACCGCATATTAGCCAACTACGAAATACAACACCCTCTGTTAGGACTATACATAGAATACTTAGGTCATGTCAGAGTAGAACGGGGAATCTTTCAAATAGAAGTTCAATTCGAGAAAGCCCATGATTGAAATTTAAAATAAATATCATTCTATTAAACCAGTTTGATCATTTGGCACCATCACAGAAGGTGATATGTTGAAGTATTGTTTACCAGAGTAAATGTTTACAGTGATAGTACACCCGTATCGAACGTACTTTTACATTTGGTATCCATACTGGTTCATCCAGCTCAAAGGACCTAATGTAAAAGTACGTTCAGTACGGGTGTACTTTCATTGTAGACAATTAGCCCGGTAAGCGATATTTCAACCATATCAGCTTCAGTGATAGGTGCCAAATGATCAGATTGATTTAATAGAACGAACGTCTTCAAAAAACCATCAAACTTCGTTGTAATGTTTTAAATAGAATAAGAACCAACCGTAACGATACTACCATTGCACAAATTTTTTGCTGTATGTTAGAACAGGGTATTAGACAACATCGTCTCGTTGGAAGACTCTAGCAACCCTTTAACTGCACCACAGAAGGCTGTCAGACTGACGTAGTGCCAAGAGCGACATGTTTGCTTTATGAGTGGAATAAATTGTATTTAGTGAAGATATCTAGATTTTGTTTGTGGACAATTAATGGTAGTAAGTACCATAATATCTAGGACACCTAGAAAATTTCTAGTTCGTTTTTAGACGGTCATAACACTTGGTCTGATAGTTATTGGACAAAGATCACATCTTGTGTTTATTCCAGAGACATTGAAAGCCCATAGTTACGTCAACGTTTTAGAACCAGTGGTAGTACCGTTCATGCAGACATTACGAATTGACATTTTCCAACAGAAAAGATCACAGAAAGATATTTTTTTTTATATTGAGCGAACTAATTTCAAATAACCTTGTTTTAATTAATTACAAACTCAAATGTATTTATTTATTTATTTGTATGGGACATTATTATTTTTTACCCTTGTATTGTGATATAAGTGTAATGTATGGTGCCCCAAAAGATCAGTATAAACCTGTATAGTGTGTTAACGAAACCGTGTGCAATTGCGGATTGCTTTCTCTTGGCAAAGCATTTGCTTCAAGGTTTAGAAAAACCACCAAAACGTAAACATGCCAGTCCTGACTCACCTTAGTATTCATATATAGTGGTGGTGAACCAATAGTGCCATGTAATTGAAAAATGTTAAATTAGTTACCGACGGTTGTTAGTAAATAAGTTGTTTTACTGCATCACATTTTTATTAATTTTGTAATTGTGGTTTTAATAGAAATTAAATTAATTTACTTCGTTATAAATATTTGAGCATAAAAGTTAACCATCTCTATATTGATCACCCGACGCGACGCAAAAAAAACGACGTAAAATGGAAAACAAAAACGTCAGTTCAATTGCAATTAAGCCACCCCCATTTTGGTTCAAAAATTCAACACTTTGGTTTGCACAATTGGAATTTCAATTTTTTCTGGCTAAGATTGTAACAATTTATTATGTAGAATTGTTAATAATAATAAGATTTGCTTTTTGAGTTGTATATATATATATATATTAGCAACTTTGCCGACAGGTATGTAAAGCAGTTACATAGTCGATTCTTTAATAATTATAGCCAACCTAACAGCTGGCAAGTATAAAAATCCTCGAATCGCCTGCAGTAAAGTACGCAAGAGGCTGTACAATAGCAAACTAACACTGAGAATCACCTGACAGCTGTTTCGTCCTTTTGGGACTCATCGGGAGTGAGAGAACTCGAGTGTAAGTTCACTATTGTACAAACGCGCGCTGTCGACTATATGCCCTACTGGAGGGATCACAATATTTAAATGATAAGTTTTTCGACATCTAGTGTCGACTCGTGAAAGTGTGTATTTGGTTAATCAGAAACGGAGTTCCTAGGATAGTTAGTGAACGCAAATGGTACTCGCCCATTACCAAGAAATGTAAAAGTCATTCAAAATTTTCCTTGTCCAAAAAAAATACAAAAAATTCGCAGGTTCTTAGGTTTGTGTAATTTAATTGTCGATTTGTACATAACGTTGCGATAATACAAATTCCATTAAACGCTTATTTATCAGGTAATCCTAAATCGAAAGATGTTATCCCATGGACGAATAATTCAGAAATGGCATTTGAAAAACTTAAACACGCCATTACTGATTCGACATTGTTAGCTCATCCATTTGGCAGAAGCAATTTTAGCGCTCATGGTTGATGCTTCGTCGAATGTAATTGGAGCTTCTTTGTAACAGCACCGCATACAAATGTCATCTCTTGCATTTTTCAGTGGTAAACAAGTCAAGTCAATTACAATGGTCGACCTACGACATGGAGTTGTTAGTGGCAAACGAATCCATTAAGAAATTTCACACTAACGTTTGCATTAAGACAAAAATTAGACAGAGCAACTCCCCGACAAGTACGACGTATTAACTATATTCCTCAATTACCAAGAACGTTCCCATTTAAAAATTAGATTTAACTTAAGAAAATTATGTTTATCGTATTGTCAGCCACTGTGAAGGAGTAATGTGGCGTACCAATAGTGCCATGTAATTTAAAAATATTTAATTAGTTACCGCGACGATTGTTACTTTACTGCATCACATTTTTGTTAATTTTGTAATTGATTTTAATACAGATTTATTTAATTTACTTCGTTATATTTGAGTATAACAGTTAACGATCTCTAAATAGTAATATTGATTAAGTTTATAAATAGAAAAAGTAAATAAGAACATAAAGTATAACAGCACAGCCATTCCATGAGAATATATAATAGACCGGTCCAAGCAACAATCACGAAGAAAAAAATAGGATAACAAAACAACAAAAAAAAATGAAAAACAGATAATCAGGAAAGACGATACAAAATATTACTTAACTTCAGGTGTCCTTCAAATTAGTAAGAAATATACAACTTCATCTGTTAAATTATGAATGATTATAAACCCTCAAACTTTGTTAATGAACAACTTTCTAAAGTCACAATTTGGATTAGAAATCGTACTCTATTTACGTAACACACTTTTTAACCAAATTCTGCTTTTTTTTGATCAAAAACCGGGTATTGTTTAAGTCTTTTAATTTGTTCAAGTCATTCCAAATTGGTAAATTTTGTTAAGATTGCGTTTATCCCATTCTAGTTTTAACGCAGCTTTTCTTCGAATGCTTGATGGAGTGATTTGCCGGAGTTTCTAATAAATATTTAGACTAATTGGTTCAGCCAAAAGGACATTTTAAAGAGAATCAATTTTAGATATTTCAGAATGTTCTTTAAAATTACTCTGTGATGTCTCTATTTTGCTTGAGTTTTGTTTAAATTCCGATTCATAATTACCGAGATACGGTAACCACCTAAACTTTTGTTTTGAAAAATTAATTATCAAAGACGGGTATAAACAAAAGCATTTGTGAATGTACGTTCTAAAACTTTTATTTGAAGAAGCACAATTTCTTGCGTTTTTACTAAAACTATGACCAATAATTTATTATATTTTAATCTAAATAGGCATAAATAATATCTTAAACTGATAAAAATAAGTACGTTAAAATAAATAGTTACTGTGGCATTGCACTTATCCACAGTCAAATTATAAAGGATAATAAATAATTTATGTATTCTTAAATTATTAAAATCAAATGCACCCATTTGATGACATTTACGGCATTTAGAATTTTAAATTTGTTCGAAGCCGCAGACTGTTATTTAGGTTATCAATTCCTTTTCATCTCGTCAATATCCTCGGCTTTACGAGTCAATTTGAAGGGCAAAGTATACGCTTGATGTGGTATTATACTTGAAGAATAATTTTCGTACAATAAGAATACCGTATCAACGGAATTTACTTTATTTATCTAAAATATTTTCTACTCTTTTAGAAAAAAATACAAAAAATAATGGTAGAATACTTTACCAAAATGAAAAATTTAAATTTGTTCTTATGAAAACTTTAATTGTAGAATTATAATTCACAAGAATTTTTATAATGTAATCGTAAAGCTTGTGGCTTAAAAATATTTGCACATCTATGTTATGAAAAATGAAACGTAATATACGTGTTCAAGATAAGAAGGGTTGACAACTGTAATTCCGGAAATGGAAAATAGCATAGGTACTCACGTTGTAATAAAAAAAATAATCGTGTAGGTAGAAAATATGCGTTCTTAAAGTTTTCTATTTTGTGAGTATTGTCAGATTTTTCATTTTAGGTTTTTTGTTGTGCAACACTTATCAACTTTATCTATTTATGGCCTGAAAATGGAGATATACAGCTGAATTTTTGGGATCTCGAGACCCCGGACCCCATAATCGTGAAAAAGTTATATTTTTGTGATCAAGATGACGTGCTTGTATAAGTGATCCAGTAGAAGGGGGACAGCTTCAAACCCCGCGGCTATAATTAGGCAAAGCCTAATTAGGCTAACAGCCTCTCACCTACCTCTCACCTCATCAGGCAGTTCCCTAATTAGGCCTCTCACCTCATTAGGCTGTTGTTGTCAACAGGCTGTTGACGCAGGCATTCTATTTAATTACTTGTTTTTGTTTTTGAAGACGTCAATGGAAAATACGGCCTCTCACCTCATTAGGCTGTTGTTGTTGAAGTTGATTTCCATCATGGCGGATGTTTCGGCGGTCGATTTGAATTTCCAACATGGCGTCCCATCATGGCGTCCTAAAGTTTTTTATGTATTTAAAAAACTTGGTTGAGATTCGAACTTGCAACCATTGCATTACCGAGCCAAGGCTTTAACCACTAGGCTACGGCGACAATTGAAAGATGGAGTTTGAAGTTTGTATATAGCTGTAAAGGTTGATTAAGATGAATTAATGATGCTGTAAAATGTAGGATAAGACCTGTTGATTAAACATTTAATAAACAAGATGAAAAAGGATAAAAAACATATTTATCACTCTCATTCATTATAAACTAATTAACAAACAAAAATAACACTCACGTAGCGCCATCTTGTATGATTAAACATTTAATAAACAAGATGAAAGAGGATAAAAGAACATATATTTATCACTCTCATACTTTTATAAACTAGAAAACAAACACGAAAAACAATTACCTAAAGCGATTCAATATGGCTGTCAAACCAGTATGGCTTCAGAGTCAGTGCTAGATTTAAATTAAAGTTGTTGTACAAGGTTGTTTTTCGAAAACAATTTTTCTTTGAAGTTTGTATATAGCTGTAAAGGTTGATTAAGATGAATTAATGATGGTGTAAAATGTAGGATAAGACCTGTTGATTAAAAAGTTGAATAAGGATAAAACATTTAATAAACAAGATGAAAAAGGATAAAAACATATTTATCACTCTCATACATTATAAACTAATTCACAAACAAAAATAACACTCACGTAGCGCCATCTTGTATGATTAAACATTTAATAAACAAGATGAAAAAGGATAAAAGACATATATTTATCACTCTCATTCATTATAAACTAGTTCACAAACAAAAATAGCAATTACGTACCGCCATCTTGTATGATTAAACATTTAATAAACAAGATGAAAAAGGATAAAAGAACATATATTTATCACTCTCATACTTTTATAAACTAGAAAACAAACACGAAAAACAATTACCTAAAGCGATTCAATATGGCTGTCAAACCAACATTTTTCTTTATTAATTACATTAACCACGGCTTTAACAACTACTTTTAAAGTTATGGCTGATTAAAAAATTTTAACATACTGAGGTTCGAACCATTAACGATTGATACACAAACTTTTGTAAACAGATGACACCATTTTCTATGACGTATGATTTTAAAAACATACCTGTTCAACATGTTAATTACATTAACCATGGCTTTAACAACTAGTTTTGAATTTACATTTGATTAAAAAAACTTTTAACATACTGAGGTTCGAACCATTAACGTTTGAAACCACCACTACGTATTTAACAACTACTTTTAAATTTACAACTGATTAAAAAAACTTTAACATACTGAGGTTCGAACCATTAACGTTTAAACCAGCACTACGTATTTAACAAGTAGTTTTAAAAAAAACTTTAACATACCGAGGTTCGAACCATTAACGTTTGATACACGTATGTGTTTAGGAAAATAAAAAACAACAAGGAGGATAAAATTTTATTTGCATCTCTGTTACACAACACATTTACAAGTACCAATAACATATATTTTTAATTGGAAGAATAAAGAAAGCAGGAAACAAATTTTATTTCTCTCTCTGTTTCACACACAATATAAAATTATTTTACAAAAATATGAAACGTTACAACTTCAGAGTTCCATCTATGAATGGCACACCTCATCTAGCATTCGTTTACCAGTTTGAGAACCATTTTACGATGTCACCAAAAATTTTCTTTCTGCAAACGTAGAGTTATTCCTCTCCAACATCTGTAATTTGAAATAAAAAAAAAAAACCACAAACATTTTTAAAAAAGTATTAACAAGAATCAATTTAACAACAAAATTTAATACTCAAAAAGTTGAGAACTATTCATTAAAAATACGTGAATTGAAAACAATTCATTTTTAAAAGATTAAAATTAATAATAATACTCACCTATTTCGATTTTCGATAGACATACCAATTTTAATGATATGGAAAGATCTACATTTAAAACAATATTTCAAGCTGTTTATATAGGTATACAAACCCACTAATGGATTTGTTTACGGAATATCTCTATTGTGTGAAAGTTAAAAACAACTTTTCCGTCACTCAATTAAGGCGATTGTTAAAAAACCAAAAATGTAACCATTCAAAATACCTAATATAATGTAACCAACAAATTTGCCCAAACTTAATACACTGCTTGACAAGATAATTAATTAAAAACTTTATTGTACAAAAATTCGTTTGATATGCAAAACTCTGTTTTAAAGGATTGCCTAACAAACAAATTTAACAAACGTATTTGATTTTAAATGAAACTACTGACCCTCTTAAAGATTAAAAATTCATCTCTCCACACAATCTGCAGAGGGTGCGATTGTCTTTCAAAATGAACCAAAATATTTACCATATGTTAGTTCGTAAATTATAAAAACGTTATTGAAATCCCAACTCAATAATAAGTTGTAGGTTTCTATAACTTCTAAATGATTAACTGTGTCATCCATTATTTTATTTATGTAATTAAAATCTGTAATAAGTACTTCCTACAGCTTCTAATAAGATGTACAATAAAATTATTATTTCAGTTTCTTATTTATAATTTATTTAAATAATCGATGTTTTATCGACAATTCAAGTTTATTGACAACTTAACTTATATTGCGAATATTATTTAAAAACAACACCAAATAAAATATTTATTAAATCAATTTTTTTAACATGAGATCAACATGTTGTGGAGTCTGTATTCTTTTTATACTTTTACAATGTTTGTGTTCCTGTAGTATCGTTTAATTTTCTCAACGTTTTAGTTTTATTCAGAATTTTTAAATGAAACTACTAATTCTTTTTAAAGATTAAAAATTCATCTTTTCATCTCACAAATACAGATGCAATTAAAAATAAGTTTTCGTAAGATAAAAATAAATAAAATAATTGCAAAATTGTCTTATAAGGTTAAACTATTTTAATGGATGAAAAAATTCAAGGAGAATATTACATTACAAGATTTAGTTAATAAATTTCCACATTTTGTACCCCTCACAATAAAAAATTATATGGAATCTCACTCTGTAACTCTAAACCTACAGTAAATCGGGTAAACCATATAGGTGGTTAATAGATAAAATAAAAAAAAAAACAAAAACTTTGAAAAAACACAAACGTTTTAAATGAATTAAATTAAACAAAATACAATATGATAAAAATTAAATTAAAGAATGCACTTTTCTACTATTAAAAATTTGTTGAAAGCAATTAAGCCATAAGGACTTTTAATGTCTCGCTGGTGAAACTGACATTACAACTTTCCCAAAATTGCATACTATTAAATTAAAAAATAAAACCAATTATTTCTTAACTCATCTGACTTCACAAAATTACAATCTTCACCATTCAATAAATTTAATTTACTAACTTCCAAAATCATTTATGAAACTCAAGGAACATTTAGTTTCTTTAATGTATATTCTACAAACATCAAAATCTCAAATCCAAAAATTCCAAATTTATACTCTTTACCTAAAATACATAAAACCAACCATCCTATTAGACCAATAGTTAATTACAAATCTTCACCAACATACTTTATTTCTAAATTTCTATCCCGCGCTATATCAAAAGAAATTAATTTCAAACCATCTTATTCTATCAAAAAAAAATACAATTAAATTAGTAGAAAATTTGCCTAAACCGAGAATCATTCTAAGGAAGAGTGTAAGACGTTTACAAAAAAACATTTTATTATTACTGTAGTGGTTCTAACAAAAATCAAAAAGAAACATTACAACGATAACGCATAAGATTCTTTTGTAACATGTAGGCGAACACATAACAATAATGCTAAGTATCTCGAGATGTACACGTTTGACAAATGCAATTTATCACATTGAAATTTTTGAATTATACATTAAACATCATAGTCTTCAAACTTTATTCACAATGCAAGAGTTTATATTGAATAAAGTAAAAGATGTTAACTCCCATAATCTGAACCTTGAATGATTCTGTTTTTTTTTTTTTTTTTTTTTTTTTTTTTCCCTTTTCCCTTTTCCCTTATCTTTCCCTAATGATGTTCAATCAGCTTCAGATGACGAATATAAGAAATTTGAAGGAAGCAATTAAATATGTTTTAAGATATACTAAAAACTTATTGTTACACGACCTGTACTATACTTACTAATTTTCTAATTGATGAAATTAAAAATACGACTTCGTGAATAATCAAAATATACATATTTTATATTTATATTAACGTGAATGTAAATAAAGTATTTCCAATATAGATCATACGGGTCTTAATATTTTTTCAACGTGTATAGTTTAGTTTTATGAGCTGGTAAAACCATTTCATTATTATAAAAATTGACAAAAAAACAACTTTCAAAAATTCTATCAAAAAAAATACAATTAAATTAGTAGAAAATTTGCCTAAACCGAGAATCATTCTAAGGAAGAGTGTAAGACGTTTACAAAAAAAACATTTTATTATTACTGTAATGGTTCTAACAAAAATCAAAAAGAAACATTACAACGATAACGCATAAGATTCTTTTGTAACATGTAGGCGAACACATAACAATAATGCTAAGTATCTCGAGATGTACACGTTTGACAAATGCAATTTATCACATTGAAATTTTTGAATTATACATTAAACATCATAGTCTTCAAACTTTATTCACAATGCAAGAGTTTATATTGAATAAAGTAAAAGATGTTAACTCCCATAATCTGAACCTTGAATGATTCTGTAATGATGTTCAATCAGCTTCAGATGACGAATATAAAAAATTTGAAGGAAGCAATTAAATATGTTTTAAGATATACTAAAAACTTATTGTTACACGACCTGTACTATACTTACTAATTTTCTAATTGATGAAATTAAAAATACGACTTCGTGAATAATCAAAATATACATATTTTATATTTATATTAACGTGAATGTAAATAAAGTATTTCCAATATAGATCATACGGGTCTTAATATTTTTTCAACGTGTATAGTTTAGTTTTATGAGCTGGTAAAACCATTTCATTATTATAAAATTGACAAAAAAACAACTTTCAAAAATCTTGTTAATAGAATGACGTATAACAATAATTAACTGAATGGTTATAAAACCGTATACCAATCACTACAATACATCATAAACAAGTCGAGTCAAAAATAAGAAACCTGTTAAAAAAGAAAAATAATAAAAACGTAAGTTATTATTTATAATAGTTTATTGAAAAAACTACTATAACTATAATTAACAATTTTTTTTCTATTTTTTTAATGTTATAACGAATGATTTTATTTGAAATCCTCTATTTAAAATTCGACAAACAACTTTCTACATGTTTTAAAATTATATTTTTGCAAATATACCTGTTATCGAAAAAGATCTTAGGTAAAAACTATTCAAGTGTATTTATGCAAAAACAGTCTTATTAGTTTAAACAATTTTAGTTTTTGTACAAACTTATACACAATGATTACACAAAAATCAATTTCACATCTTAATAGTTTACAAAATTATTAATTACCTATTTTTGATTTCAAATATTTCCATCATACCGGATGTTTGGTAATACATTGAGTATACATGACAACTATTTAATTTTTTAAATTTTATTTAATGTTCAAAATAAACTTTGCATTTTATTTCTAGAACGGTTCACTCCATTGCAAGTAGGTAATTAAAATCAATTAAGATGTAGTGAAAAAAACTAACTGATCAATAATTTATTAGGCTTCAAATTTTTATAGAAAAGACGTTTAAACCTACTCAAGTAGTTACATTCAAATTTTTCTAATGCGTATAAAAAGATTAACATTTTTTCAAATTTCTTAATAGTTTCAAAAGAAGATGCTTCAGTGTTGAAGAAATTAATACAAAAATGAAATTTAATTCAATAAAAAATTGAACTAACACATACGTTTGTTTGTTTTCTTATTAAGTGCCATTTTCATTTAAGTTCTGGTTTTTTAAAATAAAATAAATTACTTATTACCTAACACTTTAGATTCCGCCAACTTCTTAATAGATTTAAATATATGCAAATTGTATAATTAAAAACGTAATGATGAAGTTAAACATTGTCCAGTTGTTTCATAGAATTAGTAGTTTCATTTAAAAATTAAATTAAATACGTTTGAATACGATTCATTATTGTAACTATTTTTCTAGAAAACGAATAAACGATTTATGAGTATATTTAACTAAATAAATCTTTTTTATTCGTCAAAAGAAGATGCTGCAGTGTTGAAGAAATCAACCAATGATTATATACCTGTTATCGAAAAAGATCTTAGGTAAAAACTATTCAAGTGTATTTATGCAAAAACAGTCTTATTAGTTTAAACAATTTTAATTTTTGTACAAACTTATACACAATGATTACACAAAAATCAATTTCATATCTTAATAGTTTACAAAATTATTAATTACCTATTTTTGATTTCAAATATTTCCATCATACCGGATGTTTGGTAATACATTGAGTATACATGACAACTATTTAATTTTTTAAATTTTATTTAATGTTCAAAATAAACTTTGCATTTTATTTCTAGAACGGTTCACTCCATTGCAAGTAGGTAATTAAAATCAATTAAGATGTAGTGAAAAAAACTAACTGATCAATAATTTATTAGGGCTTCAAATTTTTATAGAAAAGACGTTTAAAACCTACTCAAGTAGTTACATTCAAATTTTTCTAATGCGTATAAAAAGATTAACATTTTTTCAAATTTCTTAATAGTTTCAAAAGAAGATGCTTCAGTGTTGAAGAAATTAATACAAAAATGAAATTTAATTCAATAAAAAATTGAACTAACACATACGTTTGTTTGTTTTCTTATTAAGTGCCATTTTCATTTAAGTTCTGGTTTTTTAAAATAAAATAAATTACTTATTACCTAACACTTTAGATTCCGCCAACTTCTTAATAGATTTAAATATATGCAAATTGTATAATTAAAAACGTAATGATGAAGTTAAACATTGTCCAGTTGTTTCATAGAATTAGTAGTTTCATTTAAAAATTAAATTAAATACGTTTGAATACGATTCATTATTGTAACTATTTTTCTAGCAAACGAATAAACGATTTATGAGTATATTTAACTAAATAAATCTTTTTTATTCGTCAAAAAGAAGATGCTGCAGTGTTGAAGAAATCAACCAATGATTATATACCTGTTATCGAAAAAGATCTTAGGTAAAAACTATTCAAGTGTATTTATGCAAAAACAGTCTTATTAGTTTAAACAATTTTAATTTTTGTACAAACTTATACACAATGATTACACAAAAATCAATTTCATATCTTAATAGTTTACAAAATTATTAATTACCTATTTTTGATTTCAAATATTTCCATCATACCGGATGTTTGGTAATACATTGAGTATACATGACAACTATTTAATTTTTTAAATTTTATTTAATGTTCAAAATAAACTTTGCATTTATTTCTAGAACGGTTCACTCCATTGCAAGTAGGTAATTAAAATCAATTAAGATGTAGTGAAAAAAACTAACTGATCAATAATTTATTAGGGCTTCAAATTTTTATAGAAAAGACGTTTAAACCTACTCAAGTAGTTACATTCAAATTTTTCTAATGCGTATAAAAAGATTAACATTTTTTCAAATTTCTTAATAGTTTCAAAAGAAGATGCTTCAGTGTTGAAGAAATTAATACAAAAATGAAATTTAATTCAATAAAAAATTGAACTAACACATACGTTTGTTTGTTTTCTTATTAAGTGCCATTTTCATTTAAGTTCTGGTTTTTTAAAATAAAATAAATTACTTATTACCTAACACTTTAGATTCCGCCAACTTCTTAATAGATTTAAATATATGCAAATTGTATAATTAAAAACGTAATGATGAAGTTAAACATTGTCCAGTTGTTTCATAGAATTAGTAGTTTCATTTAAAAATTAAATTAAATACGTTTGAATACGATTCATTATTGTAACTATTTTTCTAGCAAACGAATAAACGATTTATGAGTATATTTAACTAAATAAATCTTTTTTTATTCGTCAAAAAGAAGATGCTGCAGTGTTGAAGAAATCAACCAATGATTATATACCTGTTATCGAAAAAGATCTTAGGTAAAAACTATTCAAGTGTATTTATGCAAAAACAGTCTTATTAGTTTAAACAATTTTAATTTTTGTACAAACTTATACACAATGATTACACAAAAATCAATTTCATATCTTAATAGTTTACAAAATTATTAATTACCTATTTTTTGATTTCAAATATTTCCATCATACCGGATGTTTGGTAATACATTGAGTATACATGACAACTATTTAATTTTTTAAATTTTTATTTAATGTTCAAAATAAACTTTGCATTTTATTTCTAGAACGGTTCACTCCATTGCAAAGTAGGTAATTAAAATCAATTAAGATGTAGTGAAAAAACTAACTGATCAATAATTTATTAGGGCTTCAAATTTTTATAGAAAAGACGTTTAAACCTACTCAAGTAGTTACATTCAAATTTTTCTAATGCGTATAAAAAGATTAACATTTTTTTCAAATTTCTTAATAGTTTCAAAAGAAGATGCTTCAGTGTTGAAGAAATTAATACAAAAATGAAATTTAATTCAATAAAAAATTGAACTAACACATACGTTTGTTTGTTTTCTTATTAAGTGCCATTTTCATTTAAGTTCTGGTTTTTTTAAAATAAAATAAATTACTTATTACCTAACACTTTAGATTCCGCCAACTTCTTAATAGATTTAAATATATGCAAATTGTATAATTAAAAACGTAATGATGAAGTTAAACATTGTCCAGTTGTTTCATAGAATTAGTAGTTTCATTTAAAAATTAAATTAAATACGTTTGAATACGATTCATTATTGTAACTATTTTTCTAGCAAACGATTAAACGATTTATTAGTATATTTAACTAAATAAATCCCAAATAAAATATTAAAATATTTATTAAAATCAAATATTTTCGAATACAAGATTAACAGATGAACATTTTACACCTAAACTAATCAATGCGATTGCTTCAGGTTGTAAACTCTTGGTGAACTCCTCCGTCAATACTTCAACCACTCTCTTTGGTAGAAAAACTTTACATGTGGTGGTTATGCATAAAGCATATCTTCCCCATTTGGACGTTCCTAATACAATCTTCGATATTGGGTATTTTTTACCCACCTCTAGATCTGAAGATTTAAACGTTGGTAACTCAGTTGTTTGAGACATAGCTGCCTTGTTTAATATCGATAAATCCATTC
Organism: Abscondita cerata; assembly: GCA_030710515.1. Lineage (NCBI taxonomy): Eukaryota > Metazoa > Arthropoda > Insecta > Coleoptera > Lampyridae > Abscondita > Abscondita cerata. Next base: position 145,631 of record JALBCR010001152.1, read on the forward strand.
TATAAAATTAAAAAAATAAAATAAATAAAATTACAATAAAATGTAACACATATAGTAGTTTTTTCAATAAACTATTATAAATAATAACTTACGTTTTTATTATTTTTCTTTTAACAGGTTTCTTATTTTGACTCGACTTGTTTATGATGTATTGTAGTGATTGGTATACGGTTTTATACCATTCAGTTAATTATTGTTATACGTCATTCTATTAACAAGATTTTTGAAAGTTGTTTTTTGTCAATTTTATAATAATGAAATGGTTTTACCAGCTCATAAAACTAAACTATACACGTTGAAAAAATATTAAGACCCGTATGATCTATATTGGAAATACTTTATTTACATTCACGTTAATATAAATATAAAATATGTATATTTTGATTATTCACGAAGTCGTATTTTTAATTTCATCAATTAGAAAATTAGTAAGTATAGTACAGGTCGTGTAACAATAAGTTTTTAGTATATCTTAAAACATATTTAATTGCTTCCTTCAAATTTTTATATTCGTCATCTGAAGCTGATTGAACATCATTACAGAATCATTCAAGGTTCAGATTATGGAGTTAACATCTTTTACTTTATTCAATATAAACTCTTGCATTGTGAATAAAGTTTGAAGACTATGATGTTTAATGTATAATTCAAAAATTTCAATGTGATAAATTGCATTTGTCAAACGTGTACATCTCGAGATACTTAGCATTATTGTTATGTGTTCGCCTACATGTTACAAAAGAATCTTATGCGTTATCGTTGTAATGTTTCTTTTTGATTTTTGTTAGAACCATTACAGTAATAATAAAATGTTTTTTTTGTAAACGTCTTACACTCTTCCTTAGAATGATTCTCGGTTTAGGCAAATTTTCTACTAATTTAATTGTATTTTTTTATAGAATTTTTGAAAGTTGTTTTTTGTCAATTTTATAATAATGAAATGGTTTTACCAGCTCATAAAACTAAACTATACACGTTGAAAAAATATTAAGACCCGTATGATCTATATTGGAAATACTTTATTTACATTCACGTTAATATAAATATAAAATATGTATATTTTGATTATTCACGAAGTCGTATTTTTAATTTCATCAATTAGAAAATTAGTAAGTATAGTACAGGTCGTGTAACAATAAGTTTTTAGTATATCTTAAAATATATTTAATTGCTTCCTTCAAATTTTTTATATTCGTCATCTGAAGCTGATTGAACATCATTACAGAATCATTCAAGGTTCAGATTATGGGAGTTAACATCTTTTACTTTATTCAATATAAACTCTTGCATTGTGAATAAAGTTTGAAGACTATGATGTTTAATGTATAATTCAAAAATTTCAATGTGATAAATTGCATTTGTCAAACGTGTACATCTCGAGATACTTAGCATTATTGTTATGTGTTCGCCTACATGTTACAAAAAGAATCTTATGCGTTATCGTTGTAATGTTTCTTTTTGATTTTTGTTAGAACCATTACAGTAATAATAAAATGTTTTTTTTGTAAACGTCTTACACTCTTCCTTAGAATGATTCTCGGTTTAGGCAAATTTTCTACTAATTTAATTGTATTTTTTTTATAGAATTTTTTGAAAGTTGTTTTTTGTCAATTTTATAATAATGAAATGGTTTTACCAGCTCATAAAACTAAACTATACACGTTGAAAAATATTAAGACCCGTATGATCTATATTGGAAATACTTTATTTACATTCACGTTAATATAAATATAAAATATGTATATTTTGATTATTCACGAAGTCGTATTTTTAATTTCATCAATTAGAAAATTAGTAAGTATAGTACAGGTCGTGTAACAATAAGTTTTTAGTATATCTTAAAATATATTTAATTGCTTCCTTCAAATTTTTTATATTCGTCATCTGAAGCTGATTGAACATCATTACAGAATCATTCAAGGTTCAGATTATGGGAGTTAACATCTTTTACTTTATTCAATATAAACTCTTGCATTGTGAATAAAGTTTGAAGACTATGATGTTTAATGTATAATTCAAAAATTTCAATGTGATAAATTGCATTTGTCAAACGTGTACATCTCGAGATACTTAGCATTATTGTTATGTGTTCGCCTACATGTTACAAAAGAATCTTATGCGTTATCGTTGTAATGTTTCTTTTTGATTTTTGTTAGAACCACTACAGTAATAATAAAATGTTTTTTTGTAAACGTCTTACACTCTTCCTTAGAATGATTCTCGGTTTAGGCAAATTTTCTACTAATTTAATTGTATTTTTTTTGATAGAATAAGATGGTTTGAAATTAATTTCTTTTGATATAACGCGGGATAGAAATTTAGAAATAAAGTATGTTGGTGAAGATTTGTAATTAACTATTGGTCTAATAGGATGGTTGGTTTTATGTATTTTAGGTAAAGAGTATAAATTTGGAATTTTTGGATTTGAGATTTTGATGTTTGTAGAATATACATTAAAGAAACTAAATGTTCCTTGAGTTTCATAAATGATTTTGGAAGTTAGTAAATTAAATTTATTGAATGGTGAAGATTGTAATTTTGTGAAGTCAGATGAGTTAAGAAATAATTGGTTTTATTTTTTAATTTAATAGTATGCAATTTTGGGAAAGTTGTAATGTCAGTTTCACCAGCGAGACATTAAAAGTCCTTATGGCTTAATTGCTTTCAACAAATTTTTAATAGTAGAAAAGTGCATTCTTTAATTTAATTTTTATCATATTGTATTTTGTTTAATTTAATTCATTTAAAACGTTTGTGTTTTTCAAAGTTTTTGTTTTTTTTTTATTTTATCTATTAACCACCTATATGGTTTACCCGATTTACTGTAGGTTTAGAGTTACAGAGTGAGATTCCATATAATTTTTATTGTGAGGGATACAAAATGTGGAAATTTATTAACTAAATCTTGTAATGTAATATTCTCCTTGAATTTTTCATCCATTAAAATAGTTTAACCTTATAAGACAATTTTGCAATTATTTTATTTATTTTTATCTTACGAAAACTTATTTTTAATTGCATCTGTATTTGTGAGATGAAAAGATGAATTTTTAATCTTTAAAAAGAATTAGTAGTTTCATTTAAAAATTCTGAATAAAACTAAAACGTTGAGAAAATTAAACGATACTACAGGAACACAAACATTGTAAAAGTATAAAAAGAATACAGACTCCACAACATGTTGATCTCATGTTAAAAAAAATTGATTTAATAAATATTTTATTTGGTGTTGTTTTTAAATAATATTCGCAATATAAGTTAAGTTGTCAATAAACTTGAATTGTCGATAAAACATCGATTATTTAAATAAATTATAAATAAGAAACTGAAATAATAATTTTATTGTACATCTTATTAGAAGCTGTAGGAAGTACTTATTACAGATTTTAATTACATAAATAAAATAATGGATGACACAGTTAATCATTTAGAAGTTATAGAAACCTACAACTTATTATTGAGTTGGGATTTCAATAACGTTTTTTATAATTTACGAACTAACATATGGTAAATATTTTGGTTCATTTTGAAAGACAATCGCACCCTCTGCAGATTGTGTGGAGAGATGAATTTTTAATCTTTAAGAGGGTCAGTAGTTTCATTTAAAATCAAATACGTTTGTTAAATTTGTTTGTTAGGCAATCCTTTAAAACAGAGTTTTGCATATCAAACGAATTTTTGTACAATAAAGTTTTTAATTAATTATCTTGTCAAGCAGTGTATTAAGTTTGGGTAAATTTGTTGGTTACATTATATTAGGTATTTTGAATGGTTACATTTTTGGTTTTTTAACAATCGCCTTAATTGAGTGACGGAAAAGTTGTTTTTAACTTTCACACAATAGAGATATTCCGTAAACAAATCCATTAGTGGGTTTGTATACCTATATAAACAGCTTGAAATATTGTTTTAAATGTAGATCTTTCCATATCATTAAAATTGGTATGTCTATCGAAAATCGAAATAGGTGAGTATTATTATTAATTTTAATCTTTTAAAAATGAATTGTTTTCAATTCACGTATTTTTAATGAATAGTTCTCAACTTTTTGAGTATTAAATTTTGTTGTTAAATTGATTCTTGTTAATACTTTTTAAAAATGTTTGTGGTTTTTATTTTTTATTTCAAATTACAGATGTTGGAGAGGAATAACTCTACGTTTGCAGAAAGAAAATTTTTGGTGACATCGTAAAATGGTTCTCAAACTGGTAAACGAATGCTAGATGAGGTGTGCCATTCATAGATGGAACTCTGAAGTTGTAACGTTTCATATTTTTGTAAAATAATTTTATATTGTGTGTGAAACAGAGAGAGAAATAAAATTTGTTTCCTGCTTTCTTTATTCTTCCAATTAAAAATATATGTTATTGGTACTTGTAAATGTGTTGTGTAACAGAGATGCAAATAAAATTTTATCCTCCTTGTTGTTTTTTTATTTTCCTAAACACATACGTGTATCAAACGTTAATGGTTCGAACCTCGGTATGTTAAAGTTTTTTTTAAAAACTACTTGTTAAATACGTAGTGCTGGTTTAAACGTTAATGGTTCGAACCTCAGTATGTTAAAGTTTTTTTAATCAGTTGTAAATTTAAAAGTAGTTGTTAAATACGTAGTGCTGGTTTAAACGTTAATGGTTCGAACCTCAGTATGTTAAAGTTTTTTTTTAATCAAATGTAAATTCAAAACTAGTTGTTAAAGCCATGGTTAATGTAATTAACATGTTGAACAGGTATGTTTTTAAAATCATACGTCATAGAAAATGGTGTCATCTGTTTACAAAAGTTTGTGTATCAATCGTTAATGGTTCGAGCCTCAGTATGTTAAATTTTTTAATCAGCCATAACTTTAAAAGTAGTTGTTAAAACCGTGGTTAATGTAATTAATAAAGAAAAATGTTGGTTTGACAGCCATATTGAATCGCTTTAGGTAATTGTTTTTCGTGTTTGTTTTCTAGTTTATAAAAGTATGAGAGTGATAAATATATGTTCTTTTATCCTTTTTCATCTTGTTTATTAAATGTTTAATCATACAAGATGGCGGTACGTAATTGCTATTTTTGTTTGTGAACTAGTTTATAATGAATGAGAGTGATAAATATATGTCTTTTATCCTTTTTCATCTTGTTTATTAAATGTTTAATCATACAAGATGGCGCTACGTGAGTGTTATTTTTGTTTGTTAATTAGTTTATAATGAATGAGAGTGATAAATATGTTTTTTATCCTTTTTCATCTTGTTTATTAAATGTTTTATCCTTATTCAACTTTTTTAATCAACAGGTCTTATCCTACATTTTACACCATCATTAATTCATCTTAATCAACCTTTACAGCTATATACAAACTTCAAAGAAAAATATGTTTTCGAAAAAACAATCTTGTACAACAACTTTAATTTAAATCTAGCACTGACTCTGAAGCCATACTGGTTTGACAGCCATATTGAATCGCTTTAGGTAATTGTTTTCGTGTTTGTTTTCTAGTTTATAAAAGTATGAGAGTGATAAATATATGTTCTTTTATCCTCTTTCATCTTGTTTATTAAATGTTTAATCATACAAGATGGCGCTACGTGAGTGTTATTTTTGTTTGTTAATTAGTTTATAATGAATGAGAGTGATAAATATGTTTTTATCCTTTTTCATCTTGTTTATTAAATGTTTAATCAACAGGTCTTATCCTACATTTACAGCATCATTAATTCATCTTAATCAACCTTTACAGCTATATACAAACTTCAAACTCCATCTTTCAATTGTCGCCGTAGCCTAGTGGTTAAAGCCTTGGCTCGGTAATGCAATGGTTGCAAGTTCGAATCTCAACCAAGTTTTTTAAATACATAAAAAAACTTTGGGACGCCATGTTGGAAATTCAAATCGACCGCCGAAACATCCGCCATGATGGAAATCAACTTCAACAACAACAGCCTAATGAGGTGAGAGGCCGTATTTTCCATTGACGTCTTCAAAAACAAAAACAAGTAATTAAATAGAATGCCTGCGTCAACAGCCTGTTGACAACAACAGCCTAATGAGGTGAGAGGCCTAATTAGGGAACTGCCTGATGAGGTGAGAGGTAGGTGAGAGGTTGTTAGCCTAATTAGGCTTTGCCTAATTATAGCCGCGGGGTTTGAAGCTGTCCCCCTTCTACTTGATCCAAAGTGATTGTTTTACGGAAGATTTTGCGCACCACAATTTTAGTCCTCTCAAACAAACTTTTTTGAGATACAAGCTCGAAAATTGGTTTTTCAGAAGTAAATGGATTAGCTTGGGTTGGTAGAAATCAACGGGTCTATGGGTCTCTAAACGACACCCATTTTGTTTAGTTTTTGACGCCCGACGTTTTTGGTGTTATCCCGCAAATTAATTGGACCGATATTTTTTAAGTTATGGCGCCGTAAAGGGGAAAATTCTTGAAACTTCTGTGTAGGCAAAATATGGCATAATAAAACGAGTTCCTTTGCAATACTAAAATTTTGAATTCAAAAGTGTATATCTTCATTTTAAAAAAACGTAGAATAATTTTCAAAAATTGATTTTAGAGACAAATGGTTTATTTATTTATTTATTCGTATGGTACATTACAACTATATTGTATTGTGATGTAAGTGTTATGTATGGTGTCCCAGAAAATCAGTATAAACCTGTAAAGTATGGTGACGAAACCGTGTGCAATAGTGGATTGGTTCGTCTTGGCAAAGCATTTACTTCAAGGTTTAGGAAAACTACTAAAACCTAAACATGCCAACCCTTATCCACCCTAGTGTGTAAATATTATAGAAGGTAAAAAGAACATAAAATATAACAGCACATCCATTGCATGACGACATATAATGGACCGGTCCAAGCGCCAGTCATGACAATGACAAAAAAAATAGTAGGTTTAAAAAAATAGCAAAACAAAATAATGAAAAACAGATAATCAAGACAAGAATACAAAAACATTGCTGAACTTCAGATGTCCTTCAGATTTATAAGCCATAATATTGCTTTATCCGTTAAATTATGAATGTTTGGAAACCCTCCTTTAAACTTCGTTAATTGACAATCCTCTACCATATATGTAACGATCTCTGGTTCGTTTCCACAGTCACAATTTGGATTAAAATCGCACCCCATTTGAACAACATAGGAGTTGCATTTTGAATGGCCTGTTCTTATGCAATTTACTTTTGACCAAATTTTTCTTTTTTGTTCAAAGGCCGGGACTTCTATTGTTGGATCATCAATGAGATGTTTATTGAAAACATCAACTCCAGACCATCATTTTTTCCACTCATCAACTTCAGAAAAAGCCGTACTTAAGTAGTCTTGCAACCATATAGAACTTCGAGATTTAAGTCTTTTAGCAGGAGGGTTGTCAATGTCATTCCAAATTGGCAACTTACAGTTAAGTTGACAAACAAATGGTAGTACTATGCGATGTGGAAAATTGAAACAAACTTTGGTTCTCAAAACAAATTCGTAAAAATTGTTAAAATAGTTATTTATTATCATTTCAGCTAAAATTTTAAGGTCAGATTTGTTTCCATCTCAAAAAAAATCAACAAGAATCATCCCCACGTATTCTTGAAGTTGTACCTCGCAGAACAGTGTTACGGGCATAAACGCTTTAGTAAATAGGCACTTTATACACAAAATCATATGTTTTAAGTGGGGAAAGTAAGATAAGAATATTTTAAAAATTTTCATTATCACAATCTTGTTGTAAAGTAGGAGAAAAGAGACTTATATTTCTGGCAAAGTAATTTCTCTATTTGACTTAAGTTGTTCTATTACTGTTTCAGAGAACTTTCTTATATTGGTCACGGAGTATAGTACGTACTTTTTTAATTATTACTTTATAGTACTTCTAAGTAGATCCTGAAAATTTTGGTAAAATACATTATACATTACTAACATTTATTATAATATAGAAATATTCTTTATTAAGAAAAACTAAAATACTGTGCATCATAAGTTCTAAAAAAAAGTAAGCTGAAAAGCAGTAAAATTTAAAGTAAATACTGGTATAATGCATATGAAATATCTGGCACATATCTTATCTTCATAATTTAATGGAATGAAAAAACCTAATAATTTCTCATATTAAATCAAATAAAAAAAATCCTATATTGTGAACATGAAATTCTGATAATCTTGTGAAACTTATATATAACTTTAGGGTGAATTAAATTGAGATGGCGTATATTAGCATGAACTTCAAAATTAAATTCTGTAAGTGAAAACTATACTAAGTTTTTTCTTGAAAATGTTTAATACAACTTAGATAATAAAACTTAAAACTACAAAGTTAACTAACCTATTACAAAACTGTTTTAAGAAAATTTATATTAGGTAACATAGTATACCTTCATAAAGTAATATTACAAACAATATTAGTAACAGCTTTAAATTATTAAATATTTAGCTTATAAGATGCGTATAAAATCTAGGCCATTTTGATATCTACTAAAGATAATCCCCTGCGTATCTTGTAAAAAGGTTTTTGCGAAATATTTTCACGTTAAGGAATACGAGTTTGGCCAATTGTAATAGTTTGTCACAACTAATACAATAGAATATTTACTGGTTGATTATTTAAAACCGTCGAAATGTAAAATTTATTAAAATAAAAGATTTTGTATTATCTATTCTGTGCGTATTTAATTAGATGTTTCAGTCCGTCTGCAAATTACGTTTTTGTGCCCCAAAAATATTTTTGTGATACTTATATACATTTACTTCATAAAACTACAGATGAAGGAAGTTTTATTATACAGAGTGTATTTTAAAATCACCGACAAACAAAAACTGAATAATATGTGATTAAAAATAAGCCAAAAATGTTTATAAAAGTTTTTCCAAAAAACGTTTTTTACCGAAATACAGTGTGAATAACAATTGTTTTTTTAAGATTTCTCAAAATGTACAAAATTTATTAGACTGGAATTTTGCGGTACTCACTACAGAACCAACTACTTACACCTACAACATCTGAACTGGTTCGACGCCAATTTTCAGTGTTTGAATTAAATACACATTTTAAAAACCACGCAGCAATTTAAAAATTTTTTACCACTGGCAAACGTGTTTTATGTGTATGGGCTTCAATTTTACACATTTCATAAGTTGGAAAATACAATATTGCATCGTCTGGAGAAGCTTGATTAAAATATTCGTCTTTACCTTTCTGCAGATTTTGTTTAAAGTCAAATTCACTTTCTTCTTTATCGTCGTATTTGTATGTAGGAAGATACATACTATCCCATTTTAGTACATCAGAAACTATAAAAGTTACTTCTGGCACTAGTGTCGTAAGAAGATTCACCGATTCATTGACTGTTAAATCTTATTTGTTGCTTTTGAGACAATGTTTCGATCGAGATAATTCCATTGAGACATCAAATTAACGATAAGATCCTTTAGGGGTACGGTTAGATTTTTTTAGGTATTACTGATGATATAATCATTTGCTATAATGGTGCATGAAGGCTGTTTTTGTAATGTAAGTTCGTAAATCTTCTATTCCATAGGTTGAATGAGTTAGATCGTAAGTACATGGTCACTATTACCCCACCTTCACTTTTTAACTCATTTTCAAGAGGAGGTGAAGATGCATAATCCAGTAAGAGCAAGGCTTGTGAAGAAAAGCCTTTATTATTTAAAAACAGTTTAACTTAGGGTACGAAACCGTACGAAACGGAACCAGTTTTTGAATTGCCCAAAGTTATCCATGCTATCTTAGAATGATCGCAATTCACAGAAAGCGTAAAATTTTTAAAACATCTTGGATTTCTTACTTCAAAAATAACTAGTGGTTTAACTATGTGACTTCCAGAAGCATTGGTACATTCCAAAAATATGATGCGTTGCTTCTAACTTTTTTTGCCGAGAGCTGTGTTTTTGGTGGATAAGACAAATGTTTTTTTTAGTTCAGTGTGGACTCATCGGCGTTATAAAGTTGATCCAAGGTGATGTCCAACTCTTGAATTCTCTTTCTCAATTGAACTTTGAAGGAATTAACGAATTCAGGTTGGAACGAAAGTTTTTCTCTCTATATCTTCAAGGATCGTTTAAATCTCTGCAACCATCCCTCACTTAGAGTAAATTATTTATTCGTTTCCTTTATATCACAGTGATGTATTAGTTTTGCCTTTTCTTTAATCATTTGACCACTAACATTCATATATATATATAATTTTTTTACTCTACCTACTCTACTACGTTGTTCCTTATGTACTACTTCTACTTTACTTTATCATTTGCATACGATTTTTTTTCCATTCGTGGTAATACAGAACTTTTCAAGGTTCTTCTTTTTCCAGGGCCAGTACAAGTATCAAACACATTACTTAATACTATTTGTCTCTGATTTTAAATTTTACATATAGTTAGATTTTACCACTCCATATTTTAGCGATAAATTTGTCACACACGCATCTTTATTTAACTTTTGAATCGCAACCGATTTTTGTTGGAGTGTCAAAGTTTTTTAAAAATTTTTCACAACAAACGTTCTCGTGTATTGGTTTCGAATTAATTGGAATATTGAGAAACTTTCAAGAAAAAACAGAAACAGAAAAAACCTCGCTGTTTACGTTACCGAGTCTAGTTGTTTATGTTAGCTGCAATTTTAAGTTATCCGATGTTTACTATATCTAGAGTTTATTGCGTTATATAAACAAAACCATACAATATTTCAATAAACGGTCGAAAAATGGTAGATATGATTTAATTTGCCGAATGAAATGTTGAATTTAAAGAAAATAATTTTTTTTTTTCAAAAAAAAAACAGTGGTTACGTTTTTTTAAATTTAAGTAGAATACTTCTAATATTTTACTTCACTGGTTGCTTCAATTTAACTAAAATTCTTACGATTAATTATATTTAATGAGACATAATTTCAACTTAATAAATTTTCTACTTTTTGAAAAATTTTAAAAAAGCGTATGCACTTTATTTTGGTTCTTACTATAAATAATGTAAAATTCACCTTAATGAAAATATTTCAAAAACTGCGTATAAAAATCTAAAAATGTTAATTTTTTGGCAAATTTAATGTTGTTGATGTTAATGTAACAAATACATTTTTTTTACAAAATAAACAGTAGCATACATTTTTTGCTACTTTGAATTGATGGCTTACAGTATTCTACTGGGAGAACAAACCGAACGAACCGTAGTAAAATGTATGTAATTGTTTTTGATTAGACATTTACGTATGCCAAATCCCAGCTTAATATCTTTTGTACATTCTGAGAAACTTTAAAAAAATTTTTTTAAATATAAACTTAAATCACTCAAAGGTAAGGAAACGTTTATATAAATTTTTGAGTCATTTTGAATGACACAATCTGTAGTTTTCGATGATTTAAAATACACCCTGTATATGAAACAATTACCATGTGCAAATTATCCAAAAAACAGATAAACTTAAACAGGATTGTTATTCAAATAACCTTCCATTTGTGCGTTCTCTTTATAAAAGTACAAATATCGATTTCCATTTTGGTGTGCTATTTTAAGAGATTTAGCAAATTTTTTTTATCATTTAGGGCAATAATAAAACAACAAAGGTGCGTCACACAACCTGACATCTAAAAATATAATTTAGAAAAGAATAGTTTAATAAAAATTGTAGAAATGTATTATATAACATTTTTTTGGTGTATATTTTTACAACCAATGCAAAGTAAGATATTAAAATTATTTTATGTATTGAAAATATGTTATTTAATCAAATGTTTAGAGTTTTTGTTGAAGATAAAAACAGTAAATTTAGTTTTTTAATAATGGTCCACAGGGATCTGTTCTTGCACCTGTTCTTTTTAATGTATATATTTCTGATCTTCCATCTTTACAATGTCAAAAATTTGTTTACGCCGATGATATGGCAATTTCATTTTAACACTCGATTTTTTTTTTAATTTGAAAGAAAGCTGTCTGATAATTTACGTATTAGGAAAAATTATTTCAAAGTATGGCGATTATGCCCCAATCTTAAAAAGACAGAGGTTTCTTGTTTTAATTTAAGTAATAGAGAAAAAAATAGAACACTCAATGTTATCTTTAGTAATACAATGTTAAATCATAATTTTAACCCCGTTTATCTATGACTTTTGATGCGTTTTTAATTTAGAAAAAGTCAAACAAAAAATGAGACAAGAAATAATGTCATTCAAAAATTAGCTGAAACAATTTGGGAAGCAGATGCGAAAGTACTTCACACAGCTGCATTGGCATTATTTTATTCTACAGCAGAATATTGTGCTCCAGTCTGGTTGAATAGATATTATAATAAATTAAAATTGATGCCCAGAACTATTTAAATCTACTCCTCTCAATCGGTTTTTGAAATACTTATTTGAGAAAAATTATGGACAATGTAAGAATCGAGTCTATGGGAATTACAGAAACCATAACACGAATTAATTTAAATTAACGATATAAAAATTAAGTTTGATGATTAGTAAACATATTTTTATAGAGATAGAGAAAAAGAAGCTGACCCAAATAATCTATGAAATGTATATCATCTTTGCCAAAAAAAATATATGTAGTTGAACCAAAAAATGATTAATAGAGATTATTAGAAGAACTCTAGCAGCTTAGAATGAGCTACAAGAATTTTGCCGTTTCTTAGCGTTGGTTTAGCAATTTTTTTCTCGTTTTCAGTTTCGTCCATTATTAATGAGATATATCATATACGATAAATTGATTTTGGATTTTAGAGCTGTTGTAATTTAGTTTTTTTTTGTAAGTTGTTTGTCACTAAAGTATGTTACATACTCATTTTAAATAAATGTTGTGCTTTTAATTTGTTTCAAATTAATTAATTAATTTTAAGAAATTAACTGAAGATGCTATGGCGAATCATCTTACGAGTAATTAAAGCATTTAACAATAATTTATTAGCTGTATTGTTTTCAAACAAACTGGGTCACTAAAAAATCATATAGGTACGATATAATTGTGACAAAAGGAATTGTTGGTAAAAATAGTTTTGCTACTGTTATTAAAATATTATTTGTTCAAAAATTCAATGAATTATTCACAATTTAAGTGACAATTTTTTGATTTGGTTGCAAAGGGATTCCTTTCAGAAAAAAATATAATGACGATATCTGTTTGAAGTAATTTAATTATTGATTTATTCCCAAAAGTTTTTAAACGTTACAAAAATTCAGTTAATTAATTATTCAATGCTACAAGTAGTTAATTAATAGCGTATAATTTTATTTTATTAAAAATTAATGTTCTGTATGTTATGCGTGCTTATGTAATTTCGTGCAATGAAAATAACTATCGCAGTGTTATTTAATCACTGGTGACTGTCAGTTTATTGTTTTGAAATTGTTCGTCGAGTTACTTTTCATTTAACCCTTGGGTAGCAGATGGATCAAATAAAAATACTCCACGCTTACTAAACGTAAAACGTAGTTGAAAAGTCTAGTGGGTGTGCTATACAAAAAATGTTGATCCCCTTTCGAGTTGATTAAATAATAATATTGATCTTAAACAGATTTCAAACAAATATTTTCAATATAAATGATTAGCAAGTATGTATTAAATAAATAATTAGAATTTAAATTTAGGGAAAAGTTTATAATTCTGAATAATAATGAAGTACGCCAGAAGAGATTCATTGTAAATACCAGATTGAAAATTTAATTCGTAAGTATTAACTGTTCAATAAATATGCAAATGTTCTGATGAGAGTTTGAAAAAAGGGCTTAAATTTAATAACAGTAAAAGTATACCAGAATTTTTAACAATCCGAATAAATCAGTTTTTACGTATAATTTCTAAAGTTAGGTAGTTATTTGAACAAATTAAAAAAAGAGCAAGTGTCTGTATCTTTTAATCACTCTGATAAATATATGTATAGACAAACGTTTTAAAATGCAGTTTGGTATTCTTAACATCTAAACGGCTAGTTAATTCGAAATAAAGAAAAAGTTATTAATTAATCTGTTGTTATTCTATACAGACAAAAAACGTAGTCTTTGTTTCTATTAATATTTAATGCAAGAAATTATGTCTAATGCCCAAAAAATCGCGTTATTTGTAAAATAATTAGTTCCATAAGGCAATAACAAATTATATTTGTACAATTTATCTTAGTTGTAAAACGTGACTTGCATGAAGCATCAAAAAGTAATCAGATACTTCAGAAAAGGTATCCAATTTCCGCATTGTTTTAAAACACGTATAATATTTTTACTCAGAATTTGTTGTTAATTTTGCATTTTGATTGATGTTACTGACGTTAAAAATACAATTAAAATAATTTTAGAGGTTGAATGTAATAAATTACGGTATTACAAAGATGTATAATAGAAAACATCATGCAGTTAATTAATTAATTCTGTATACATTTTATACCTGATTACAGAAGTAAATTGTTTCATGTTTTTCGTTAGAAAAATTGTTTAGAAGTAGTTACATGTAACATTAAGTTGTTAAAATATATCGCATAACGTTAGGCAATGCCAATTTTCTTAATGGCAACTGGTTACATTTACCACAAAGTTAAGATGAATTTTGACACTGTATAACGTTAGTTGTGCCCAAACTTGTTGTTTCTTAAGCATTAGTTGTGCGAGTGGGCAGTATAATTAAACGTTGGCCAGGATCTGAAGAGAAACGTTTGATTTAACTTACATGTACAATTGTGTTAATTATGTTACTTATCATTATCATCACCATTAATATAAATAATTTTCATTGCCTAGACTTGTACAGAAATAATCGTTACCACAATTGCGATCAAAATTTGGTTCAGATTCGATTTTCGTATCGTATAAATTTGAAACAAGTACCCTCAGTTAAAATTGATAACCTCAATTTCTTGTTGGAAAATTGTGTTTGAAGATGAAATATTTTTAAATACAACGAGTAATTATGATGTTTATGCAATTATTAAAGTACTAAATGACTATCTATTAAAATTTAGTAATTTATAATTTTATGTCGGACACACAGAAATGGACCAAATTAATTTTTATAAAATATCAAAAATGTATTTTTATCCACGTCTAACCAATAATCAGCAAATTAATTACTAAATAATTGTGTGTGAAATGCTTGTATTAAATAAATCGTACGTAAAAAAATAAAATCGTGCGTAAAAGTACAATGTAATTTAAACGGGACTTTAATAATTTAAGAATTGTTGTTATCAAGGATGCCTGACAATCAACACAAAAAATTAAAAAATGTGAAACTCCAAGCGTTTTTCTGTTGTAGTAGCTATTTCTATTTGCAAAAATTAGTTCTAACGTAGATAAAATTTTGTAGGCACTTGTGAGAAGGGCTTTTATGCACTCCTTGCGGTTAAAACACTCATCTGCGGCTCGTGTTTTAAATTTCGTAACTCGAGCAGAAAAGCCTTACTTCACACACTTGGGTTATAAATATATTTTTTCCATTACTAACTTAAGAAATGATCATTATTGACCGGTTGTTAAATCGAGAAATTGTTTTTCTTTACCTTCTGCCAGACGCCTCTAACGATAAATTTATTCAATAATGAATTGTTCAATTGTTGATTGTCAAAGCAAAGTATATTATAACCTTGCTGCTTAGTAACATGACTTCATTCTAAAATAGCTTCCAGATTTTGAACTGACTGTCACCTTTTAAAGAACATTTTGCTCTTGTCGCCAAAAGTTCCCATTTAACCGGTGAAACGGAAAAGAACAAGAAAAAGTAATTTATTTGACCTAAACCAAGTTTGGCACAAGGTACCGTTTGCAGTACATGGGACGTAATGTGCAAGAATATTCTTAACTTGATCCCATTTTGAACGTTATTATTGATGCTAGACATATTACTTTCGTTGTCGTAACCCTGTTTTTGGCAGTTGTCTAACGGAATTCCATCATTTCCTATTTTGTTGGTTATCACCGTTGATATACTAAGGCCAGTGTTTTCAGTAGATAAATGCTGCTTTCACAAATATTGTTAAAGTCATTTTGAATTTCTTGTAATAAGTACCTCAGTTTTTCTTTTTGCAGTAGACATATCTTGTCTAAAGGAGGGAGATATTTGCAGTTTAATCAAATGAATGCTAAGTTATTCTTTGCAAAATATAGGATCGCGTCGCGAATGACCTTTTTTTAATACTATAACGTATCTATGAATATAGTGCTATAGCTTATACCAGAAGGTTCCCATACTTTTTTCTCATAGACCACTTTAAACATTTTGCTGGATCTGGTGGACCCCTGCAGCTATTACATTTACTAACTTACTTCCAAAACCCGAAAAAAGTATATGTCTATGTAAATCTGTGTTGTGGCTATTTTTCAATCAACTATGAGTTGAAAGTTTTCGAAAAAAGGTGAGAATTTATATTGCTTTGATTATGCTGTGAGTATTGTCATTCAAGCTAAGTTTCAAAGCCAGTCTAAAAGCGTCTTCATCCAACAGTTGGATTCCTACTTTACTTTTTGTATTCTAAGATTGACTCACAGTACAAGAAACCAATAATCTCCCACTTCGGAGTGGTAAAAGTAAAAATAAATATTTTCTTGTTTTGTAGCTATTTATTCAAACACAAAAATTACTACACTTTTAATTATGTTGTTATAACAGTCTTAGTAGAATCAAAATTTAACATCAAAACTAATAATGATTATTATTTTAAAACAGTCGCAATATAATCAAAACTTTGATTATATTGCGACTGTTTTAAAATAATAATCATTATTAGTTTTGATGTTAACTTTATCTCAGATTACCATTGTAATCTGAGATAAAAGTTATAATTTTAATGGGAGGGATGTACTTGGTGAATTGACAGCAAATTATCAATATTTGGCTTGAGTTTAGTTAAGTATAACCGTAAATCTCCTCGCTCTGTAATATTTAATCTGCTCCGTTTTTGTCAACAAGTTTGTTACGGCACTAAAACTGCGTTCGACAAGATATGACGAAGGAAACGCTATGAGAAATTTTTGCACAATTCCCCACAGTCCTGGATATTTTTCAGGTATTTGTGCCTGCAGCCAAAATGATTGATACCCTCTTTTGAATGCTACTTTGAGCTCCTCATTAGTGCTAAGCTCGAGTAGCTCTTCTTGCAGTACCACATTTTCCACTTCAGTTTCATCATATGGATTTATTATCCATGGTGGTATATCCATCGACAGAATGTCTTCAAATCTGATTTTAAAATCATCATACAGGGCAATCAAATGTTGAACATACGTCTGAATATCTTCGTCGAGGCATTCTACCTGCGATAAATTTGGAAACTGGGAAAATTCACGTCGACCAATATTTTGCTTCATAAGTTTCAGTTTACCAAGAAAAGCTGAAATTTCACTCTTTGTTTTTATCAAATTGAGGCTGTCCCCTTGTAACTGTAGGTTGAGGTCATTGAATTTTTGAACAAATCTGTCAAATACGCAATGTCTGCTTTGAAATTCATGAGGTTTTCTTTTAAAACAGGATCTTTAGTGTTCAGAAACTCTAAAACAGAGTCGAAAAGCAAATAGAATCTTGATAGACATGCACCTTTCGACAACCAGCGTACTTCGGTATGTAGCAGCAATCGTTGGAAGTCCTCATCATTTTCTTCGCACAACTGTGCAAATAAGCGCGTATTTAATGCATTGCTTCTTATTTTGTTAACTGCATTAATCACAAATTGAAGCGCTTGGTGCAATCTATCACTCAATTTTTCGCTACTAGATGTTGTCGGTGGATGACACAGTGAATTGCAATTACCTCTGGTATAATCCTTTTAAGATGACTTATAAACCCACGATATCGCCCGACCATGGCAGGAGCTCCATCTGTTGCCACCGAAATAATGTTTGTGAATGCAATTGATTTTTCCGTAAAAAAATCATTCAGAACATTAAAAATTGATTCACCTTTAGTGTCAGTCTTCAAAGTTTTCGCGAATAGTAACTCTTCAAACATTTGTTCGCCTTTGATAAATCGAACATATGCCAATAATAATGCTTCATTGCCAGGTAAAGTTGACTCGTCCAGTTGAATAGAAAAATGAGTTGTTTGCAGATAATTACACAAGAAACTTTCAACATCAGAGCTCATTTCATCAATACGTCTTTGTACAGTGTTGTTACTCAAAGGAATTCTTTTAAGTATGTCAAATGAAGATTTGTGCAGGACAGTTTTAAGACCTCTTCAACAGCAGGCAAAATTAACTCCTCTCCAATGGTATGCGGTTTCCCAGATTTTGCTATAAGTAATGAGATATTGTAAGATGCCCGCAAGCCATCGTCGTTGCTTTCAGACGTTGAAGCGAACATACTATGCACGGTGGGTCTCTTTTCATACTTTTCCTTCAATGTTTGGAAATATTTCAAATCCTTACCTATTTTGTCAGGATGACACCTTCTTAGATGATCTTTCAGCTTCGATGGTTTCATAGAGTCATTGCTCAAGACTTTGTTGCATAAAAGACACATGGGCAATCGCTTGTCTGTATTTGATGGAAGAAAACCAAATTTCAAATATTCAACACTGTACTGTCGACACTTCTTCTTAGATTCAGCCATGTTTCGTATCAATTACTTACCTGTAAATATGAAAAAAATGTTTGTTAAGTAATCTTAAAATGATTTAACAAACATAATAGAAGTGGCTTTTAAGATACAAGTTGCTAACAAATAGATAGGTAGGTACTTACTTTTCCAACACTGGCAAACAATAATATCAATTCACTTTAATTTTCAAAAGTCTGAAAACTACTTCCGTCACTGGTGAACACTTATATAGGTACACTTTCTTTTTGAAATTCCGGAAACAACTGAGTAATGTTTATCATTCGCATTCGTATTTATATTAAAGAAAAATCCAACAAGTTCATGCAAGTTCAGACACGACTTTAACTAGGCGGGCGGGCGGCGCGGCATCGGCGAGTCTTGACACGCTCTTTCTGAATATGGAATATGCAAGTTCTTACAAAAACAATTGCTGAGCTTCTTATAATATTGTCTTCCTATATTCATAGGAGAAGTCAAGCTTCTTATAATATTGTCTGCCTATATATATTATTGTTTCCCTTATTCATAGGAGAAGTCAAGTCGGGTCACCTAATACATTTTTATAGACCCCCGTTAACGAGTTGTGGACCCCCAATTTTTTTCCACGCAAGCGTAGACCCCTATCGGGCTCCCGTGGACCCCTGGGGGTCCACCTGGACCACTTTGGGAATCTAGTTATACGCTAGGATGAAGTATGGTTACTTGCGGTTTCCTTATCCCTTTCAGTATGTAGTGCAAATCAAAACCGAATCCTTCTGGCGCCCTTTTTTTAAGCGCCCTGAAGGTCACTGTCGAGTCACTGGAAAAAGCTGAAGCTCCAAGTCCAAGATTAGTTGCGTTTTTCGTCGATCCAGATTTTTTGAATGGAAATGTTAAAAGTCCACATTGAGGGGTTAACAACTGTGAATTCATTAAGTCATATAGATTTTTATGCCTGATTTTACAAACAAAGTTAGTTTGTGGAAATATTAATTACATTAAAGAGAATAATAGTTATTTATGTATCAAAGGACTAAAGTTAGATTTTTTATAACGAATGTGTTTTAGTTGCAGAAGCGATAACCGCGGCAAATAAAACACGTGAGTCATGAAAAAGACTTTAGTGCCGAGGTACAAATTATATTTTTTCCAAAATCCCAAAATTTGAACAACATCTGACAATTTTATAACGTTCTTAAGTAGCAGCTGTTTACATACGTTTTACACATCTCTAGCGGGGAAAATGTGAACTTAAAAATCGTTTTATAATGATTTACTTTAGTGCCAATTTTATTTACTTTACTGACGATTTTTTGTACTTTAGTGGCGATTTCGAAAAAAATCAATTTCGACAGATTAATAAAAAAGTTGATTTTTCTTCTTGTTTGTAGATCAGTATAGATTATTTACAAGTACTAAAAGGTACACGAGAAATAACAATCATCAGCAACAGAAAGTTAGCAACGTTTTTGGCCAAATATTTTGTTTGGGTATCAAATACTACACTATACATCAACTGGGTACGGTGTTTTTGTTGTATGTAAAAAAAGAAAGGATCAATTATAACAGTATTTATAAAGGGTGTGTCTCGACGTTAGCATGTTAGACGAATAATGAGAACGAAAAAACCGATTCCGCTGAAAAGTTGTAACTCTATACAAATGAATATGGTCTACTTACCAAAAATATTTTCATGTTAGTGTTACCAACTTTGTTATTTTAAATACAATGGTTCAATTTTTATTTTATTTTCGGTTTTGCGTAAAATTTTACGTCTTCTACTACCAAGTTTAGCGTACCTATCTCAAAAATAATAATTTCAGGCGTTAGCAACGGAAATTTGAATCTACTGAAAAATTAATATTTCATGAAACATAAAAGGCAGATAAGCGAAACTTATACAACGGTTAGACATAGAATTGGACTATGTTTTCAATATTATACATTTTTTGAAATTTATGTCTAGGGAGGTTTGGGTGTATCGGTAGTTAAGAAAACTAAATTATCAAAGAGTCATTTTTTTTTAAATTCCAACTATGTTTTTTTATATTCTCATTCGATGCATAATTTAATTACCCATCTGTTGATATATATATAATGTTACTATACTTAAACTGAATAATTTATCTGCTTTCTTTCTATTTTTCTTGGAGATGATATAGTAAATTAATAGTGTGCTTTGTAATCTATTTTAGCCAACTGATTGAAGTTATCATGCGACAGGCTGCAAAACAGATTGCAAAGCACACTACTAATGTACTACATCATCTCTAGAAAATTAGAAAAAGAACAGATCACACGAAAGAAAAAGAAGTGTTTTATGATGTATTAATTTTTCGTAGATTGGTTGTAGAATTTTACGCGAAAACCGAGAATAAAATAAAACTTGGTATCCACTGCAGTTATAACCGGAAGTGTCACCGCCATGAAAATATTTTCAGTAAGTAGACCATGTCCATTCGTATAAAGTTACAAGTTCTCCGCTGAATCACTTTTTTCGTTCTTATTATTCGTCTAACATGCTGTCGTCGAGATACACTCTGTATATGTAAATGACGTTTTTTTTTGTTTTAAATTTGATATTTATAAAACAATTAGCACTAAACAGATGGTCATAGATGATTGTGAGTAGTGTTAAAGATAAAAATAAAAAAAAAATGAGCACCACTCCCAAAGCTTTAAAGATAACACAACTGGTTCTTCGAACTGAAGAAGTTAGAAGAAAATGTATGCGTGTTCACAATGACATCGTTTAACTAACTAAATCTAATTGATGAATTCATACATGTATTCTATTGTAGCTTCCGCTTGATGTTAAATATTTCCGTAAGTTTAGAAAGGATGTGGGTTGACTGATTTTGCCAGTTCTTGTGTTGAAGACAACTTGAACATCACCGAAACACCACAAAAAACGTCAAACACCTCTAATTAAGTTGATGTAGATTTATTTATTTATTCGTATGGTACATTATACAAATATTGTATTGTGATGTAAGTGTTATGTATGGTGCCCCAGAAGATCAGTATAAACCTGTATAGTGTGGTGACGAAACCGTGTGCAATAGTGGATTGGTTCGTCTTGACAAAGCATTTACTTCAAGGTTTAGATAATTCATTGTATTTAACCGTAGACGACAGTAATTGTAGAATTTAGTAGAAACGAAAGTATAATCAAAAGAAAATAAAAACTGCTCAAGGCGGTAACAAGTACAAATCACTTCTTAATTAAATATCTAGAATGATCTATTAATTGAAAGAAAATCATTTACAAAGGTTATCTGTCTTGGCAGTTTTGAAAGATCTTCCTACTTTAAAAAGTAGACAAGAAAAGCTACCAAATCAGTAGCGTTTCGTTTGTATTTTTCTTTACCAACCAAATTTACCGTTACAAGATTAGAAAACAAAACCTCATAGTAGACAAATCCAGTAGTAAGAACAAGAAGAAAAAGAAAAAGGGTAAAAGAAAATATTTTAACTGCTACAACAGATCGACATTCGTACATTTTGGCGAAACGTTTTCACATGAAATATATAATAATTATATACATGTACTATAATTCTATTCTTGTAACAAATAATTTAAAGCATCTATTCTTCCAATAAACAAACTATTTTTTATTCTTTAGTGAAGCATAAATACGTAAACGAACATTTTTTAAAATTTTTTTCTTTAAGCGTACTAAAATATGCATTTTAATATACCACATTCAGTATATAGAACGACTACATTATTTTACAAGTACACTCATGAAATTTAAAACTTGGACACCACAATTTCTGTAAACCAAAGTTTGCACATTGTGAAGCGGGCTTAAGGGTATCATTTACAATTCTAACAGCAGGTAGTCTCAGCAGGGGTTATCTTATAGAAGGACTGTAGAATTAATCATTACACTAAGCACGTTTTAGAAATAGGTAATTTAAGTTGCTTACTTAATTTTTCCTTTAAAGAATATATTTGAAGGTATTGCTAATTAAACACCATAGCTCGATTAATTATCGAATCAAAATTTTGTTTAGGAAATGTTTACAAAATAAAATTAGAAATAATTTTGATTTAAAAAACGTCTACAAGCAATAACTTTTAAATTAAATCAAAAAACTAAACATGGTTATTTGGGTTGACTGATTATTACTTATTTTTAAATAAATCTAACCTACTAATTATTGTAAGTTATTAAAAAAAAATGATTAAACTCTCTATTCATAATATTTAGTCCTTTCAATTTTTTCTGTAGTTAATATAAAAGTGAAAATAAAAACTAAGGCAATTCTTATTGTCAACGTATATATTTAGTTTTTGGACAAAAATTTATTACATAATTATAATTAAGATACCAAGTTATAGTTTAAAATTAAATGAAAACTTTTTTTTAAATAAAGGTATTACTATATAAATAAATATAAGAAATCAATAATGGGTGTTACCTCCATTATTATTGATACATTCTTGGAGGCGTCTGCTCATTGGCGCTATCAAGGTATCAATATAATTAATATTAATCGTTTCCCATGCGGTATTTGGGCGTAAAAATTTGGTTGGCACTATCTTCTTGTTTTCCGCAATTTTCTCTTCTCAATAATAAATATATATGAACTGAAAACTACTGAAAATAATTATGGGAACAGCACAAACGTTCCGTTTGTTGTTCCGATTGTGGAAATCATAAAAGATCGTTTGTCGTTCTGTTTGACTTTCGGTTCGTTGTTATGTTTGTTGCTCGGTTTGGTGTTTGTTGCGAAAAAGCGCAATTGCAGTGTAAATATTTATAATTAGATATTTTCGAAAGTTTATAAGTCCTCTATTGTAATCTTAATACTTAAAAGAAAATCCTGTCCATTAGCATTATAAGGAAATGGCTTTTACTTTATGAATAAGTTTCAATAACAATAGAATATCCTTGCTTGTTTAATTTACTTCCTTTGAGTCATATTGCTCTAAGGGTTGTTACATTGGTCATTAGAAGTATGTAATAAATAAACAATTACCTACTGTTTGAGAAGGGGTAGTGTGAACCAATAAATAAAGTAAGAAATGTAAATTCCATTTTAGTTTAAAATTTCAAGTGTTGTGAAAATGCCACCTCATCTCGGTGCTGATTTGAAAGCGCGGATTGTTTTGGAATTAGCGGCGGGCCGTAGCGTGCGTAAATTTCACGTATGTTAGATATACCAAAAAGCACCGTAGGGCATTACCGAGTAAAATGGAATCTTGAACACACTTTGGAAAGAGCCATCGGAAGTGGTAGACCTAAAGTATCTACACGTGCTCAAGATCTCGAGTTGTTTCATTACGTAACAGAACAACCATTTGCTACATACTCAGGGCTATAGCAGATACACATTTTCCCGGATGCCGTATAACTGCACAAAAAGATTAAAGGAGATGGGAATAAAGAAGTATAATGCTGCTGCGAAAGAAGTTCTCAGTGACGAAAATATGAGACGTCGTCTGGAATTTGCAAGGCGATATGTGAACGAACCTTTGGAATTTTGGAATCGAGTGATTTTTAGCGACAAAAAAACGTTCAATAGCCGCAACGATGGACCACTAAAAGTTTTTAGAATGGAAGGAACTCGTTACGAAAATAATCACATATGTCCTAAAAAACGAAGTGGTTATTTTTCTGTGAATGTGTGGGGTTGGGTTAGCGCGCGGGGTCTAGGAGTTTGTTGGGCTATCGATGGACGTCTTGATTCTGCTGCGTATTTAGATATTTTGAAACTATTATGAAACCTTCAGTCGAAGTGTTTTATCCAGACGAAGATTATATTTTCCAACAAGTAAGTATTTTTATTTCACTATACTTTCTCCAAAAAATAGTTCGGGATCTGTTGAATTAACATTTTCATAATGTATTTTGTTGTTAAAGGACAACGCCCCTATTCATACTTTGCGGGTTGTGCGCAATTGGATACGAGAAAATAACTTGGAGCTGTTACCCTGGCCAGCAAAAGCCCAGATTTTAACATTATCGAAAATGTTTGGGCTCGAATACTTGCTGTTATCCGAAGACAACAAGGGCCAAATTTTATACCAGTAAACCGTAATGCACTAATTGCAGCCATTGATACCGCATGGGAAACGATTAATATTAATTATATTGATACCTTGATAGCGTCAATGAGCAGACGCTTCCAAGAATGTATCAATAATAATGGAGGTCACACCCATTATTGATTTCTTATATTTATTTATATAGTAATACCTTTATTTAAAAAAAAAAGTTTTCATTTAATTTTAAACTATAACTTGGTATCTTAATTATAATTATGTAATAAATTCTTGTCAAAAAACTAAATATATACGTTGACAATAAGAATTGCCTTAGTTTTTATTTTCACTTTTTATATTAACTACAGAAAAAATGAAACGTCATAAAATATACATTTTGTAAGGACTAAATATTATGAATAGAGAGTTTAATGATTTTTTTTAATAACTTACAATAATTAGTAGGTTAGATTTATTTAAAAATAAGTAATAATCAGTCAACCCAAATAACCATGTTTAGTTTTTGATTTAATTTAAAAGTTATTGCTTGTAGACGTTTTTTAAATCAAAATTATTTCTAATTTTATTTTGTAAACATTTCCTAAACAAAATTTTGATTCGATAATTAATCGAGCTATGGTGTTTAATTAGCGATACCTTCAAATATATTCTTTTAAGAAAAAAATTAAGTAAGCAACGTAAATTACCTATTTTCTAAAACGTGCTTAGTGTAATGATTCATTCTACAGTCCTTCTATAAGATAACCCCTGCTGAGACTACCTGCTGTTAGAATTGTAAATGATACCCTTAAGCCCGCTTCACAATGTGCAAACTTTTGATTACAGAAATTGTGGTGTTCAATATGTGTGTACAATAATATTGTTATTGTACTCGCAATTAGTAACTTAGTTTACCGGTAGAGGCAGTTTTTAAGTAGAAACGCTATTAAAAATTTAAACTTTTAAAAATGTCACGAACCGAAGGAACTCTAGACAAAAAAAAAGAAATTCCGATGCCTTAGCGGAAAATATATAATTTTGCCTGAAATAATTTTTTTTAAATGGGCGCTAGAAAATAACATAATCAATTACACGGAAAATGTTATGTTAGCGTATTTTTTCCATTTGGCGGAGACTCTAAAAAAAGTAGTCATTATGGGCACAATATTCCATGCTAAAGTGTCAAATATTAAACATAATATAAATTTAAAAGGTTACGCAAAATTACTGTTCTTCTTAAAGCGTCAAGCTGATGGATATCAACCAAAAAAAGGAAAAGTCTTCTCAAAAATATTTTAATAGCTTTATTACACTATACGCCAACTAATAAATTTTAGGCCATGAAGGTAATTTTAAACACAACTTTTTGAATCCCTAAAGAAAATAATTTTATTTTGGATGGTATTAATATTCGGAGTCAGTGGGGCACGTCGTTGCGATAAACTAATAAATTTAAAAGTACAGGATATCGAAGACCTGGAACGCATAATATTAGTAAAAACACCGAAACAAATAAGTCACGAACATTTACCATAGTTGGAGACTATGTAGGCAATATACAACAGTTTGACCTAATGACACCGACATAACAAAGATTATTTTTGAAATACTAAAATGGTAGATACCACCGTGCCGTTATGGGTATACATAAGATTTCAAGTATACCAAAAGAAATGGCAACTTTTACCTAATCCAGAGGAGTACACTAGTCATACTCTGCGACGAACCTCAGCTACATTGTTAGTTGATAATGGTACCACCCTACTAAGACATGGTGGATGGAAATCTAACAATGCAGTTGAAGGAGATATCGAAGACTCCCACTTAAACAAACGTGAAATTGCCCATAGAATATTAGGGTGCGGTGTAGCTACGGTAACACGTATAAGCATTAACAACTGACCAAGTTCCAGAAACAAATAAAGTAAAATATTTGTTAAAACTTTATTAGTTGCATCAAAATGTTTAGAGTAAAATTAGAAATGTTTAGTAATTATTTACCTTAAAGGTATTATAGGTATATTGCAAAATTAATTTCACTAATGCACAGGTAAGTACTTTTTCAACCGATTAAGTTTGATAGTTAAAACTTCCAAAAACTTTTCAACACTGCGTGTCTTGGAACTTTCGTTAACAATGTGATTTCATGAAACTTATAATTTCAACGTTGCTTCTCGGAGTTGAAAAAACTTACTCTTGTTAAGCCTATGTGTACCAATATTATATACCTAATAGTTAAGCTAAAAATTCTAATTTTATTTTTATTATCTTCGGCGAAGAACAAAACACATTCTTGAAAACAATTTACAACGATATTTCGACAATCTATGTTGGTAAATTAATGAATAGAAACTGTAAAATTCTACACCCGGTATTTTACCTAAAAATAGATGAATGTACTATTATTGTTAACGTACAGGTGTCTTTGCTCAACATTACAAAGAATGTGATGATGGTATAGTGTTTATAATATTATAAGTCATAAATATTTAAGTGACCTTTTGATAACCAGTTATGTTAAATAAATATATACATTTCTTAAAATAGTGTATTCCTTAAAATAAGTTGTTTAAAAAATAGAACAAAAATTTTTTTTATCAATTATTCGTAATTGAAAGTAAATCGAATTTGAATGAAAAACATTTTGAACAAGTGGAAGAAGTATAAAATGTAATAACCAATGAAGCAAACGTCTTTAAAAATATTAAACTGAACCTTTATTACGAACATCAAAATTGTTACATTCCTAACATATCTTAAATGTTTCCAATAACTTTTCATTTACTTGAAGTTTTGAGAAAGCAGAAAGCTTTCACCGTAATTGTTAAAAATGTTAAGAAAGTATTAAATAAGATTGTTCAAACAAGAAATTAATATAGATATTCAAGTTAAATATAATTTTAAAATCTAACAGATGGTTTTCCTTTGTATATTTTTTGTAACAAAAAAAAAGTTATGCCCAATGAAAGATTTGTTGAAGTGTGTATAGTAACAGTAAATTTCTCATCATGTTTGAAGTTTTGTTAACAATCGTGCTCTATCGAGCAAGCGATCAAGATAAGAATCTATGGAATGTAATTTATTGTCTTACTTTTTCATTGTACCTACCTAAATGTAAACGTGTTGTAACAGTCGATTTAATTATTATTGTTTTACCCCCATTTAGTTTTACACAGCAAATTAACATTTTTTTTCTTTCGAATGAAATTTTATTTATTACAATTACTAATTGTGAATGTGAGGAGGTGAAATAATATATTTTCTGTAACTATTGATTCTGCACAGTTAGTGAGTTTCTAACAATTAAACTACTAAGTATTATTATATAAAATAATTAATTTTCATAGCCACTAATTTCAGTAAAATTACTTAAAAACACTAACCAACTCGGTATTCGAAGATTGATAACGTATTTTTTATGTTAAATGCTTAACCCATTGTTTTAAACATATCATTAACTAATTGTTTAGAAATATATTACATGAAATGCGTAACATTATATATCAATTAATAAATAAACCTAGTTTTAAGAAAATGTAAGGATTAGTGCGAAAAATAATAAAGGGAAAGTATGCGGTACTAATTATAATTTATGTAAGTGTGTGACACATGTGACTGATGACTTATGAGCTAATTAATGCCTTTCATTATATAACGCACAATAGTAGACCTATTATAAATTTATCGTAGAGAATATCACTGCAATACCGCATAAACCACTCTGTACTTTAGGTATATTCCACTTCAAAGGCTTTACTTATAGAGGTAGAATTTGTAGAACCAACTTTGTGTAATTGTTAATTTAGCTAAGTATAATAAATAACGTAAGCTTAGTTCTATTATAAGATAAATAAGATATAAATGGTTGCAGCAATATGTGAAGGACAATGTAAAAACATATGATGAATTAACAAAAATGCTTTGTGCAACTGAATTTAACCCACAATTTAAAACTAAAAAAATATAGAAATTTTTTATATTGTCAAACTGCACCGTTTTTCAAAAAGAAAAAGAAAAAAAAATGTTATATTGAAAGTATACCGGGTGAATCACCACCAACCACCAACAGTAAAAGTTTTAGAAGTTTTGTCATTTTAGTAGCTTGCAGGTTAATAAATATTACATTTTAAATTCATTTTGAATTATAAAATATGTGAAGTGTGGCGCATCAAAGTTATATTTTTTCTTATGGAATACCCTGTACTTTATTGCGTTTTTAATTGCGCGTAAAAAATAAGGTATACTTTTATAAAGGTGCCCTATACCAAAACACAGCTTGTTCTGAGTTACCTCAACTTTTCCTAAACTATGGAGTATTAAAAAAAATTCAATATCTTCTAATTCAATAAATCATAACAAATTTACTCCTATGTTAAAATAGTTGGATATTAGATAAATGTATTCCATGATTAAATATTAAACATCTCTTTACAGAGTGTTTAGAATTTACAGCTTATTATTATTGGCTCATTTAATATGTAATATGTATTTTAAATAGAACACCTTGTATTTTATTAATTCATAACGTTAACAAAAAAGTCCTCTTTCGAATGATATAAGTGTGTCTTATGCTTAAGTGTTTTGCGCAATTTACAATGGTAGCGAGAGATTTTTAAAAATGCATACGTAATTTAACTAGTTATTAATATTTTAAGACAATCAGATGAGTTAGAAAAAGTCATGTTTTGTTACATGTTACATACAATATTGTTTAAAAAAAAATAAGTTTCAAAAAGGAATTAAACCAATTTCGAAGTCTAATCGGGTGTGACCGATGTTACCATGGTTACGATTTTCAAAACAAATGTCGAAACAAACTCACAAGTGACGAAAAATTTAATTTTTCTTAACAAGTTAAGAAAAGTGGACCATTTTGACTTTACTTTAATTATGAAGAGTCTCACATCTGTCACGGAAAACCCAAAAACAATTACAAAATTTTTTTTTATAATTTATATATTTCAGACTGGTTACTTTGCGGTTGCTGCTCTTCCTGGTTTCAAGAAATTTCGTAAATTTACCTGATGAAGAAATAAAGAATAGTCCTTAGGCGAATCCGACGGTAACGTCATTCTCTGCAAGTTTATCAATAAGCTTCAAAAAACATAATTCACAAAAATTAACCTTACGTGCACAGACAACAACAAATTTTTTAAAGGGGTTCGTGAAATAACATTGGAATAAACATTACGTTGAAATTTTCAAAGATCTAGCAGTCCCTCAGAATCCTTAGCACAATTACTAAGAAACAATAATTCAAACATTCTTTGTTTTGAATCGTATCCCTCTAGGAGCAAGACTCTACGCTGCAGATAAACTCTCAAAACTACTCAACAATTGGGTCCCGTCAAATACAAAAAATGCGTGGGAAAAACTGATCCGTTTCAGTTACAACTTCTCTCACCTCTTTTCAAAGAATAAATAAAAGTTTCTTTGACAAACAGAATCAAAATTAATCTCAACAATTTTAAAACAATGTCTTTCAACTTCCCAATCTTAGCTCAACGATTAGAAAATAAAAGTGCTGATGATAACTTTCGTCGAACCTCTCACTTACTAAATCTGCACTTAAAAAAAACACCCATAACCTTCTAAGTCTTGTTCCGCTTCTGCCCTTGTAAACGACAAATGCCTAACCTGTTTATCTATAGAACTATGCGACGCAATCAAAAAATTCTCTAACGGTTCTACTGGTGATGATGATGCGCTATCATCACAACATCTGAAACATCTTACTTCTTATGTTTCTGGAAATGCTAGTAAACATCTCATAATTAAGAAATCTATGTAACACAATCGTAAAATCAGGCGTAAATAATGACCACCGCCCACTCTTTCTCGGTGCATCTATTATAGCCTTAACACAAAAAACGGTGGTATAAGACCGATAACTATTGGGAACACTTTGAGACGTCTTGAAGCCAACCTAACATGTGGAACCAATGAATAAAAAGTTCCAACCTCACCAACTCGGCTTTGGTATAAAACACGGATATGAAGGAATAATCTACTTTGCTAAATTCCTGAGCTCTACCCTTTCATATGGAACGCCTACATTCGACTATCAAATATATTTTTAGAGACATAATCTATAACAGTCAAGTTACCAACAAGGAGATTCAGCTAACCCCCTAGCCTAGCTCACTGTCTGGGATCCGTGACAAAGTGTACGAAACAAATTCTACCTCGATGATAAAACACTTGGAGATTGTATTGCAAAATTTTTAACAATTAATTCAAGTTTCAAGCTCAATTGGATTTGAAAGAAGCTCATTTAGATTCTGAAGTAGTTGATGAAATTCCAAAAAGTAGCACAGAACTTTAATAATAAAAACTTTACAAAATCGGTGGTCAAAATATTTAAAGAGAAAATACATGAAGTTGAAAATGTATATAAACGGATTTCAGTCATATCAACCCATGTGGTTTATTTCTTGTTAATAAATTCCTAAACTGCGATGTCACAATGGAAAAATTTAACAGACTTTCTCATTCCAATTGATTCATCGATACAAAAAATTAAAATATCACAGAGATCAAATCTATAGTTGACTCTAACTGTATTCCTCACTACATCAAAAAATTTTGCTTCCAAGAATACAAAATTTAGAAATCTTTCGGCCAAACCAACAACAGTGTTGTATGTCCATCAGTCGCTGTTATTGAAAACAACGTTACGGAGGTAAGATTCTATAATAAATCTTTTATGTTTGGACGAAAGATTATTTTTTCATAAAAATTTGGTGACAGTGACAATCAATTTATATTTATTAGCTAAAGTTATCAAATACATGAAAAATTTATTAATGGCAAAGTCATATAGCTACACCTTATCTAAAAACTTTATGATCGCTCGTATTAAAACTACACGACCTTTAGTGAGTTCATTGAGTCATTATCAATTAAAACTGGTGTTAAGTGACACACAAGGTCTTAGAAATGTTAGCTAAAAATTAGTCCTTACAAACGTATTCTGCCGAGTACAAATTTGTTTTATTTTACCAATGTCAATTTTATGTGATTACTACCGATGAACACATTGCATGTTTATTTATTACCAAAATATTATTGTACTACATTGTTTTGCATTGCTAAACTGAAAGATATATCTTGACAACCAGGTAAACAATGGGAAGAATTGTATTCCTTAATTAGAGTTTTATAAAATTCTTTTAGGTATACTATGCTTGACAAGATAATGTACAGAATAAGGGCGCATTTTTTTATTGATGATGATATTGAGGTTGGTTAAACAAATTTATTTATTTAATCGTATGAACTGACACATATTAGGTGGTGTATCCCAAAATGGTTAAACAACCAGGTGTACTTAATATCAGTAGAAATAATTTTGTTCTTTTTTTACTTTTTGATGATAATCATCGGCCAAAAATATTATACAAATTTCTTAGGTAAAGTGATTTTACGGCGGTCCAGTTAATGAGGAGCTCGCCATTCGGGCTAGTTCCTTAAACAAAGCTGTCGCGCCGTAAAATCCTACTTTCTATACTCTAATGTAAGTAACTATAACTATCTATATAGCGGCATACATGTTATACAGACCTTTGTTTCATTAAATTTTGTACTTATTTAGGGTTCATTCAACAAGAAAGAAATAAACGTATTTTTCGTTTTCACTCAATATTTTTTAGGAGGTTAATGCTCTTACGCAATCCGTATGTGCGTCTCTCATACGTAATTTTGGGGAAAGAACGGCCCACTCTAGAGCAACACTAGAAGGACATATGACTGAAGTGGTGTTCCATACATAATTTTCCATCCCTTGTATTTATTGAATAAACGCAAAAAACGCATGTCCAATACACGGGTGTTTTTTTTTCTAAAAGCAAAGGCGTTCTACTTTATTTTTATTATAAAAACCAATCCTTTAAGTTTTTGCATTAATTTAAGAATAAAATATTTATTTAATCTTTGTATTCCAAAATTTAAAAAATGTGTATATATTACAATAAAGTGTTTTCAGAACCTGAAATTTTGAATATAACTTTTCATTGGCAAATTGCTAATTAAAAACGGCACATAAACGCTGTTACGATAGAATTAAACTAACAATTAAATACTACCGATCAAAATAAAACATTAATGGTATGACAATTATCCCGTGGTTTAAGGAAAGTGTTTTATTTGATACGTTACGAAGAAGCGAAATAAAAAATACCATCGACCATTTCCATTTTGTGGCATTTCCTGTAGAGACTATCGGTTCTTAGTCCAATAAGACTCAGAAGTTCCCTTCCACAATATGCCATTTACTATGTTCACTATGCAACGTCTCTGGCGACAATCAGTGGTCATCCTTCTTTAGTCAGCGAATAAGCATAATTATTCGGAAAGGAAATGTCAGCCTCTACATTTTTTCAATATTTTCAACTTCAAATTTTGTTATATATGCTATATTGAAGTACATATTTATTAATAAATTTTATTTTATCCTTGCTAATACCAAATTCTTAAAATAGGTTTGTAAATTTTAAAAAGTAAATTTAAGAACAAACCAAAAACAATGTTAGTTGTTATTTCCAGGTAGATTATCTTTTGCATATAATCTGACACAAGATTTTGTACATTGTTCTATAATTTTGTGTTTTCTTTCTTCTTCTAACGAAGTCTTAGATAATACAATACTGTTTTAGCATCATTATTTAAGACTTCCTTTAGAGAAATTAGAAAAAGATAACCCATTCTCCTTTGCGTGTATATCTTATCTATTTACGAATCTAATTGAATGTTGCCGGCATACAGGGTGATTTACGTAGCTCTTTATTTAGAAAGTTCTGAAATTCCAGTATAAAATTTAGTATATGGCCATACTTGACTACTTCAAGTCTAACTAAACTATTTTCAAAATAGCGACACTTAGGGATGTACCAGAAATTGACGCCATCTTTGTTTTTTTTAATAGAATGACCCCATTTTGATAGCATATCTAAACTCTACATTAAATTTTATGTTCAGCACCATCATATTGTATAGATATCTGTCGTAGTTTTTGACATATGTTATATTTAATGCAAAAATTAGGTGTGCAGGGAATAAATTCACTACTTTTGAAACATTGAAGAAAAGTAATAGTTTGCAAACCCGAGGTCGCGTCAGCGTACGAGTGGTAGCATATTGGCACAAATTCCCGAATACTGTTACGTATACAATTTTTTGCACGATTTTTTTCCCTAAAATTGTATTTTTAAATCTCTATTATTGGGATATGCAAATCACAAAATGTAATTAGTAAGCTGTGGCTATACGCAAATGCACATAATGAATCCAATTGTCATCTGACATCTAGTTAACCTATTTAATTGTCAAACTTTTATTGGAAGATTTGAATTGTTTTACAACATTTACAACAAATAAAATGTGCGTAAATTGCATTCTAGGTAACGAAAAATGTAAGTAAATCAACAAATTGGTCGTGGAAAGCTTCTAACGTGGAATGTTTTTTGGTAGTTTTTGAAACACATCATGTTCGGGATAACAGCGTTTCGGTGCCTGCTTTACGTGCGCTGTTGATTGTTTCATAGGTAGGGAGTAGAAGCCGATTGAAATATAAAGAACCTATCACGTGACCTGCGCCGTGAACGAAAATGAAACGGACGAGTCTACTGTTCACATCAAGGGCAACAACGAAGTGTATTTCGTAATTTTGTTTGTAGTGTTATTCAAATTATACCCTAGTTTATTAAATACATTTATAGTAAGGTATATTTTTATGATTTGCGTTGAAGAAGTGTTTCAAAATTTGATTCGTTTTAACACTTCCTCGATCTAATCCTACTTTACGTTTAAACAATTTTTTACGGCGCTACTGAATTGAAGGTCAAATGAATCGTTCGCGCAGATTGATTCACGTGACAGGTTCTTTACATTTCAATCGTCCTCTACAAGAATGATATTTTGTGTTTTGATTTCTAGAGGTTTGGCCGAATATTTAAATCGTTGTTGACACTTTCGTCGTATCAAATTTGCCCTGTGCGATTTTTAAAACTGTCAAGTACTTATTTTTTTCTAAATTGCACCTACTATTTCTGAATGGATGTAAAATTAAATTTTTGGACCATTTTAATTAATAGTATGCATTGTTACCTTCAGTTGTTTTTAAGCTATTAGCAATTTTTTTATGATACTACGCTGTTGTTATTTCTAGCAAAAATGTTTCATTAAGTATAGAATGATAATGTTATACGTATTATTTGTTATGAATTTATGCTGGAACATTCCTTTTGAGATGGTAACCGAACGTACAATTTGGGAGTCGTTGAATTAACTATTAATCAGATTCAATGAGAATATAAATTACATACCCATTGTGAAAACGTCAATGACCGTCCCTTTTTCCTATTCTGTACTCTGCTAATCACAATTTAAC
Source organism: Abscondita cerata (assembly GCA_030710515.1). Classification (NCBI taxonomy): domain Eukaryota; kingdom Metazoa; phylum Arthropoda; class Insecta; order Coleoptera; family Lampyridae; genus Abscondita; species Abscondita cerata. The sequence continues at coordinate 180,498 of JALBCR010001152.1, forward strand.
GATATTAACAAGTGCATGACCGAAAATAAACTAAAATATTTTTTTAAAGAAGCAAAACCGAACATGTATTTTCTTATCTTTAAACCGATATATATTTTTTACACCTGCACATATATCTTTACTTTGAAAAATGTTAATTTTGTCTACATTTTTAGTTGGCACATCCAATAATTGAGTCATAGAAAGATAACTATCTAAACTAGTGTTATGATTATTCTTTAAGTTTATGTACTTTATCAAAAACAAAAACCTAATTATTGTTTTAAGATTTAAGGAGTGAATAAATAATACATTTTTAATAAATATTCATTTATTTAATTTGTTGTTAACTTCAATTTGCAAAATTGATGATCCTTGGTTTTAATCTTTCCTTGTAATTACCAAATTCAAATTGCTAGTGTGTAAACATCTCTGCAACTAGTTTACTAACTTAATTTTCTTAATTAATAAATAATAACTAACAAATCGTTCATTAATAGAAAATTGTTCATTAATAGGGGTCATTACTGAATGATTATGTTTACGTTAATGTAAGTCATAAATGCACGGTCGACGGAAAAATAACTTAAAAGCCATGTAGGAACCTTAATGTATGTAAATTTTGCATTAAGTGTAAATCGAAATTAGAAGAAATCCTATATGTAACAAGCAACGAGACATTATTATTTGTAATTATGCAGTTACGCTGATCCATTACCTTTGATACCAAAAAATCAAGTTTTTGTCACTCGTTACAGAAATAAGTATTACACAGTATTTAAACAAACTATTTCGAAAAACGTTGTTATACATTTAATTTGTTAATTCCTTTAATGCAGTAATGTAACGAAAAAACTGTAAAGAAAAGTCTTATTGTGAATGGACGTTTTCTTAACCGTTTAATATAGTCAAAAATGTTTCAATTGTACATTCATGAAATTTAAAACTTGGACACCACAATTTCTGTAAACAAAAGTTTGCACATTGTGAAGCGGGCTTAAGGGTATCATTTACAATTCTAACATTAGGTAGTCTCAGCAGGGGTTATACTATAGAAGGACTGTAGAACGAATCATTACACTAAACACGTTTTAGAAAATAGGTAATTTACGTTGCTTACTTAATTTTTTTCTTATATATTTTGTGTTGTGCGCAACTGGATACAAGCAAATAACTTGGAGCTGTTACCCTGGCCAGCAAAAAGCCCAGATTTTAACATTATCGAAAATGTTTGGGCTCGAATACTTGCTGTTATCCGAAGACAACAAGGGCCAAATTTTATACCAGTAAACCGTAATGCACTAATTGCAGCCATTGATACCGCATGGGAAACGATTAATATTAATTATATTGATACCTTGATAGCGTCAATGAGCAGACGCCTCCAAGAATGTATCAATAATAATGGAGGTCACACCCATTATTGATTTCTTATATTTATTTATATAGTAATACCTTTATTTAAAAAAAAGTTTTCATTTAATTTTAAACTATAACTTGGTATCTTAATTATAATTATGTAATAAATTCTTGTCAAAAAACTAAATATATACGTTGACAATAAGAATTGCCTTAGTTTTTATTTTCACTTTTTATATTAACTACAGAAAAAAATGAAACGTCATAAAATATACATTTTGTAAGGACTAAATATTATGAATAGAGAGTTTAATGATTTTTTTAATAACTTACAATAATTAGTAGGTTAGATTTATTTAAAAATAAGTAATAATCAGTCAACCCAAATAACCATGTTTAGTTTTTGATTTAATTTAAAAGTTATTGCTTGTAGACGTTTTTAAATCAAAATTATTTCTAATTTTATTTTGTAAACATTTCCTAAACAAAATTTTGATTCGATAATTAATCGAGCTATGGTGTTTAATTAGCGATACCTTCAAATATATTCTTTAAAGAAAAAAATTAAGTAAGCAACGTAAATTACCTATTTTCTAAAACGTGCTTAGTGTAATGATTCATTCTACAGTCCTTCTATAAGATAACCCCTGCTGAGACTACCTGCTGTTAGAATTGTAAATGATACCCTTAAACCCGCTTCACAATGTGCAAACTTTTGTTTACAGAAATTGTGGTGTCCAAGTTTTAAATTTCATGAGTGTACAAGGCTGGGGTAGATTTCAGAATTGTCATTCTTTGTTACAATTAAATTCTCGTGTAATTTGGGCATAATCATAGTTTGTTGGGTCATGCAAGACATTCCTACAATACCACGATTGTAATAATATCACATCTTTTGAGTTTATACAGGATCATTCACGTAGCCCGTCAATTAGAAAGGTATAGACTTCCTAAAATTCTATCAATATGAAATTTGGTATATGGCCAGACTCTAAGTCTAATTCAAATATTTAAAAAAAGGCGAGACTTTTGGATATACCGAATATTGACGCCATAATTGTTTTTTTAAACGGAATGAATGAAATTCATAATTAAACTGTTCCTAAAATTTAACTACATACATCCATTTATGTCATCAGTCATGGTAGCTGTCATTTGAAGTATTTGACAGTTTTTAATTGTCAACTTTGAAAAACCGCAATAACCAATTTAAAATATGGGTTGAACCTCTAACCAAAACATAAAAAATAATTTTTTAATGTAGTGAATTTCTAAAAAGGTCCTCCATTTTTTTATATTAAATGTTACATTTTATAAACTACGGCACATGTCTTGACAATACGATGGTGCTGATCATAAAATTTAATGTAGAATTCAGATATGGTGTCAAAATAATGTCATTCCATTAAAAAAAAAACAAAGAGTCGGAAAATTAAAGAATACCTAAAAATCAGTAACCCTAAAAATAAATAAGAAGAAAATGTGAAAGAAACAAAAAAATCTTACGTTAAAAATTGGTCACATTTAACGGGGGTGAATGTTGCAAATACTTAGCAGTAGCATTTAATAAAGAAAACAACAGCGACGGAAAAATAAAAAATTTGATACATAGAAACAGAAACATTACAAAATGATTCAACCCTGTATTATAAAAAATGCATAAAAAAGAAAATATACCGCAGAGATAAAAAGCTTTCTTACATACGGAGTAGAAGTGTGGAATGTAAACCAAACAAATAAAAAGAAGAATAGAGGACTCAAGAAGAGTGCTAAAATGAAGCGCACCAGAAAAGAGAAGGACCTAGAACAAACTGAAACAACCAAATACATCTAGAAGAAGATAACTGTTATGATGGAGACTTACGGTGTTTTATAATTTTGTTAACCTTTCCATAACGCAAAATTACAGACGTGAGTTATACAACTATCACTGCAGCTTTCAAAATATGCAATCTCCTACCAACTAATTCAAATTACTATCCTACACAACAACCCTTAATAAGTAACAAATTTCACCAACAGATGGAAGCAAGGCAACGCATTCTTAACGATTTAGGTTATGTGAATCAATGGCTTGCTTGTATCTATTGGCAAAATATTATTATATTTCGTTACGTGTAAATAGTTCCTAATTTGAAAAAAAAAATATATCTTTAATAAAAACCATGTGATCAATGGAGAACATTTAATATTGACAAGGTCATATAGTTATTTATTATTTTCATGTACGAGCCCAATGTTTTTAATACAAATATGCTCTAATGTCTAGTTATAAAAAATCTTAATTATAAAAACCAAACACAAAGTATAAAATTAAGGTTACAAATTAGTCATCGCCGTAAAGCAATGCACATTTGTTTAAATGAATAATAAGAAGAGCAGGCGTGTACTAAGTGGACTCGTTCTGCGACGATCTATCTGGAATGTATTGGCGTTCCTCAAAGTTTACCGAGGTACCAAAACCTCACCAATTCTAACAGATCTGAGCAGTCAATTTCATTGCAGACAATTTTAAAAATAAAAGGCAAGTCGATTGCTACTCTTCACTCAGACAGAGAAGACAAACCAAATAGGTTTTGCAACACTGTGTAGTTTACCTCAACTGTTGGAATTCCCGTCCAAATACCAATGTATCCAAGGTATCTCTTAGGAACTGTCTCCAACACGTCGCATAATATAGACTGAGAGGGTGACCACACCATCAAACATTATTCAAATATGGAGGGCGCACCATCAAACTGTAGAAAGTGTTTATTCAGCATGTGTTCTGGAAGTGACGCGTATTCTTGTATGTAAGCGTGCAAGACCACTTCGTTGACATGTTCAGTCCAGTTCAAACGTAAATTGAAAATTACACCTAAGCCTTTCATAGTTGTTATTTTACATAATTAAATTATGTCACCTTTCATTCACACCATTTAACGTCCATTGATTGACTACCGCCGCGCCGTTTTGCCTCTGTACCATTTTACCCCACAAATCATTTTTCGATTAGATTAGATCAAATTTGATTACTAGTACAAAAAGTGCATATTTGTTGCACGATGCATGAAGTTTGCAGCTCGAGACAAAGTACAAATGCGTGCTGTCAACTATATTTCCTACTGGAGGATAGGTACATCATATTTAAACTATAAGTTTTGCGACACCTAGTGTCGACTCGTGTTAGCGATCACGTACGCAAATGGTTCGCATTAGGCAACTTTGTCGACAGGTATGTAAAAACAGTTACATAAGTCGATCTTTCAATAATTATAAGCCATCTGTAATTTTTTGCAATTTTAGACGTATTGCTCAAGTTTAAACACATACCAAAATAAAAGCTCTATGTCGTACCGTTGAATAAATATATTTCACCAAAATTTAAATTAATTAGATAAAGTTTTATACATTAACTTGATTTTCTTAAATTGCACGTAACATTTTTGTTCTACTATTAAATGCACTACTTGATTATCAATATTCTGAGTAATTATAAAAAAGGTAACATTCTAAGCCGAAAATTACAAAAATTTCTACAAAGAAACCTAGAATGACAATTAATTTTAATTTCGATGAAACACATTTCATTTAGACTTGAAAGTACAGAAAATTGCATCTTTCATCTAGCTTTGCTTGGGAGAAATTCTCTTTTTTGGCAATGATAAAAATACAATTTTCGTTAAATGAGTAAAGTATACTGTATCGGTACCACATTCGAAATGCCTTTAATTGATGGTCCAAAACTGTAAAGTCTGTCCAGATACGAAGCGAAGTAATAAATTAGAATAGTTCATTTATTTTACATATAAGCGGTACACGATTGTGTATGAAATACATAAAAGATTTTTACACGATCAAACGTAAAATTGACTTTTTAACCCCATTTTTGGGCGTAAGTAGAACATTGTGCCCGCGGGCTTAAAAGTGTTACTTTTGCGCCCGTGGGCTTTTGGTTTTAAATCGTTAAAGTTGATCTAATGTATTGCTGGATGCAACCAAATCGCCATTATTGGTGTATATTGTATTGACTATTCTGTAATCAACTTTAACAATATTGTAATTATTGATACGTTTGTTAAAAAACCGTATTCTGTAAACGTTTATGTGCAATTCGCACTTCACACTGCTTCTATTTCACTGCATGAATGCAGCCATCCCTTCTTGAAACTTTAGTAGTGTAATCTCCTTAACCTAACCTTAATCATTTTTCTTCTACTTTTCCCTTCCTTTATTTTCTATTTGCTTATTTTAGTCCTGTTATCGCTTGTTCTCTATGATTTTGCATTCCGTTTTATTATTTCCATTTTTATAAGGCTAAACATATTTCGAACTATTTGTTTCGGGTAAGCATAAAATAAGTGTGTAATTTATTATTAATACTCTGCTTGTATTTTAGATTAACAACATGTGGAATGCAATTTAAATAAGGTTGTTTATTTCCAAAACATAGGCCAGACTAGACCTTCACAATCATTAAAACAGACCCTAAATTAAGATTATTATCTTCCGGGTTGAGCCGTGTCCGTCCTTCCTTCCTTTGTTCTCTGCTTGACGTTTCGCTAACCATGCTGTTTTCTTCAGAAAAACTCTAAAGACTTTAGAGTAACTTCTGAAGAAGCTAACAGCATGGTTAGCGAAACGTCAGCAGAGAACGAAGACAGGAAGGACGAACACGCTCAACCCGAAGATAATAATCTTAGTGACAACAGCCATGAAAGCTTACATTCATACATTAGACCCTAAATTGTCTATGTCGTCAATGGATAGCTGCGACAATTTCTCTCTGCGGCAAGTCCCAGCAATTCCAATGATTAAAGCCACCTATTTTTTTATATTATGTTAGGTATAATATTATTAATCAAAACAATTTACTTACTTTCATCATTAAAAATCTATTATTTGGAGATTCTATAATAAATTTTAAAATTTGTCCCCTTGTTAAAATAATTAATTTTTTAGGTTTGTATCCCTCCCAATTTCTTTTAAGAATACAGTTACTTTTTTGAAATTGGTTATTTCTAGATTTTCATTAATTGAGATAGCGGCCTTCAACATTGAATAAATCGACCAAGGTGTTGATGATTTAAATACTTCTGACTTCTCAAATAAATATGCTAGAAGCACATTTTTGATGTCACTGTGAGTGACAAATGCTTAATTATGTAAGGCACCTGTGATGGTAATAATACAGTAGATTAACGCAATTTGTAAATGTTTTTACTTTTTGTATACGAAAATAAAGAAACGTGTAAAAAAATTATGTATGCAACTAGGTCGTAAAGCTGTTTTAGGCCCTCGTCCTGATTGTGCGCTCGCTTACGCTCGGGCACAACGTACATTCCTATTGGCCTAAAACAGCTACTTTACGCCCTTGCGACATAAATAACTATTTAAAACTATTTTTAGGATATACCGCTTCCATACTATAGTGTTACAACGTAAGTTATTTATGAATAGCTCTTAATCCGTTAACAATGGGACGTACCTGTTCTTGAGGTCTAAACTAAAGATCATAGGCGTGTACATGTGTTTTGCTGACAAAAAAAATTACGATTACGTTTTATTGTGGTTTATTGAAAGTAATTTTAAACATATCGTTGTAATTATAAAACACATCGTTTGTTAGAAACCATTTTATAGAGTTTGAAAATTTAAGGTATAATAAAATATAACAAGAACAAACTAAGTTTATAGAAAAAATAATAAATATATAATTTTAAAATAGAATTATTCTGAAAATTCATCTGTTTCTTTGGAAGAAGTATTATTTGACCATATTGAAATTACAATAGGCTCTATAGTAACTCCTATCAAATTGTCAAGTTCTCACATTTTTGTTCCTCTTTCATTACGTGTTCTATACACTTTTTCCATTTTTCCGCAGTCACATCACTTAAAGAAGTCATTAAAAGTTGTTGAACGTCACATAATTTAAACGTGGTATTATTTCGTGCTATTGCACCCTTCACCTGCGCCCATATTAATTCTATAGGGGGGTTAATTCACAATGGTATGGCGGTACGCGTAGAACAAAAATATCACGTTTTGCTGCCACTTCGTCAACTGCATATCTTTTAAACTTTGTCCTAACATCTTGTACTAGACTCCATTTATATCCTCGTGGTAATCACCGGTATTTTTCGATTCAAATAGCAGTAAACCTCCCTCTACAAAGTCTTCGTCACTTCCTATATGCGTAATAATTAAGCGTCGCCCTTTTCCTGAAGGAGGTCTTAAACCTGTAGATAATCCTTCTAAAAAAGCCTGTCGTCCACTGGTTATACTTTTGTCTTGCCACATTTTTCCCACAATATAACTATCATTTACCCACGTTTTGTCTAAATAATAAATTAGCTTGCCTTCAAAACGTAATTTAGAGATATTTCGTAGGTAATTTCTTCTCCAACATACAATTTCTTCCTTATCAATGAGAGCTGATTTTCTATTTATTTTTTTCCATGAAAAATTCAATTCGTGCAAAACTTGCCACAACATTGTTCTACTTAAATTGGGTATACCCTCTTCCTCTTTCATAACTGACACAATTTTATTTAATGTGGGCATTTCTTTTTTAAAATAAAACGAATGCACTATTCTTCTAATTGTACTTTTCACATATTCGGGTATTTCAGTTCTTTTTTCTACCATAAGATAAACTAGGCACACGCACAGAAACTTTGTCTTGACGCACAGAAACTTTGTCTTCACGCACAGAAACTTTGTCTTCACGCAAAAGTCTGAATATTATTGTTTTTTCAATGCCATTCATATGGGAACACATATCAATTGTCTCTTGAACTGTTTTCAACGGATTATGGCATTTCAAATAATTGTACACATTGAGCACAATAGTTTTTCGTTGGCAGAAAGCGCAGACCTGCAGCGTATGTACACCTTATTATATACCGATATGATATGATAATAATCATTAGTTAGGGTATGGTTATAATTACATACCATATTTATCCCCTAAATATATTATTAAGAACACATTAAAATCTATTAAAGTGTCATTCTAAATACAATACATACCTTCTAGTTCAATTATTAGTAATTAATTAGTTAAAATTCCTAAAAATGTGATCGATAATGATATTAACAATATCTGATAAACAAGGTGATTCACTAGTGGTGGCCAAAAATAAACCCACGTATTATTTGATAAACATTTTAAATTGACTTTTTCATATAAAGTTTTTATCAGGAAAGCTTCGTTAAAAAGTTACAGGGTGGTAAACTTAAAAAAAAATTAAAATTTTTAGAATACTTTAAAAACTAGTGACTATAATAAACTGAAATGTTTAAACAAACCCATGTGTCAAATTTCAGTTTATTACAGTCAGTAGTTTATACCATTGCATTAAAGTAGGTGGAGGTCAATTTGAACATTTAATAAGATGACATGTGTCAAAATAATTAATTAATAATGAAAGGTTACTCATCTTCTACATTTTTAACTCCCTTTTCGAAAAACTATTAATACATCGGTACACCATTGGAATCTGTTAAACATGTTGATTTATTACTTCGCTTCGTTTCTGGACAGACTTTAATATTATATGCATTTGAAAAAAGTAATGATAGGTAACGCTCATACTAAACTGTACATCCTGTACATTGCACATTAAAAAACGAAAGTTAAGAAGTTAATGGGGTCAAGCTTTTATTTAAACTATTTTGCAATATTTTTAACTCTCACTGAGTTACATAACAAGCAAGTACTTACATACTGCTCTTGTAGGCGATGCTGTGCTTGTTGCTATACCGAAATACGAAATACCTTACTTATTTATTTTATGTATATGTTTTTGAATTGGGAATAAGTAACTTCTTAAAAATTAAGCTTATGGAATATGGTTCGTACAAAATATAGAATTTTAGATGGTTCGAAAATAAATCAAATTTACATAAAAGAAAAAATAAACCAGAATTATTTGAGAAATACAAGTAATTTTTTTTAATATTTAAATAATAGATTACGTTCTGCTGTAATTCTCTTGTTAAGCCTCTTCGAAAAGTTAAATATTCTAAAAATACTCAAAACACAAATTCGTTCTTACATTACAGAAATAAATGCTAACATAACAAATAGTCACACAGATGAGATTATTAAATAAAAAGGAGCAATGAAATATACCACTACATTGCATACATATTACATTAAAAAAAGCAGAATACTAATTGCAATTGTACTGTCATGCAGTAACAATAAATCATAAATCTAGGTACTCCGTTTTCTTAATATTTTATGTTCACTAGTGTAGTGGGACTTGCGTGTTAAGAGTTTAGACTGAATTATTTAATGTTTGACAAACAGCTTTATACATAATTAGGATTATGACATATCAAATAAATGGAACAATATTCAAAGTAACTACAAGTAAAATAATGGGAAAGTAGTATATACGGAATTATCAACAATTATTTATTATCATAATAGAATTTGCTTTATTAGATTAATTTTTGTGTTATTAATAATAATCAGTATTTCATTTTTGAGTTTAGTGGTCCAAACGTTAATTATACTTTATTACAACTGTATCATAGTTGTTCATTAACACACACTGCACCATGTAAAAACAATTTGGATGATGAAAACACGCTGTGGTATAAAATTGAAAGGAAAAAACCATGAACCATCATCACCGGTGTTAAGGAATCCGAATTACAAAATACCAATTAAAATAACAATTTAAACGCTCCCAATTCGTATTTGAACTTATAACACGCATTATTCTAATACCAATTTTAAATCTGGATTTAGTTCTTTACTACCGGTGCTTGACGCATGTAAACAGTTAATTCAGACCGTGTAGCTAAGCTAAGCTAAGTATTGTATGACCAAATATTAAGCACAAAAAATGCAGACTCTGTTGTAATATTAAATCATAAACCTCTACCATATTCAAAATAAAAAATATTTAAAACTAAACAAAACTTTGTGATGGTATTATTTTGCAAATAAACGAAAATTCGGAATTAAAAATTGATTGATAGAGTAAAATTCTCCTACAGTATAGACAGCCGTGTTTACACTCATGCGTTGAAGACGAATTTTTGTGTTGTAAAATTTTCTGGGGATTTTAGTTATTTGAAATTTGCCGATTCCGACAATTTGTCTTAATTTTTCCGGAAAATTTTTCCTGATCAGCCGGTCGCGGAGAATATACATTCATTTCCAATTTGTTGACCGTTGTGAAAGGTGTATATGGAAAATTTTCTCTAAAGTTGGAACAGTTAGACATATGAGTTGTGAATATATGCAAAATGCATATTCTTTATTTATCGGTATACTTAACCGAACTTTTGAAAGTTGATTAATTGAGGAATTTCATACTGATTAAATCCAATTTAATTTTGCATATATTGCATATTTTGTCAAGGTCTTGCATTTTTAGGTAAAAAATGCATATTTAGCATTTTTCTTCTATTTCTGTGCGAAATCTTTTAATTTTGTAAAATTTCATATGCTTCTCTCAATTTGAAACATTTTGTTGCGCATTTTTCTCGTTTGAATAAGGAATAATTTTTTTTAAACTTGTTTCAAGTTAAATACAGGTACCTACAGGTATTTTAGGTCCTTTGTTTCGCGTAATCCCTTGTTAAATGGTATCTGTCAATCATAAAGATTTATGTTTAAAAGGCAGTAATCTACTTAATTCTTGACCATTGTGCATTTAAGTCTAATCCCGATTCGATTTTGACATGCGTCGCAACTCTCAAGTGCAACTTGGTAATTAACAGTTAATTACTTTAGTTTGGCTTTACAACACGTGTAGTGAACATCGTGACTAAAAGCTTAAGCAATTGTTTAAACTGTGGTTATAGGTAGTGCTTTGGTACCTACGTGTAAAATGGCTAAAAGTAACATCATTTCTTGGATAAAACCTTATCGAGAACTTACGTTAGAGAACGAGACGGTGTTTTGTAAACCTTGCGGAAAATCTGTAAGTATTTACTATCATATCAATCATCTTATTTTTATTAAATTCATACCAAGCAGAATTTTATTTTTTTTTGCATTAAATAAACCTCCAATGATTGGTGTTTCGTTTTAATGAAAAAGTACCCTACCAAAATTTAATCTAAACTAAAATAATCTATTAATAAGTTTATCTAAAACAATTTGTTTAAATGCAGATATCTTGTGGAAGAAAATATTTGATTGACCAGCATTGTGGTACACAACTGCACAAGAGGAACTGCGAAAAATCAAAATCTGCTGGAATGTACCAAATATCCATGCGCCAATCCATTGCAGTAAAAAAACAAATCAGAAGAGGAGCAGTTTAAATTTGATTTATGCAAATGCTTGATTTCGTCCAACATCCCATTAAATAAACTAAGTAATCCAGCCTTTAAGGGATTTTTGAAAAATACTGTAACAAAATTATTCCTGACCAAACCACACTGCGAAAAAAGTACGTCGAGGACTGCTACAGAGAAACAATGGTCAATATCCAAGAAATTGTAAAAATCGATATCTATTTTTGTAGTCGATGAAACGACTGATGTTTGTGGTAGATACATTGCAAATTTAATGGTAGGCGTTCTGGGCGAAAATTGTTCGAACAAACCATTTTTAATTAGTTGTAAACAACTAGATAAAACGAATAATGCAACAATTTCGAGATTTATTCAAGACGGTTTAACTAATTTATTTTTGCCAGGTGCACTGCCAATTGACAAAGTGCTTCTCATGCTTTCTGACGCAGCACCTTACATGGTAAAAGCTGCTCAAAATTTACGTATTTTTATCCAAATTTAATCCATAACACGTGCTTGGCACATGGAATAAATAGAGTTGCAGAAGAAATTAGGAATCAGTTTCCGTTAGTAAACGAGTTGATAAATAACGTAAAAAGGTATTTGTAAAAGCGCCCTTGAGGGTACAGTTTTATAGAGAAACACTTCCTAACACTCCTCTCCGTCTAAACCAGTGTTAACTAGATGGGGTGTACATGGATAGAAGCGGCTTTATTTTATTCAGAGCATTTTCAGGGTATAAAAAAAGTATTATCTGAATTAACCGATGACTCGTCCGCTGCAATTATCATATCAAAGAAAATACTTGCTAATTCTCAGTTGAGCCAACAATTAGCTTACATTTCATGTTATTTTAGTGTATTACCAAAATTATTTCTGGATTTAGAAAAGCAAGGCACTCTACTAGTTGATTCTGTAGAGCTAATAGAAAATTTTGGAAAAATATTGAAAATTTAAAGGATAAAAGGGATATTGCATTTCAAAAAAATGGCAGGAAGTTTTGCGTAAAAATGAAGATTTTCAAATTTTAAAATATGTTGCAATGGTTTTGAATGGAGAATTTGTTGAAGATCTGACAATGACTCCGGATATTATATCAGCCCTCTCTAATGCGCCCATTACATCTGTTGATGTAGAGAGAAGCTTCTCAGCTTATAAATTAATTTTAAGTGACAGGAGACACTCGTTTCTTGCGGATAATATAGAGAAGCACCTTATTGTTAGTTTGTATCAAAGTTGTAATAACTAGAAATAAAATAAAAATCATTTGTAAAAATACATACATTATTAAATGATATAATTACAAACTTGTCCATTCTGTACAAATAATGTTTCAGATTGTTGTGCATATATGTGAAAATCTTTGCATATTTTACTCTAATTTAGTGCACATATATGCGCATATTTTCGTCTTTTTCGTGCATATAATTTACAACTTTACATATGACATATGTTACAGTAGTATTCCCACCTTAACCTTCATTTACACCACTGGAGATGAATATTTGTATTGTTCTAACAGCGGCGCGTTTGCTTAATAACGACATGAGTAATCACATTGTTCAGTATGTTTTAGTTTCCATTTAATTTTTAATAATCTTAACTTACGAGATAAATAACAACCATTACAGTCTACCATTAAATTAAAATTAATCAAATATAAATTAAATTACCAAAGCTGATTAAAATAGTGCATAATGTTCTAACATAACGTTAAAAGACGATAAACTATACAATTTTGGAAGAATTATAGATTTAATATTTCTTATACTATCGAAATTCTACCAAGTTTAATGTAAAAAAACTATATTTTAGATTAATGGCTCTTTTATGAACGATTTGAGACAATGCGCGCTCTTGTTAAAACAATGTTTCAGTTCAAACATAATTTTATATTTGACACAAAACAGATATTTACGACAATACATAATTATGTAGCACATAAAATAAATTGCATATACATCGTTAACAAAAATAAAATAAGAAACTTTTTTAGAAAGAAACTTATGTTTTAATTGTATTCTAGTTTGTCTCAATTTAATTTATTTACAAACAAAAATAATATTACAGCTAAAATTTGATATTCTGAAACGTTAAAAATTGGTTGTTATTCCTGTTTAATATATTGTTAATTAGTAAGATACATTTTTGAAATACTATTAGATGTATTTGTTAAAGACACTCTGTAAAATAACACTTGTGAGAACACGGTTTTAAAATATAAGAAATCGTCGTAAATCTAGGATATGATCTACAATCAATCTGCGCGAATGTAATTGGTAGACTCATATTAGATATAAGTGAAACTTAAAACCTCATTTTGGGTGAAGAACAATGCCATCAATCATTAAATTTATTATTTTGCAATAAAGCAACTTTATCTTAATAATAGTGGGATCGGGTGAAAAAGGTTTCACGTCTGGCAACCAAACCCTTTTGAATTCTGATTATACATGGGTGAACGCAAATTATTTCTAACTTTCTTGTGATGTGATTCTACATTTCTCAATATAACAGGGTTTATATTTTGATATTAACCTATTTTGTTACTGATTATTATTTAAGAGAAAACGTGCTGTCCAACGGTATATTTGATATCATTATTTAGGTTTATGGTACAGTCTTTCGCCTTTATAATGGCGGGTGTACAGCAGGTACATAAATTAATCGTTCCTCTTTAATTACGTAGAAACATAAACAAAATAAAATGGGATAGATTTTGCATTGTAGCCCAAAGCTATAACTTGAAACTGCAAATTATTACAAAGGGTAATTCATAAAATTTCGGACATTTAAAACAGGTAAACGTTTAGTATTCAATGAGGAGGACAAAATTAATACTTTAAATTAATCAGGAGTTCACAATTTAAAATGTTAATATAATTCGTAGAACAATGTACTAAGAACTTTGAAGTAAAAGGTTCAAAAACTTTTGCTTTTAGAAGTAAACATCCAAACAAATAAAGTTTTGCAAAACATATTTTGGAATCAAACCTTTAATTAACTAATTATAAAGAACTAAAGATTTGGAAACATTAGAAATTAAACGTCATTAAAAACCTTATTTTAAATGTGCAAATACCAGACTAGCCATTTGTAAATTGATAAGTAAAAAACAATTGTTATGTTTAAAACAGTAATTTTGATTAACTACATTAACGCGTATTTTATACTTTTCTGACTTAAAATTAAATATTTTCCATAAAAATACATTGATTTTCGGACAATGGCCACGATTAACCTCTTAAACTGTTGTGATAACAAAATGGATGTTTTATTAGACAAAGTTTAATTTCTAACTGAAAAAACATCGCAATCTCATATTATAGTTTTTACTATGAAGAGTAACTTATTATATTTTACATAAAACTACAATATCTAACTGCAGATGAACGTTGAACTTACAGATTCAAATTATAGCTCCAGGCCCTCAGTTTTGTTAAGCCTACCTATACAATAGCAAAATCTATCTCACTTGATTTTGTTTATATGTATGTAATTAAAGGGGAACAACTAATACATGTAACTGCTCTCAACCGCGCCACTATAAACGCGAAAGACTGTACCACAAATATTTCTAATTTTTAATTTTACTTTAGTTTTTTGAGACAGTATGCCAAATAATTTAAAATCTGCTACATTTAGCTGAAAACATTTCGTATTTTTCGTACTTTTTTGTTTATCGAAAACTACTTTTCAAAAGGTATATATGTGACATTTATTTAACCACAAACACTTGCTGAAAATCTTCCAAATAGGGAAATCTTACTGCTGCCAAAGTATTTCGCCAGCCAACAAATACTTCGCCATAAAATTATCTATAATACATGTATATAACCTTGCCGATTTATGGTCAAATATATCATCAAACAGGTTCTTTATTGCCAACTACGGAAAATAACTATAAATTTTAGAAAAGAATTATTTTATGTGCGATTCAGCTGGACAAGTCGATCAGCGTTGTGCAACGACAATTATATGAAAAGAGGAATTGTAGAACCACTCCAAATCTTGTCGAACTCATTGGCAAAATAGGACAACTTCACGATGCCTTCCAACACCAACTAAAACTACGTTTAATAAAGTCCATCTTTATCATGCGCAAGAATTTTTAAAAAAACAACCGATTGAAAAAATATCTTATTTTTGTTTACTAAAGACCTAAGTTTAGCAAACTAAACTCCAGTAAAAACAAAGATAGCTTTCTTGATTAACATCAGATTATTTAATTATCATTTTGGGTTTCGTTTCTTTCGGGGAATACTGCACATTAATCGAAATTAAAATTATAGTTTATCTAAATTATGTACAAGGACAAAAGTAACAACAATTAATTCAAAATACTACTGTTTACATCAATGTATAAAATAAGAGTATTAAAATCCAAAGTAGAATTGTTAGACATCCCAACTGAAATAAAACTTACAATTGAATTAGACAAAATACAAACTAACACTAGGTACATACAGGGTGTCTCACCTGAACCGGCATTAGCCGTATACTGAAAAGTATACATGGAAAAATTTGAATATTTGGAGAATGACTAAATACCAATAGAGCTAGGAGTTACAGATACTATTTTTTTAGCAAAATTTTTTCAAATGCAAAAGTTTACGGAAATATCTGTAACTTTTTTCATATCGGGTTAATTCTTGGTTTGTATAAAGAAAATAGACTATAGCAAACAAAGATGTGTCCATAGATTAAAAAATGTAATACTAAGTGTTTCATATTTGCTGTTACATTTTGACATCTTCAAAGATCAATGACTTTTTTAAGTCAAATGAAACACCCTATACTTTTTTACTCTGTAGCGTGCAGGTTGAAATTCTATTTCAAATCATATAAGTATTATTAGGATTACGGCTACTACTTTTAGAGGTGTTTGCACTATTGGAGCCTACCAGGCCTCTTATCAAATTGACATGATTAGTATTATTTGAGAAACATAAAACTGTGTGAATTTGACATAGCCCAATAATTTTTCAAATTATTGTTGTGGGTTGTGATTCCAATCATGCCGGCAGGTTAACAGTTAACATAATGAGCACACTCAAATTGCGCGAATTGCTCATATCGATACTTTTCGTGTTATGGACCAAAATTGCTTTATTTTTTCAAACGTTTTTTGAGCGGCGACTATTTCGAATGCTTTTTGCACTAACCTTGAAAAATCGATACTTATCGAGATATCGAAGGAAAGAGTGTTTCGTGTTTTCAACAATGTATTTAAACAATACAATTGTACGTGCAATGTGCTGCTGAAATGTAAATACTGTTATACTGCCCTGTTAACTATAGAAGTCGTAAGTGACAAAATCACTGATTCAAGATATTCAACATTTAGTAAACTTCGTTATGCCACCAAATTGGACTATTTTATTAAAAATTGAATTTAACCTTTACTAAGACATTGCAAAGCAGAATGTAATAATCCAGAGCATTATTACACCACATAAACAGAAATTAGATATATGATAGATACGAGATTTAGCACTAACATCATACCAGGTTTACAGAGTAACAAAAAAGCATATCTACACAAAAACGTAAATGACTTTATTAAATATAACAAAAAACTGTTAATTGTATTACGAAACACAAAGTATTACAAAACCCAGCCTAAACGCAGCCGTTGATTTTAATCACTAAATCTAAATCGGGAATTTCCATTGAAATGGGAATATCTTCCCAAAATGTGCTCCTATTTATTGGTATTGTACCATAAAGTTTTCATAGGATAAGGTCCCTTCTTTCGGCGGTTATTCCACTGTGGATGTGTTTCGGTAAAGGTTTTGGCACACTTTACTTAGCCATTTTAGCATTTAGAAAATTTAGTTTCTTTTTTTCTACAATGTCAAAATCTTAAAAAACAGACTGTTACCATATCATTCAAATAAGGGCGAGGAGAGATTTTATTCAGATTATATTGAGATGTACCATTTTTCCAATTGTAAAAACATCGCCCGACCTGGTGGTGAAAAGAATTGGCCCCCATGAACGTGTGCCTTGGCTCAAAATATTTCACCTTAAGTGATTCAACCTCTGCTGAATTAACAATATGAACAAAGAAAGTAAATAGTGTCCAAGTCTTATTTTGAGAGGAGCAATTATCCAACTACAAAATAACAAGTCTGGCATCTCGAATTGATAATAAACATGCATAAAACGTGCTGTAATATCTTGAGTAGATCGTCTAGATATAGCTTCATGCCAAATAACCTCAGTTAGAGTTGTTTGCTTTTGCCGAGTTATCACAAAACTTTCATTAAATGCGTTTATTTGAGGTATAAAAAGTACTACCTTCAACTTCTATTCTTGGAGCCATAATGACCCAGAACAATCACAATAGTAAAATAATTGCTTTATTAGTTCAATTAACTTTTTTAATTACTAGATTAGTAAGATTACCTTTTGTAGCTTTGTTTATCTGTGTTGGTGGTGAAAGAATCTACTTGCTAATGTTTTCTAGCTGAAGTGAATTTTCTCGTATGGGTAACAAATGTGTTGCATTCATCGCAGCTGCCGTCCAAGTTATCCTTTTTATGGGAAGCTAACTTTGAATGTATATCAAAGGGCTCACAACATTCCTTGTGCCCCCGTTTTACAAATGATATTTTCAAGCTGCTAACCACTTTCTCTGACCTGAATGATTCTATATGTTTAATTATCAAGTCTCTATCAAATTTTATTTTGCTGTGCTTTCTTTATTGACTGGGCTTAACTCTTATTGTACAATTTGTTTTAATAACGTTTACGTTAAGCTTCCAAAACTCCCTATTTATCTCTGCTCGTTTCTGCATATTAATTTTTTTCAAACAATGTTTTCTACAAGTTTTTTCATTACATGATGCTTTTCAGCAAATCAAACTTCTTTCTTTTGCCAATTTCTTTTTAGTAAATTTTTTTATTCTGATTTGTCTACGGCATTGTCAATTATAGTTTGCAATATTTCAGTGCTAAAAATTATCCCGTCGTCTTCTTTAAATTCCACATCTACATCAGCACGATTGCAGCTAAATTTAGAAGCTTCGGAATCGGAAGCTTCACTGCCTGGATCATCTGTAGGAATAAAGTATGGATTATTATCCCTTAGGGTTTTGTTTTTTCTTAACCCTATAGCACGTTTTTGATGTTTTATTTTCTTCTTCTGACTTTTATTTAGAGCTAATAATATTTTAAAAGATCTACTATTTCGATCCATTTTAAGTTGTTGTTAGTACTTATTCTACAAAGTAGTTATGGTTATTTTAGATATTATTTATTATTACCATTATGCCTAACATGCAAAATTGTTCAGCCATTAAACAAAATATACGACTTACCACAAATATGTTTTATAAATAGACAACAAAACACTTTAAACTTATTTTACAAGAACTAATTGTTTACTAACTCAACACTACCACTATAATCAATGCTACCACACCATGTGGCATCACGAAACACTAAAAAGTAAGGCTAGAATATGCTTCTCACTATTACTATAAATTGTTGTAAGTAACCATTTTTTATGTGAATTTGTCGTAACTGCTTGCGTTTTGTGTAAATACGACATATACTTCTGCTGATCGCAGTAAAAAAATGTTTTATCACTTCTTTAATTCATCTTGATAATAAAATCGAGCATTTATTTGTGAATCTAAAAATTAATAACGTCATATACATTATTGGTGCAGTTTACATACCTCCTGCTGCCAGTTCTATGATTTACGACGAGCATTGTCAATTTCTTGAATCACTTTTGTCTAATAATAGTAATGCTAAAATAATACTTGCAAGGGATTACAATTTACCTAATCTTGTTTGGAATAAGAAAGGATTGAATGTATTGAATGTTTATGTATCTCTATCTACTAATAGATTACAAGATGATAGTGTACATCATAATGCTTATGATATAAATATTCCTCTAAATACGAAGTGCAGTACTTACAGCCTCAAGAAGTAGTAATATACAATTACCATGAAGCAGACTATGTTAGTATAAATAATTATTTTTGTTCTATAGAATGGAATATCTTTTTTAATAATAGTAATATTGAAGTCATTATTGAAACATTTTATTCTTTGTTTAATGAAGTACGAGATCGCTTTATACCATCTAAGATAGCATATAATAAATTAGACAAGTTTCCAATTTGGGTCACTAAGGAATTAAAGGAATTAATACGGCAGAAAAAATATATCATCACACATTTAAACGTAGCGGTTTGCCTCAAGATTATGATGTCTTTAAGTGTTTACGAAATAAGTGCAAAAAACTTTCAACAGATTTATTTAATTATTATATGGTCAAAGTCAATTCTAATTTACAAGGTAATCCTAAATATTTTTGAAATTTTCTAATGAAATAAAGGACAATAATTCCATCCCTCTTTTAATGCGTAATTCAAGCAATGGAAAGGTAGCCGAAAACAGTAATAAGGTGGTCGAATTATTTGCTGAGTATTTTGCATCTGCATACACTAAACCTAGTGTACTAAATTATTTAGACTCTTCCGAAAGATTTTTGATCATGAATCAAATGCGGAAAGTGTTAGACTAAGTATTTCGATTGAAGAAGTTTACAAAGAATTAAGTTGTTTGGATAATAGCACAGCTTCGGGACCTGATGGAATTCCCTAGTTTGTTTTTGAAAAATGCGTATCGTCCTTAACTATTCCAATTCATCGTCTATTTATGTTTTCCTTAAACAATGGTGTATTACCGAAAATATGGAAATTATCATTTGTTACACCGATCCATAAATCTGGCAAATTAGATGATGTATGTAACTACAGAGCAGTTTCGAAACAGTCTATACTTCCTAAAATATTGGATAATTTTGTAGCAAGACAACTGACGTGGTCAGTAAAAAGATTAATATCTCCATGTCAACATGGATTCGTGAAAAATAGACTATATCGAACTTAATGGTTTTCCAGCAATTTATAATGAAAGGTTTTGAAAAAAGTCAAACCGATGTGATCTATACTGATTTTTGCAAAGCTTTCGATAAAGTTAATCATGTAATACTGCTAAAAAAATTAGAGAAACTAGGCTTCAATAAATCGATTTTATCATGGTTACAGGCGTTTTTGTGCAATAGATTTCAAAAAGTTAAAATTAAAAACTGGATAACTTTCTGCATAGTACGTTGTTGAACGCTGATAAAATTATGTTCTTTGTTTTCATTACGCAGTGTAGATATAAGTAGAGTAAGTACAAGATGACGATGTTGTACAAGTTGTGTTAATCCAGCATAATAAACTTTCTATGGAATAAATGTTTTCGTACAGTCCATTATGTCAACGATAAACCATTATGGTCCTATTCGCCGAATTAAGAATATTTGTTGGGTGTGATTGTTTACGATAAACGATAACGGTGAAGAATGATATGTGTTCCACACCGTGCTGGATTGGATGAGGTCGCTATTGTTAGCCGACGTTAAAACACTTGCCATCAATATTTAAAGCGTTATAAGTGAGTACCTTTATGATTTCCTTCCTTTATTTCGATTTGAGTCAGATATATTCATTAAAGATTGATATAAAATTGCATGGGATTTATTGTGTAAAAGATTTGATAATAGAAAATTGTTGATTACAAGCCATATTAAAGGTTTGTTTAATTTACCTAGTATGACAAAGGAGTCAGCAATTTAGTTGAGAAATTTGATTGATTCATTATTTAAACATTTAAGATCTTTAGATAATTTAGAATTGGATACCGTTTCTTGGGATCCATTACTGATATTTCTTATCAACACTAAATTAGATAAAGTTACTGCATGCGAATGGGAAAAATTTAAAACGGGCACTGAAATGCCTACTTTAATTCAATTTACAGATTTTTGAAAAGCAGAGCCGATTTACTTGATTCTTTAGATTTTAATATTAAGTTAGAACGTGATCCTAATAAGGTTAGGATACAAGAAATTATTAGACATAAAAATGTTAAAAGTTATCTTATTAATAAACCTAACATTGCAAAAAATGTGAGGTGTAATTTCTGTGGTCAAGATGATCACAAGATTTATCAATGTAAACAGTTTTGTGATTTGAGTGTTACCGATAGATTAGCTAAAGCCACCGCTTTACAATTATGTTCAAATTGTTTATGTAAAGGTCACGTTATTAATTCGTGCACTTCAGGTCCGTGCTTACTATGCAAGGAAAAACACAGTAGGTTACTGCACCCGGTTTCTGAGCACGTAGCACTTACAAGTTTGATTGATTCGCAAATACTTTTGTGTACAGCAAAGGTCTACGTTTTTGATTCCGACGGGAAACGTCATATTTGTTATGCGATTTTAGATTCTGGTTCTCAAGCGAATTTCGTTTCGAAAAGTTTAGCTTGTAAACTTAGATTAGCTGAGTCAGATGTGAATGTACAGATTACGGGGATCACTTCAAGTGCTCTCATTCAAAAGAGATGCAATGTTGAAGTCAGATCGATGTCTGACAACTTTGATTTGAGATTTCAATGTTTTGTATTGGAGCAAATTTCTTATTTGCCTAGTACTTCGATTAATATATCTGCGCTCAAGCTTCCTAAGGATATTGTTCTGGCTAACCCCGATTTTAATAAACCAAAAAGGATAGATTTGTTGATAGGTGCTTCTCACTTTTGGGAATGTTTAAGGCCACACCAAATTACTTTGGGTAAAGGATTACCAATATTACAGGACACAATTTTTGGTTACACGGTGTCTGGTTGTTTTATGAACGGATTTGCACACTCAAATTCTTCTAGTTTTTCTCATCAGTTCAAAAAGGTGTAGATTTTGACTTAAATGAATCCTTACAAAGGTTTTGGATGATTGAGGAGGTTAGTCAGAAAAATGTACTTTCCAGCGATGATTTAAAATGTGAAGAACTCTTCAAAAGTACATTTTCCCGAGATTTAAATGGTCGTTTTATCGTGAGAATACCATTTAAAGATGACGTTTCGAAACTCGGCAATTCCAAGGAATTTGCTGTTAAGCAATTTTTGTCTTTGGAGCGAAGGTTTGAGAGACGCCCTGATTTAAAAAATGATTATGTTGCCTTTATAAAGGAATATTTAGATTTGGGTCATATGAGTTTAGTCAAAAACCCACAAGATAGTACACTTAGTTATTACCTTCCACACCATGCCGTGTTTAAAGAAGATAGTTTAACAACTAAGGTTAGAATAGTTTTTAATGGTTCAGCGCCATCAAGTACAGGAATATCTGTCAACGATTTGCAATTTACGGGACCCCAAATCCTAAGTAGTTTGTTTAAGATTTTGATTAAATTTAGACAGTTTCCATATGTTGTGTCGTCTGATATATCGAAAATGTACCGGCAAGTTCTGGTCCAACCTGACGATCGTCGGTTGCAAAGGATTGTTTGGAGATTTAATAAAACAGATGATTTACAAGTATATGAGCTCAGTACTGTGACTTATGGTTTAACTAGTGCTCCATATCTAGCAATGAGGTGTTTGCACCAACTTGCATTTGAATTTCAAGATCAGTTTCCTGAGGCTTCTAAGTTAATTTTGGAGAATTTTTATGTTGACGATTTAATTGTAGGATTTCAAAACGAAGCAGAAGCAATAAAGATATGTAACCAGATATCAAATATTTTACGTTCTGGTCAGTTTAGTTTAAGGAAGTGGAAGTCAAACAGTAAGGTTATACTTGATAACTTCGGGAATGATTTTGACAACTCCAATTTCTTTAAGATTTACGATAGAGACACGAGTAATAAATGTTTAGGTGTTGTTTGGAATTGCAATTCTGATGAATTGTCCTTCTCGAAAATTGAATTTGTTCCTGTTCAACGAGTTACCAAAAGACATATTTTGTCTGAGGTTTCAAAAATATATGATCCTTTGGGAGTCCTTTCACCTTGTATTGTTCTTGCTAAACGATTAATTCAGAGATTATGGTCTCTTAAAATCGATTGGGATGAGGAGGTGCCTGATAGTCTGAAGGGTAAATGGCATTCATTTCATCGAGATTTAGTAAATTTAAATTCATTAAGAATATCTAGAAATGCTTTGGTCATAAATCCAACAAAGATTCAACTGTTTGGTTTTGCTGATGCAAGCAACCGGTCATATGGTGCGGTTGTGTATATTCGTTCAACGAACGCCGAGGGTGAGATTAAGGTTTCATTACTGTGCGCTAAATCAAGGGTTTCTCCGTTGAAACCACTTACAATGCCAAGGTTAGAGTTGTTAGCTGCCGTAACTCTGGCTAAGTTAATTGCTGAGGTTTCTGTTTGTATGATGTTTGATTTTGAATGTTTTCTTTGGTCCGATTCGCAGATTGTTCTTCACTGGATTCACATGGAACCCAACCGATTAAATACGTTTGTTAGTACACGAGTAAATGAAATACAAACCTTAACCGTTAAGTATAAATGGAATTATGTTTCAACCAAACAGAATCCAGCGGATATAGTCTCGAGAGGGCTTTATCCATCGGAACTGATTAAAAATGAATTGTGGTGGTCAGGACCTTCTTGGGTGCGTGAATTTGATGAGGCTAAGCATGATTTTAAGGGAATCCCTTCTATCAAGGATGTCCCTGAGATAAAAAAGAATGATGATTTATATGTGTTTTATGTTAACCAAGATTTTGATATAATTTCCAGGTTTTCGTCTTTTTTAAGACTACAGAGGGTTGTTGCTTACTGTCGGAGGTTTTGCCGAAATGCGTTAGCTTTAAGCAAAAACCATCAAATTTTAACTGGAAGATTGTCAATTGAGGAATTGACAGATTCGATAAAATGTTTAGTTAAATTATCACAACAACAAAGTTTTTCAAAAGAAAAATTTGCTTGTCAAAACCTACCATTTCTAACAAGGTGTTAAAAAATCGTTTTACAGGATTATCTGCCTTTCTTGATGAAAATGGCATAATAAGAGTTGGTGGTAGGCTCAAACATTCTGATTTGGAATATAATGCTAAATATCCGATTATATTAGATTCAAAACATCCTCTTACCAAATTGTTATTTAAGTTTGAACATGTTCGGTTATTGCATTGTGCTCCGCAATTATTATTAAATACTATAAGGCAAAATTATTGGCCGTTAAAGGGAATGAGTCTTGCAAAACACACAGTTAAAAATTGTTTAAAATGTTTTAGATTTAGTCCTAAACCGTTAAGTATGATCATGGGAGATTTGCCCAGTTATAGAGTTAATAGTTATTCACCATTTTGCCACACAGGTCTTGATTTTGCTGGCCCTTTCCATGTAAAGGACCGACGAATACGCGGTTGCAAGATAACCAAAGCATATGTTTGCTTATTTGTTTGTTTAATGTTAAGGCAGTTCACCTTGAACTGGTAGCTGACCTAACGTCTGAGGCCTTTATTGCATGTTTCAGAAGATTTACTGCGCGTAGAGGTTTTCCGTCTGAGTTATACTCCGACAATGGAACGAATTTTGTAGGTGCTCATAAGATTTTAAATGAAATGACTAATTTTTTAAGAGAAAATGAGGATGAAATTCTAGATTATACTGTTCAAAATAAAATAAAGTGGAATTTTATTCCATCTAACGCTCCCCATTTTGGAGGTATGTGGGAATCAAATATTAAATCATTTAAAAGACATTTACAAACCGTTATTGGTGAGACTATTCTAACATATGAAGAGTTTGCAACGATTTTGACTCAAATTGAAGCTGTAATGAATTCAAGACCTTTATGTCCTGTGTCTTCCGATCCTCATGATTTTACTCCTTTGACCCCTGCACATTTTTTGATCGGCAAAGTGATTACTACACCACCAGATTTTACTGTTTTGGATACGCCGGTAAACAAGTTGACGAGATACCAGCTTCTTCAACAACTTTACCAAAGTTTTTGGCGACGATGGTCGCGAGATTATTTGGTTTCTTTACAACAGAAGAGAAAATGGAATACCGATTCTTCAAACGTGCCTTTGGAAACTATGGTTGTTATTAAGGTTGATAATTTACCTCCATCCAAATGGGTACTTGAAAGATTGTCCAACTCCATCCTGGAAAAGATGGAAAGGTTCGTGTTGTGAGTGTAAGAACTAGTAAAGGTGTATTTAAAAGACCCATTGTGAAGCTATGTCCACTTCCGAGTGTCTCTTAAATTCATAGAACTTTAATCAGTCATGTTAAATGTAACTGAAGTATATGTTATGTTAAACTTGTATTTATGTTTAGTTTGTCACAGTTTGTTTCAATGTCGGAGTTGAAGACTTGTAGTCTGCCAAGGCGGCCGGCATGGATAACTTTCTGCATAGTACGTTGTTGAACGTTGCTAAAATTATGTTCTTTGTTTTCATTACGCATGTGTAGATATAAGTAGAGTAAGTACAAGATGACGATGTTGTACAAGTTGTGTTAATCCAGCATAATAAACTTTCTATGGAATAAATGTTTTCGTACAGTCCATTATGTCAACGATAAACCAAAACTATACATCTGAAGTATTTCCAGTATATTCCGGAGTACCTCAAGGTTCTCATTGTGGTCCGATATTATTTTTATTATTTATAAATGATATAAAAAATTACATCAAACACTCAAATTATCTTTTGTTTGCTGATGATTTAAAAATTTTTAATTATATTAGTTCTAAAGATGACTGCGACAAAATGCAAAAGGATTTACATGGTTTAAACTTGTGGTGTAATTAAAATTTACTATTTCTTAATCATGATAAATGTAATGTAATGACATTTACTAGATCACTAGATAAAAAAAAAGAGTTGAATACATTTATAAAATTGACGACAAACGAGTTTCTAAATTAGAAATAAAAAAGATTTAGGTGTACTTTTTGATAGTCAACTATTGTTTAAAAATCATATAACCAAAATGTGCAAAAAAGAAATGCAAAAATGGGGAATGATTAAAACTGTTAGCAATGATCTCACTATCAACTCTATTGTGACATTATATTACTCTCTGGTACGAACTCAATTGGAATATGCAACTATTGTTTGGTGTCCACATATTAATTACCTGGAAAATATGATTGAAGATATTCAGAAAAAAGTTCTACGTTACCTAGATTTTAAACTAAGGAGAAGCAACATCACAAATATAAATAATCCAATTTTATCATCTTTACAAATTCAATCCTTATCCAATAGGCGTCAAATTGTAGATGTATGTTATCTCCATAAGATTGTTAATGGCGAAGTTGATTGCAGTGTGCTAGTTGAAGAATTAAATTTTATATCTTATGGTAATTTACGATCAAGATCTAAAGATATTTTTAAAGTACCTCAACATTCTTCCAATTTTGCGTATAACAATAGTATATCAATACTTATGAGACTGGGCAATAAATTTAATATTTTTATGTGGTTTCATTTATTTGGATCACCATACAAAAATTTTAAACATAAGTTAAATTCATATACTGTATTTCCACAATTAAATAATTAAGTTTCAAATGTATGTATTATTTTTACTTATTATCTTAGTATTTCATTTGTTTTTTCTTTGCAAGAATCTACATGCTATAAAAATAACAAATACGACTTGGAATCTTAACAGAGTGATAGATTTATCAATTATAAAGTTGTAGACGCCATAAGCTAAAATTATAAAAAATGTAGATACGACTTCTATGCTTAACAGGGCAGTATAAGTATGTTAGTTAAGTAAACTTCTGAGTACGGGAGAGGCTTGAAATTGTTTTAGGGGTAAAACTTGCATTTCAATTGGACGCAATGAGCTTTCTGTTAATCGCTTATCTCAAAATAAGGCATCAAGTAGTGGTGTGCAAAAAAGTTTCCGTCGTTTTTTCGTACTAGTCAAGAATCAGGAGTCATAAATTTGATCATGGGGTGTGCAATTGAAGATATACTTTTGAAAAAATACAGGGTGGTGTTTTGAAAACGGGTCATAGGTTAATGGTTTTGGTACCAAAATAAAGCTAAAATTAGTCCGTATAGCTATAAGTAGGCAGCTGAATTTCACGTTGTTTTCAAAAAATGTCAATAAAAATAATAGTAAGTTTTGATAATGAAAGAAAAATAGTATTGGGTTGCCTAAACAATCAATATTCCTACGTTTTGACAATAAGGCTAAAATGAAAGTCATTAATGAGCAAATAAAAAGCTTTATTACCAAGGAACAGTTTCGAATGATATTAGAACTAAATTAAATAGAAAGATTACAATAAATAAACATCAAAAATTACTAATTTTTATTGATGAATTTTCAAAAAGACCGTATAATTCAGCTGATTTCTGATAGCGAGCGCTATGCACAATAATTTTAGCTGCGTTTTGATGCCAAAATCATTTTGTCACTTAAAAGGACAAGCAGGAATTCGAAAAAAAACAGTTCACAATGCTAAATCTTTATGACCCGATTTGAAAAGCAGCACCCTGTATAAACATTATATGTAAAATGGCTTTGCGCATCCGAATTGAGAGGGCGCCAAGCAACCTGGGATTGCAGAAAGGTACAAACAAAAATTTTGTATGTTTTTTTTATTATTAAAAAATTGACATTTTTACGTTTACATCGCATTTACGAGCTTGTTTTTCAACATTTTGCAATGATTCTTGAATCATCAGAAAGCTTATTGTTTCTAGATTGGAATGCGTATAAAGCAACTGTAAAAATTTTGTTTAATTAATGCCACATAAATTATTTAAACAAAGCGTGTTCGAAAAGTGCAGCACAAGTTTCAGCATCAAGCAATTTTCTAAACTATATTAGAGATAAGTACATAGTAGAAAAGAGAATTAAATACACAGAAAAGATTGAATCCCGGATCAAAAACCGCGAACAGGGAATATAAATATTATATTTCTAGTTCAGAGTAAGGTGGCTAGTGGGCTAGAAATTATTATTAATAAAAGTAAAAACAATGAAGCGGCCACAATCGCAAACTCATATGAAAGGTAAAACATTATAGGCCGGAGTAAACAATTTAGGTTTAAACTATGACTTGTGCCTAAAAAATCGTATCTTTTATTCCAAGAAAGAGAGGTGAGTACTTCTTTCACAAAAAACTTTTTCAATCTTTCCTTCATTATTTATTTGTTTGCACTATGTAGGTACTTATCCCGAATTGCTTGGCGCCCTCTCGATTCGGATGCAAAATGTCATTTTACATAATATTTATATTTTTTCAAAAGTATATCTTTGAGTGCACACCCCATCGTTTTAAAGGCATTGTTATGGTGGCTTAATTTCTGACTATAAGGGAATGGACGGTGAGAAGAAAATTTCAAAAATTTTCGTTTTCGCGACCTCATAAAAAATCAATTCACGGGATAGAACCAAAAATGTCGGACGTCAAAACTGAACAGAATGGATGTCTTTCAGAGACTCCTGAGCTCGTGGATTTCCGCCAATCCAAGCGAATCTATTTGTTTCTGAAAAACTCATTTTTGTATCATCACTTGCCCCTTTTTTCAGGATAACTTTCCCACACTAGTAGATTCGCCAACAACATATTGCTAACCTGAGTATTGAAGTTTGAAACACCTTACGCTGCATTTTTATTGATTCACTAAGACTCACTCTAAACACTTGTAACACAAAGTACTGTGTAATCTATTCTAGTAAATTACTTTAGCGGAAACATGCGTGTTCAGATTTAGAGCACATTTAACTTGCAAAATATTGAAAACTCTACTACATACATTCACACAAATTCAAATTAAGATGTTTTATATTAATGGATTTTTTCAACTTCTTTATGAATTCCATATCCTACAAAAGGATAAAGCATTGAATTCAATTGAAAATGTAGAAGTTTACATATTTTTGTGTGTATCGTAAAATAAACATGAAATATTTTGAAGCAACAAAAATATGTAATTGTCGCAAATAAGTCAGATGAATAATTATGAACGATATTAATTGTATAGATTTAAATCATTTTGTTGTGTTACTACCATTATCTTATACATTACCTAAACAATTTCTTAGGTCTCAAATAACTTTCAGAAGTTTAATTAAATGCCACGTACACTCCATATTATGTAAGTATTTTACAAAAATATATTTCCTTTCGAAAGAGATCAAAATAGACATAATTAATTAAATTCAAGCTTTACACGGTCTACATAACAGAAATAATTTAAGAATATACTTACTTTTAAATCTAATTGATCAGAATTTGTATTTTAAAACGTAAAAAGAAATATTATTAATCAAATAACGTTCGAGTTGAATAGAAAAACGATGCAAATTTCAGTAGGAGTGAAGAAAAACGTAGAGAGCTATAGTAAAAGTGGCCATTTTTATGTAAATACTTACTGTATGACACAGAATATAGTATCGATTGATATTTGTTTTCTATAGATAAATCTCTATTATAAAGCTAAGTAACACATTACAGTTCAATGCATACATAAAATTCATGTGCATTGTGTTGTGGTCCGTGAAGCTAAGCTAAAGTTTTTGTTATATTTTATACGTAAAAATGATCGAGCGGATGCATATATTAAAATGTTTATAAAAAGCAAGTTTAGTTATATATAACTTATAAATGTTGATGCTTGATCTTGTAAGTTCATTGGTTTGGTTTTTTCTTTTCTTTTTTTATAAAAAAAAACAAAATCAGGTAAACGTTTGGTCTCTTTATCTGCAAAATTAATTAACAAACAAAAAATTTTTTTAAGAGATTGAGATCTATTTTTATTTCAACATATGTCGATGAAGTTTAAAAGCTTAAAATTTGCATTTTGAGCAATTATAAAAGATATTATTCTTTGATCTTTACAAATATACATTTTTGAAGATTCCAAAAAAAATATTTTTTATAAAAAAGTTTATCACAAGTCGTCCCAAAAATTTTATTTTAAATACAAGTGCGCCGACAGATGTGTAAAAGTTTCCAAATCAATTCACGATGCACGAGTGTTACACTTTTTTCTAACGTCAAAAGTGGCATTTAAATGACACAATTTTGTTTGTATGTTCATTTATATGCTTAAGCATATAAAGTACTTTTATGTGCTTAAAATTAAAAATAAAGCCCAAATTACAATTATTGTTATTTGCTGGGCTGCTATACAGTAGAAATTGTCTATCAGGCATTGCGATGTTTGTAGAAGTGTAATGTTTTCCGAAATAACCTTGTTAAATAAATGTTTATTTTTGTATTATAATTTTACACGTTTGAAAAAAATAGCGTATATTGTTTGGAGTATAAGCGCTTTTTGTGCTTCAGCTGATTTACCTGCCTCACTACGTTTGGCACAGCACATAAATCTTTGCTTATACTTCTAGTAATACAAATAACTATTAGAATTATTTTGTAATATTTTAATGCCCTCCTAAATAATAATTTTGTTTTATAAGGTTTTTGCAATAAAACTTTTTATTTATATTATTATTGCATTAATACTTTCAGATACTATTTAGTTGTATATTAGTGGACTTAAAACTTATTGTTTGTTAAACTGTTTCTTAAAACGTTCTGCTTCTCTATACAGGGATCTCGGTTCCTGTTATATCTACAGCAAAGGTTAAATAGGGACAGTTTTAGAGGAAACTTAGTGTATTCCTTACGTGGTTTCAGATTTACGATCGGTTAATTGGTTTTCAAAATATCGGGAAAAATCCAAAAATAGTTGATTTCGTTTTCTGTCTATAAATTTGAAAAGGTTAATTTAAAAGTTGTCAAAATTCGACATTATTTGGACACTTTTTTAAGACAAATAAGATGGCGAATACGACTGCTTTCTGTAGAAATTCCTGATTTAAATGGTGTTGTGACCCGGACATCTATCCTTTGAAACCAGGTTCTTCTGAACTCATCTTCGGTTAGAGTAGCTTGTAAAGCTGGCACAACCTGGTTTTGCAAAAGCTTTACGTACCTCTGCCCGTTTAGACTGTGGTCAAACAAAAATAAACCTATTAGTCGATTTTTTAAAATAATTATTATTTTATAATAAATGTCAAATTAAAAAAGGTAAGTTAGATTACCAATGATCCCACACTAAACGTTAGTTCCAAATCTGGTCTGTAGATGCCTCTCTGCAACTTTGTGAGGGTTTTCCACAGCCCAATGGTGATTGTTGTGCTTATTAAAAACTCCACAATTTGTAAACCTACTCTCATCCAACCACATGACATGATTTACAAAATCGGCATTTTCATTACACTTCCTAGTATATCATTCACAGAAACGCATTCGTGTTAGAAAATCAGTTTCTTTAAGTCCTTGAACTATTGTGAGTTTGTATGGATAGTACTTTTTTAACACCCTCTGTACCGTTGATTTTGACACACAAATTTCCCGTTCTACAGTTCTTATCGATGCGCTGGAGTTCTCGTTGACAGCTTGTAAAATGTTTATGTCTCGATTTTCATTTTCAATATTGTACCTGCTTCTAGGTTTGTCAAAGGTCCAATGGTTAATCAAATTAACTACGATTTTTCTGAGTTTTATGAAGCTGCCGTCGTTTGGGGTAAATCTCTAAATACCTTGCTGAAGTAATGTCGGCATTTCTGTGTGACTGCAAGTACAGCGCTAACATGTCAAACTTTTCTTCATTTGAATAAGGTATATCGGCCATTTTCAACAGGTGTCGACAATTTGTGTGTCAGCTTTATTATTTCAATGAGAGAAAAGCGTACCACTTATTAAAAGAAATAATTTAAAAATATTTAACGTCAAAGTCAGAGTCTTCTTAAATGGAAAAAAATGGAACTTATAAAAACCCTATTTTCTGAGAAATAAATAATGGCCTCCCTAAGACCAAATTTTACGAAGTGTGATATTTCGATGATATTCAAATTTTTCATGCACTTGTGAGACATCGCTAGACTGGAAATTTTACACTCTTTCCAAAAATCAAAAAATTCAATATGGCGGCCGTAACAAAATGAATGTTGACGTAGGTTGCTAGATAACAAAAGATGATTGTGATATGTCGTATACGCCATTGTATTTGTCCTAAATAAATGTCCGAATAATGTCGCATTTTGACAAACCTTCAAATCAACCTTTTCAGATTTATTGGCAGAAAACGAAATCTGCTATTTTAGGGTTTTCACCGATATTTCTAAAACCAATTGACCGATCGTACCTAAATTTAAAGCCAGGTAACAAATGCACTAAGTTTTTTCTAAAACTTTCCCCAATTAACATTTCCTGTAGGTATAACAGGATCGGAGATCCCTGTATAGAAAAGCGAATTTGGGTATATGTGCTTTTTAATAGTTTTCTACCGCATTTTTTAACAATCGTATAAAACAGTTTTATAAAACCCAAATCTTTGACTTTATATAACAATTATACAAGGTGATTCATAACTATTGAGACATAGGCTAAGATCGGGTTATTTAGGCTATAGACTATAGATATTAGACCATAGAACCCAATATTCCTTAATAAAAATATTGCTGTGGAAAAAGATACAGAGCGTTAAATTAATTTGTTTTTAATTTTTGTTAATAATTTCACTGTAAATTTATCAATTCTTATCAAAATCGGCATAGAGGCATAACTTTAGACCAAGAACATTATTTTATGTATTATTTTACAATTTGTTGTAGGGGGCGCTACGTGAATGATTCCTGATGATGAAATCAACTGGTAACTTTTTTTGAGAAAACTTTTTAGTGATTTTGATTAGAGAATATGACGTTAACATCATTTCTACACAATATTGGTACTCTTGTTTAAATACGATAATTTCATTTGTTTCCGAGATAAACGCAGTTGAACAGTTCGTAGTGTCAGTAGAGGATTTCAAATATTACTTTATTTATTAAGGGTACGTTTTGACTGTCAGATAACTATGCTTCTTTGTAGATTTTGATAAGAATTGATAAATTTACAGTGAAATTATTAACAAAAATAAGAAAAAAAAAATTTTTTTATTTAACGCCTTGTATCTTTTTTCACGTCAACATTTTATTAAGGCATATTGTGTTTTATGGTCATATTTTGGTCTAAATAACCACAATTCTACAGAAAAGCATAGTTATCTGACAGTCCAAAACGTACCCTTCATAAATAAAGTAATATTTGAAATCCCCTTCTGACACTACGAACTGTTCAATTGGGTTTTTCTCGGAAACAAATGAAATTATCGTCTTTAAAAAGGAGTACCAATATTGTGTAGAAATGATGTTTACGTCATATTCTCTAATCAAAATCACTAAAAAGTTTTCTCAAAAAAAGTTACCAGTCGATTTCATCATCAAGAATTTATCACGTACCACCCCCTACAACAAATTGTAAAATAATACATAAAATAATGTTCTTGGTCTAAAGTTATGCATCTATGCCGATTTTGATAAAAATTGATAAATTTACAGTGAAATTATTAACAAAAAATTAAAAACAAATTAATTTAACGCTCTGTATCTTTTTCCACAGCAATATTTTATTAAGGAATATTGGGTTCTATGGTCATATTTTAGCCTAAATAACCCGCTCTTAGCCTATGTCCCAATAGTTATGAATCACCCTGTATAAATGATATTCTCGTTGCTAGGTACATCTACACCTAAATAATATAAATAAAAGTTTAATACAGTAAATGCAAATTTAAATGCAAAATTGATCTTCAAAAAGTAAAACGTTATTGTGAAAATATTCTACTGGAACACCCGTACTGCTTGATGCATTGAAGTAGTTTCTGTTTCTGGTACCTATTAAAACATTACCTACTTGTGGTACTGTGCAATTGCTTACGAAATCTCATAATTTTGTCGTATCAAGAGATTGATGACTGTCTTGTATTACGATTAGAATTTACCGTCAAACAGATTTCTTAGTTTCAAAGGTTGTGATCATGCACTTATAAAATAAATGGTCATTTCTTGTGGTATAGTGTTTTGTAGTTATCGCGATAGTTAAGCTTATACAACGCTTATACCAAGAATTTGTAGTTTAAAAACTGCATTAAGGCCGTATAATGGAATTAAACGTGGCGTAAGTTGTACAAAAAACAATTACGACAACTAGTTTAGTGAAGGATTTACATAATATTTGCAATTTTTGCAAAATAGTACGATCCACCGCGTAGGCGAATTCCGAAGGGTTAAGTAATTTACAAAACGAATTTAGTAAGAGTTAAAGCAATCAAATAATGAACAAATAAAAGTGTAATATTTTTACTGTATATAATTGTAAACGACAGATAAGTTTTTTAACATAAAACCAAAATTTATTACAAGTTAATATTGAAATTTTCTCTTTTTAGTGTTTCCATATTTTTAAAATACATAAAACACTTTTATGTTTTAAACCTTTTTTAATAATCTCGCCTTTACATGTACTCTAAACTGTATTAAAAGCATGCATACAAACGTGATTATACTTTCAATATTCAAAGAGTAAAAAAAATTATTCCTTTGAGTTTTACTTTTTACGAGTATTTAATAATGATATTAATATTTTGAATTTTGTTACATTCGAGAAGGAGTATATTAAAACATTCTGTTGAAAACAAGTACATTTGGAATTGATCAATTCGAGACAGATGTTTATGTCTAACTTTCAAATTCACAATATTATTAATTATTTTCCACATACGAAAAATAATGATATTTAATTTGGCATAATACAAATTGGTTTATACGTTAAGTAGTGAACCATTTATTTTAGTTACGTTGGGAAATCAACTTTTAAAAGAACCTCCTCGAAAACAAACTGTTGTTCTTTTTCATACTTAATTATATTAGATTTGGGAAACTGAGACGTAATAATTTATTGTTTTCGTCCTGACAAAAATGAATTTATGGTTTTGAAAATAATTTAACCTAATACTTTACATTCCTCAATGATATTAAATATAAAAAATTTAGGTTTTATATATTTTTTTAATCAATTAATATTGTTACTTATTTTTTAATTATGTAAATCAGTTGCAACTTTATACGTTATTTATTTAAGTTTAATGGATTTTTTTCTTTAAAATCTAAAAAGTACATTTTCAAACTATAGAAATTCTTTTTGAAATATTTATAAAAATTGTATTTTGTCTACAACTTTAATTTATTTATACCTTCTCTAACGTACCT
Source organism: Abscondita cerata (assembly GCA_030710515.1). Lineage (NCBI taxonomy): Eukaryota > Metazoa > Arthropoda > Insecta > Coleoptera > Lampyridae > Abscondita > Abscondita cerata. The sequence continues at coordinate 216,047 of JALBCR010001152.1, forward strand.
ATTAAGTTTGTAATGTATAATTTTAGTTTAAATTTTTATTGACTTTTATATCTATTATTTGGAGCCTACGTTACATTATCTTTTCTTTATGGTTGAGCGAAAACGGTATAATAAAAGGCTTCGTAATTTTCTTCGGATTTACACAATAACTAAAAGGACAGTGTTTTATTAAATTAAATAACTTTATATTTTGCGTTTTTTAGTGTTTACATATCTTGACTTTTTTTTATAACAACTTGGTTGCTATGGCTTACCATCAGCAATATAGTTACTCACGTACCTATGTGCAGTTTTTTAAAAGTTATTAGGAAATTTCGTTTTCAATTGCCATCGAAATTTTACAAGGTGGGTTTGTTTAAACAGTTTCTTCACTTGAGATACGTTTTAGGTAAATGTTTAAACATGGGCAGTTATGTATCCCGGCACGAATTTAAACACAAAAGAGTAGCGTTCACGTGTTCAACTGCTTGAGGATCTACTGATCCATTTATCTTCTAGTTTTAAAACAAACCGAGCAGTAGGATATGGGAGAAATGGACCTGTGTTTTGTTGGATGCTCTCTACTCTCTTCAAATAATTACAAAGAAGAGCCTTTGCACTCACTAGACAGGAAGTACGCATAATAGCATATAATTTAACCAAACGTCTTAGAATTTAACATAAATTTAATCGAGAAAATGTAGAGTAGTTAAAAACTTTGTAGCATATTATTGTTTGAAGTTTTAGCTAAAACTTGCAACGATTGGCTGCTACAAATTTTAAACGGAATTCAGACATTACAGTTTACAAAACTGGAAATACCTCAATAGGTCGCGTTGGAAATGTCTAAAAATGTCGGCAGAGAGATATTTTTAAACATGTGATGATGTACTCTCTCAGAATGGTTGTTTGAAAACCTGACAATATTTACAATGCAGACAAAACTACAACTGAACACGGAAGCTAGGCAGGTGTTGGCTTAGAAAATATCAAGTGTCTCCTCAATTAGCCCATACGAAAAGGGTGAAACAATTACAGTACTCGCCTGATGTAACTCTGAAGTTTTTTATTTGCCTTCTTACATCGTGTTTAAACGAAAAATGTTAAAGCAGAATCGACAGATGGAATGCCATCTGGCTCACGTGTTCACATATCAAAGAAATTCGCGTACGTGACGTCAGGCAATTTTCCTGGACTGACTACAGAATCACCCAGAAAAGGACCCGAAAAGGTTTTGTTAATAGTAGACGATCACACTTCTCACATAACTAATCTTGACACGTTACAATTTGCTGAGGATAACAATAATATTTTACTTTGTTGGCCCTTATCACACGATGCATTATTTGCAAGCGTTTGATGAGGTTTACTACGATTGGAGCAGGAGGATGATCAAATACAACCCTACTACAAAATTAAATCGGTTGCTGTTTGGCACATTTTTAGGGAAGGCTTTGGAAAGATTTACTACAGTCACCAATGCCGTATCGGCTTTTCGGGCAACAGAAATTTGGCTTTACAATCCAGATAAAATAACCAATAACGGTTTTTTAATGCAGCCATCAAATGAGACTGCAATACATCTAATACAATTTTGATAAACATAAGTATTAAAAGAAACTACTTTGCACGAAATTTGTATTCAAACTTTTTTCGCGAACATGACTCACCGCAACAGGGCTCTTCCTGAATGTAGCTGGAAAAAGCTACTGAAAAAAGAAGTAACACGCTGGAAGAGAAAAAACAAAAACAAACACCTCAACCAAAAAGGCAGAAAGAACTTTTAAAAAAGATATCACCAAAATCTACAAAAAAGGGATTGCAAAAGATGCGCAGTATACCTCTTCAGAATCTAAAAAGAGGCGTAATCTTTGATAATCCGTCTAGTGGGGAAGAAACCTCAGATGACCCGGAAAACCAGTGCGTTGAGTGTTTCGAAAATTATTGCCTTACTAAGAAAAAAGATGACTGGTTATCATTATTATTAAAAAAGGTACTATTTTCTTTGATTAAGCTTGTAGCTGTTTGTATTTTATAAATAATTCTTATATTTACTATTTTATAAGTACATAAAGAAATCAAAACATATTGGGATGTTTATCATATTTTTTTGAAAAACCCACTGTATTGCATTCAACAACTTTATTTGTTAAATTTATTGAAAGATTTGCTTGTTAAAAACTTTTGTCTTAGAGTTGTTTTAAATGGTTTCTTTTTTAACTTTATGTCCGCGAAATCGAGAGTCAGAATCAATTGTTAAGTACTCTTTTGGAAAATAAATCATGTATTATCTTGAACAAATGAATCAAATCACACCTTCTGGTTTTTTACTCTAAAGAGGAAGTGCTAATTTAAATAGAAATAATATGTGTAATATGTTGTCAAACGCCTTGTAACATACAAATTATACAGATAGACCGAGTTTGGGATTCTCGACGAATGTAAATTAAAATAGGAGAGAGCGAGAGAGAATAAACAGATAAGTATTTCATTGAACCCGATATAAAATTCGTATTCAACGGTGCAATTCGTATCAACCGGCTATGTCACTAAAGTGCGGGAGGCGTGTGTTCAAGATATTAGTCAAGATACTGAAAGGACCGTCTTAAATATTGGTTGTCAAAGCCCGGCGCCACTATCTTTTGATCAAGAGATGCTACATTTCCGCAAGATAGAACAGTTAATGTACTTGTACTTAGGGCTACAATAAAATACTTGCACTGAAAACAAGTCACAAATTAAGTTTATTTTACGACCTGACAATAACACAATCTGCACAAATACAGGAAAACGCAAAACGTAAAGGACTGACGTCGCAGTACCCGTTTCTAATTGGGCGCACTAAAGTTACGACGCAGTCAGCGACAGGCTGATCTTGTTTATGTTCGGCAGCGAGGTCAAAGTCGATTTTTAACTGGTTTTCGTCACGCAAAATAACAGACCGACACAATACCTTATACAACTCTGGTAGGTAGCTACGAAGGCAGATATGAAGCGGGTGTGGTTGACGAGAAGGCTCATACGGTTTCTAGAATTGGGTGCTGTCTTCAACACTCACAACTCGCATAACGGAAACAAAGGTAGCCATTTTACCCAGACAAAGAATTTCGTGGTAGTTGTAATGTCGTTGTAGTAATTTCGTCTCCGTATTTTCGTGTTCGTATTTTCGTGTCCGTATTTTCGTGTCCGTATTTTCGTATCCGTATTTTTGTGGTCCGTATTTTCGTGGTCCGTATTTTCGTGGTCCGTATTTTCGTCTAAAAGAGAAACAAAGAAGATGTGTCATCCACAACCGCCTAAACGCACACGCCAAACCACCTACGGTGTTCGAATGGGGAAAACACATAAAATATGCAAAAATATTCGAGAAAAACACTGGGCGTTGTTGTTATAAATAATTATACCTTAAAATAAAAGATCGATTATACTAATGCCATCGAAAACAGTAGATTTAATATACCTAAGCGTCATTAGAGACAGAGCGCATGCGAACACCACGGCGTTTAAAGTAACATTGAGCGGAACAGGACGGAAGTAACCAACAGACACCGTGAAAACAAACCAAAACCGTTCTCTATTGGCGCCTCGAATAACTCCACCAAAAATCACACCAAATTTGGCGAGATGTACAAAAAATCACGTAACAGCCTTACTATAGTATAAGATCCAGCGTATCTCCCGAATCAAGTATTGTGGTTATGATAAACCCCCTCTGGTAAAAAACCATTTATGTATGATAATGCGATCAAGCATATTTTTTGCATTATTTTCATCATTAGTTTGCACAGTATTGAAGTGAGACTCATTGACCTATAGTTTTCAACTTTACTTTTATCTCCTTTTTAAAATAGAAGTGACAGTAGCCTTCAGCCATTTGGCCGGTAGACTACCTTTGGAAAATGAGGTATTCATAATTATAGTTGAATGATCGATTAAAGAAGCAGTACATTTTTTAATAATCCTCTTTTTAATGCTTCTATGTTTTAAATGGTTGCACGAAGGTTGAACATAAACCAACAAGTGCCCTCTGGGGTGCCGCCTTTCTATGGTCGGCAGTCCAACTCTCTTATACCGTCTAGGAGATATGGGCTTATTTAAATCTTTAACACAAAAATTACACACGTTATCATATTTGCTTTTGTTTTTGAAATTAAGGTTTTTATTTCAATTAAACTGTGTATTACGGTAAATTTTTAAAAATAATTCGTTTGCTCCTTGAAGATGTTAAGGCTATTTTCAACCATATGCAGATAATATCACTACTCGACTTAGCTTTAAGTAATATTAACCGAGAATCTCTTGCAGTGATCTGAACGCACACACAGTATGTCAAATATAAAATATCATCCAGCTTCTCTGAAAAAATATTTTCCACCTTTTTCAATTTTTTTTCTACGACCCCTGTATTTTATGTGAGACAAAATATTCCCCAAAATAACTTATTGTTTCGGTTTTTCAAAAACATAAAAATCAAACTTTTAGGCAATTTTCTGTTTGATTGCCTGCGTGTTTTTTTGGCATTTTCTGGGTCGTACAATAATGAGAATTATTAAAAGTGAACTTTAGAACGCAACTCCGCCAAAGTCGGTCCCAAGCCCGATTGAAAAAGGAGGAGGGGGAAGAGTAACAACCTCGTTAAAAAACATGGGTTCAACTGGCTCCGGTTGATAGCACCCAGTAAGGGCCCCGACTTAGGGTTACAAGTAAAAACAGGTCAACGGTGTCAAAGGCAGATGATGATAATGATGTCACAATGGCCAAGGCAGCAGAAAAACCACTGAAAGGTAAGACTGAAATCTAAAGTCCGGTAAGACAATCAGTCTAAGGGAAGAATACTCTGAAAGAAAATTTCTTGGTCCTCCAGGTTGGGGGCTAAGACGATAGGCCAGCAACCTACTCTTGTAAAATAACTGGAAACAGTTACACCGCTAAAAATCCTAACACACAGCCTCGGAATACGGACGGTCAAAAAGAAAAACGAAAACGGCAACGGAAACGGATCATGGTTTTAGGAACATGGAATGTACAAAGTTTAAATAATAAGCGTGAAATCGTGGTAAAAGACATCGAACAACTGAAATTGGACTTAATCGCTCTCACTGAAATAAAAAGAAAGGTAGTGGATCAGAAATGATAGGTAATTTTGCACATTTTTACAGCAGAGTACCCAAAGATCAAAGGGCAAAAGAGGAGTCTCAATAATAATGAAGCGAACACTTAGCAAAAATATTACTGACTGGGAGAGTATCGACGAAAATCTAATTAGAATAAACCTGAATTGGATGCAAAGAAGGATTAGTATCATAGGGGTATACGCACCATCAGATGATGAAACAATAAACGTCAAAGACGAATTTTTCAACAAACTTAATGAAATCATAGCAGATATTAGAAATACAAAAGAACTATTCTTGCTAGGCGAGTTTAATGGCAGAATATCAAAGAGAAACAACGATAAGATTATTGGACTTTTTGGCAAAGAGACGGAAAATGACAACGGTAGAAGATTAATTGAAATATGCAAATATAATAACTTAACAATAAAAAACGGATTTTTCCAACATAAGGATATACATAAATATACCTGGATTCAATCAACCAGGAATCTAAAATCAATAATTGACTATGTAATAACTCGACAAAGAAGTACTATAAATGTGCAAGGTATAAGGGTACTTAGAGGTACCAGGAGTCAATCAGATCACCACCTAATAAGAGCAAAAATCCTTATTCCATTCAACAAAACGAATCGGGAAAATAGTACAAAAGAAGAAACAAAATATAATACCGAGGAAATAAAAAATATTAAGTATAACATACAAGGACTAATGGACGACAGCACGAAATACTTGTATCAGAAAAGGCTAGATGAAAAACTCAATGAAAACGCAGAACTACCATTTGAAGACATATATAACAACATAGTTGAAAGTATCCAGAACGCAGCAAAAGGCAAAAAGGAATTAGGCATAAAAGAAAAACAGACCAATAAAAACCTATGGTGGACATGAAAACTCAAACAGCTAGTGAAAGAAAAAAGATATATTTAAAATCGTTAAACACAATAGCTGAACAAGATAAACGAATATATACGGAAAAAAAGAATGAAGTAAGAAGAAACGTAAATACTGAAAAAAATAAGATGTGGGACAGAAAATGTCAGGAAGTGAATACTTATACTGGGGGAAGACGAAGTACAGAAGCATGGAGATTTATTGGAGCTAATAGAATGGAAAAACGAGAAAAAGTGCCCATTCAGCTAATATCTCAAACTGAGTGGATAACACACTATAAGAATTTATTATCGGAAAATAGAGAAGAATACAAACCAGACCAACAATCACGCATACACATAGAAGGGGAAGAAATAGTTGTTGAAATAGAAAATATAAAAAAATCGATCAAGCGTCTGAAAAACGGGAGAGCATGCGGACCGAAAGGCATAAATCCCAAACTCATTACATGTGGAACGGAAAAACTTTATAGAATGCTGCAAAATATAATAAACCAGTGCTTAAATGGTCATCATGTACCTCAAGAACAAAGCGGATTTCGAGCCGGAAGGTCATGCACCGATAATGTGTTCTGTCTAAAACAGATAATTGAGAAGAAGACCGCCATTAATGAAGAAGTACATATAACGTTTATAGACCTTCAAAAAGCATATGACACTGTACCAATTATAAAGTTATGGGAAACTTTGCAAGAGTCAAATATCAACCACACACTAATAAAGGCAGTACAAAATCTTTACAAAGGATCAAAAGCTAGAATTAAAATGAATAACAAAGTGTCAACTGATTTTGAAATTTCAAAAGGATTACGCCAGGGCTGTTGCATAGCGCCAATTCTATTCAAGATCTTCATAGCTCAAGCATTACAAACATGGAAAAGGAAATGTCAGGGAATAGGTATCGAACTAAATGAGACATGCCTATATAATCTACAATTTGCCGATGATCAAGCGATAATATCAAATGATAAAGACGATATGGAGTACATGGTAAGGAAACTAGTCAAAGAGTACGGAAAGTGTGGCCTGATTGTCAATATCGAAAAAACAAAATATCTGTGTATTGGGGGAATTCCAGAAAATCTTAATATGGACGATAATAAAATAATAGCTACATGCAATGAATACAAATACCTGAGAATAACATTTAACAGAGAGGGAACCGACGATCAAGAAATAAACAAGAGAGTACAAGCGAGGAAAATTATTAGATGTCTGAATGGGGTCCTGTGGAATATAAATATCATGAAGAAAATCAAATTCAATATCTATGAAACAATGATTAAAAATACACTACTATATGATATATGAACGTGGAGAATAACCGAAAGAAATAAAAAGAAAGTGGAAGCGACCGAAATGGATGCAATTAGACGAGCCATGAAAATTTCACGAACGGAAAGAATCAGAAATCCAGACATTAAACGACGTATGGGGATAGACGGAACAATAACAGAAGACATTACCAGGAAACAATTAATATGGTACATGTTCGTAGAATGGATAACAACAGATTACCTAAACAGACAATGGAATGGATACCTGTAGGAAGACGAAAACGAGGAAGGCCAAAAAAATTATGGCTACAGGGAATTAGGAAATCCATAAGCGAAAGAAATCTCACAGAAGACCAGTGTTATAATAAAACCGAATGGAGGCTAGGAATCGGACAACGACGGTTGACGTTATAACCGATATATATATGCTTTACATACCTGTCGGCAAAGTTGCTAACATTTTCGTACGTGAACGCTTTCACGAGTCGACACTAGATGTCGAAAAGCTTATCATTTAAATATTGTGATCCCCTCCAGTAGGGCATATAGTCGACAGCGCGTTTGTACAATAGTGAACTTACACTCGAGTTCTCTCACTCCCGATGAGTCCCAAAACGACGAAACAGCTGTCAGGTGATTCTCAGTGTTTGTTTGCTATTGTACAACCTCTTGCGTACTTTACTGCAGGCGATTTGAAATTTTTATACTTGCCAACTGTTAGGTTGGCTATAATTATTGAAGAATCGACTATGTAACTGCTTTACATACCTGTCGATCAAAGTTGCTAACATTTTCGTACGTGAACGCTTTCACGAGTCGACACTAGATGTCGAAAAGCTTATCATTTATATATATATATATATAAACGCTTTGTTTAAGTTTATCAGAAACTGTACAAACAATATTTAAAAAAAAAATAACAGGTGCAAGATTTTTTTAGTCGAAACTGTTCAAAGCTAGGTGTGTTATTAATTTTGTTTACTGGATATTTTTTATGAGTTAATACTACTAGAATACGTCATGATGTGTCTGACTAATGAAGGAAATTTTAAAAAAATTGTAAGTAGACTTGAAGCTCAGTTCGATGAAAACAAGCGCGCAAGGACTGGGGGAAGAAGAATGTAGGTGTACTTGTCAAAACAAAAACTCGGCTCTCTGCAGAAACGGTTCTTCCATCAGTGTGCTAGGATTTCAAGGCTGTTTTGCAAATTAACTTTTTTTTAAGAGAGTCGAACGGTTAAATCCGCATATTTCTGTAACCTTTTGGATGAGGTAAAACTGGCATATCGGTGGAAGGACGTGGTTTCCCGATCAGAAACGTTCTCCTTCTTAATGACAATGCACGTCCGCATATAGTAAACCTAACGAGCAAAAACTAGAACCAATGTTTTGGACAGTTTTGGAACCCCCTCTGAATAGTTCAGATTTATCTCCCTGTGACTATCACATGTTTGGATCCTTTAAATAGTCCTAGCAGGGCAATGATTTGACTGTAATAATGCTGTAAAGGGCTTTGCACCCAATTGGCTTGATACACAACTTCTATATTTTTATGGGAACGGGATAAATAAATTGCTATCCATTGGAAAAAATGTGTGTACAAACAAGGGGATCATGTAGAAAAATAATATTGTACTCCCATGTTTCCATCTCTTATCAATAAATTTTTAAAATTAAATTCCAGTTTATATTTGATTTTGCTTCTTGCACATTTCTTGTTAAAAGAAAGTGAGGAACACATCCAAAATTAAACGCTCTCTTGCCTATTTGCTTTGAAGTGTATGTTATGTTAACAGACTTATTTTCTCTATTCTATTATACATACTATAGAACCAAAACTGATATAAATTCTCTCTGAAATAATATATTTAGCATCGACAGAAACCCGGAAGAAAGTCTAATAAAAGAAAAAAAAACTGACAATACTGATATTTTCGTTCAGTGTCATAAAAGTATAATTATTTTTGTAAGTTATTGAATTACTACAAGCCGTTAGTTAATAAATCCGATTGCTTGAAAAATTTTCTAGATTTTCTTTAATTAAACTGTAAATGGTGAAAAACCTTATAAATAACTAATATTATAATAATTGTAAAATTACAAATTTTAAAAATGTCAATGTTATTTATCACATAAAAATCTACAAAATAAAAACTTCCTCTTGATGGAGGTATGCATCCCAAAATGCAAGCTGCATTCTCACGCTGTAATGTTACATTTTTTCTTTGCATAAGAAAGGTTTTGGATCGTGGTTCATCAGTTATAGAAATCATTTTCTTTCCAAGTTCATCAAAGAAATCCAAAGCTAAATTGGGCCATGAGTTTCCAAATAAATAGTAACTGCAGCAAATGTTTTATTTTGAGTATTGTATTTTGCTTAGTTGTTCGACATCGTTGTCTACAAAAATCGTTTATTTGAAGTAGACCTTCACACACGATTATATTTATTAACGTGGTCGTCATCGGTTGGAAGAAGATCTAATCTCTTCCTCAATTTATTATTTTTAGTGAACATGTATTCATCATTATTAGACCAAATAAATCCTTAATAATCATTCAAATGTATGTTTAATTTAAGTGACGTTCTTTTTTAAATAATATATCATGCTATTATATCTGGTATGATATATTTTTCTATAGAAGAATATTCTGTTTAATGGAAAGAATGATAGAACGGATTTAAATGTCGACTCTTTTTAAACTTTCATACCGCATTCCAACTTTTCTGTAGAAAAATCTGACTCTTTAAATTGAAATTGTTCGAAGCAAATCCGAAAATAGCAATTAATCAATAATTGTTGAAGTAAGAAATATTCCGAAATTTAGGAAAATATTTTTTGGAATCATTAAGCCCAACATAATATTTAATAAATGGTTATTGCATAACTAAACTAAGTGTTATTTAAAAATTTCGTGATGGAAAATTGTAGTTGAAAAATACAAAGGCGCATAATAACTTTCAACTCTCAATCTTAATACCCAACATCATCATACTCTACATAGAATTGGTTTTTATATAGAAATAATACACTTTCTAGAAAAAAAAGCGTTCTTACAAAATATTTTTGCTCCCGAGGGCATTTGAATGTGAACGGATTGCAAAACGATCAAATAAAATTGAGCATGATGGAATTGTGGCAAATGTATGCACGTAAGCAGAATACGTTTGATGTAATTTGACTTTTTTCTGCATCTACGAAAGAAACGAGTATATCACCTTTTATAAATAGATAATCGTATTCCATTAGTTTTACGGTATTTGCGTAGTTTAGAAGTTACTTCGCTGCGAACAAACAATATTTTTTTTAAATATATAGGGGGTCGGTTATAATTTAATAAACTGTTTGTAGTGCAACTGTACGTTTTTGTGTTGTAATTGCGAATTAATACAGAAATTAGCTTTTAATATAAACATTAAGGCTCCATGCTAGAAGCATAAAAATCGATTTAAACTTATTTCTAATTGAATTAATAAATAAATTAAAAGTATCGTGGATGTTATCAGCAGAAAATTATTTTCAAATTCTGCGATAGAAACGATGTGACTAGTATTGAAAAATAGATCGTTTGACATTTTTTATGATAAATTTCACTTTATACGTTAAAATAGAAAAAAAACATAATTGTTTATACGCATGTCTATTTTTTTGGGTCGAGTTTTAATAATGCCTTTTTCGAGTACATTAAATAAATTACAAAGGAGTTATTATTGAATACGAATACATGTGAAGAGTATACATATAAATGCGTCATTTATTTCAGGCAGAGAGTTTATAGACACTAACAATACATACCAATTAAATTACATTAAACAATGAAATTTACATGATTTATTTTTGAAATATTAAAATGTAGTTTTGAATAAAATTTGGTAATGAAATATTGCTAAAAAATTCCAATTTAGAAGTGTTTAATTTAATTTACAATTTCACTATTTTACAAATTGTTGGAAACGATTTCCACCATCTAAATACAAAATTTAAATTTGTTATGTTTGGTTTAAACTACAGGCAGAATAGATTGGTTAAAATTTGTATAGTGCTGTTTTCTAAAATTTTGGAAAAACCAACGTCAATCTTAAATTGTATTCGAATGCAGACATGCAATATCATGTTCTGCAATAAAATTAACACAGTCTATTAAAGATTGAAGTTTATTTAAAATTTTTATAACTTTGTTTTATACATAATTTTTGGTCCTTCGAGCCGGATAAAACCAGTATTTTAGAAATAAGCCATCAGCCACCGTAATTGCTGTCAGTATGTACATACCCTACTTGGTCGATCCTATATTAACCGCTATCGCTGTCACGCAAATGGAAATTCCCTTGGTTGGATTGAAAAATTTGACGTAAAACTCAAAGATTACAAAGATTCGCCGAAATCAAAGGTATTTACGCCTACAATTATTAATTAATTAATTTTGTGCACGTCTAATAATCACAACATGGTAAATAAAAGCGAAATTGATAGATTAGTGACAAAATGTGAACAATTAAAAACATCTATTCAAAATATATGTAAAACAACATTCATTAGACGATTAATTGAATTGAGCAATTCAGTAGTAGGCAACAACCTTTCCGAAGAGTGTTTTTAAATTATTTAGAAATAAATATTGACATTCAGTATACTAGAAAGATGATAACAAAAATGTAGTTTTGATTGAAAACGTTTATTATAATGTAATTGCTAATATTAGAAAACTCTTTTCTAAAAACAATGTGAATGTAGATGTTTCTCAAATTGTTAAAAATGAAAATATTTCTACAACTAAATTACCTCACATCGACTTCCATTTTTTTGACGGAAAGGATTTGTGTAAAAGTTTAAACCTTTTTTTGACATGTTTTTAGCAGTCATGGATAAAAACAGCAATTTACAAAACGTTGAAAAATTCTTTTAGTTAAGAAATTATTTAAGGAAATTGGAGCTCTTACTTTTTAATCTGTAAGATTACCAACTATCAACAAATCGTATACTGAATTATGAAATTACTTATCGGTAATCACATTTATGCATTGTTAAATATCCCAATAATGACAAAAGGAAATACCAGAATTTGTAAGTAGAATTAAATAAAATTTAGGTGCATTAAAAAATTTACTGCAACGAATTGAGAGTAGGGACATGATCCTGATAAGTATTTTAACTAAAAAATTAGATCAGTACACAATTAGAGCCCACCAAATTGATAGTGATTTGACAAAATTACCAACATTAAAAGATGTTTTTTTTATATTTTTTAGAAAATCGGTTTACTGCTTTAGAAACAGTTCCAAACAATAATGATGCCAAACAAAGTAAGGAAAAAACAGATGCACATCCACTAATAACAAATAGAACATCTGCCACGCAGGCAGATGTAAATTTAATTTTAAATATGAAACTTGCCACAAGGCTCACAACACATTACTTCATTTCAATTCGGACGAAATTAATGGTTTGGTATTGCTCCCAACCATAAAAGTGAGGGTGCAAGAAATTAATAAATTCATGGCAAATGGATAACTACTTACGGCCTGTTAAATAACGGTTCACAAACTTCTTTTAATTCAAAATCATTAGTCAATAAATTAAATTTGAAACCGATACGAAAAAGTCATTGGTATGTTACAGTTTTATTTTTGGAATATAGGACGATGTGTCGAGAGAAATATATAACGTGTGTCGCGAGTAGTATGTTACGACAAAAGTCGTATGTTATTTTATTTTGCTAATTTTCTATTGGTTGAAAATAAAATTCGGTAAGATTCCTAGACGAACAGCGGACATTTTCTTCTTCCTTTTAGGTTGGTTTAGCGTGCATCTTAAAATTGAAATGTGTGTTACAAGATTTCTCAATAAAAATTATTGGTTAAGTTTAAATCCGCTCTAGAATTCACCCCTTTCTGACCTTATATGATTTTGCTGTGTGTTATACCTGGATCCTTGTCAATTAAAGACTACACTACGGTTTCGCATTAGATAAGCTGCAGAGCAACCGGTGGATACCACACAAGTCCTAACAAGGGGTTGGTTATGCTTCATAACTTCATCGAGGGGAGCCTACCGCCTTCCGTTTCTCTTTGCACACCTCCCTAAGAAGAATCCTGGGGTTACCTAACTTTCCGAACTGTCGATATCGTCGCTACCAGAAAACTCACTACTCGTAACTGCATCCATCAGATTACAGCTAAGTTTTATTATTTAAGCAACTTATTCATTGGTAATGCGTATATACATGTGACATGAGACGGCTTGATCTTTCGTTCTTTTGGGTTTGCTGGAGGTACTTGCTCCTTTAATCTTAGTTTAAGTCAGTTTTGTTACATGTTCGACCAGATAAATCGCCGTGTGTAAGTGATATGTGTGCACACAGAGTCTTCCTATTAGCCAATCCTCAATTGGAACGTTAACATTAATTTTGGTGTAACTGAAAGCTTACCTGAAATCCAGCACCTTCAATTGCATACCTTACTTATTGATTAAGCGAGCCTACTGCTAACGTACGTGAATATATGCACAGTCTTTCTATTTCTGTCACATTCACCTATTACTATAAGATTTGTTTGTTGTTTATTGAATTGTCTGTCTTTCTTTTAAGATAATTTTTGTGTTTGATCCTAGCGTATTAGGCTTTAAGTAAAACCTACTATTGATCTCTTGTTGGTCCGGTTTTATTTCTATTTTTACTTAGCAGGTGCCGCCTTGTTAGACAGCAGTTTAATTTCTTAGAACTCTTTAAAAACCTCCCACTCTACGACAAAGCCTGACGCTGCTGCTCTAACTATTATAAATACTTTATTCTCCACGAACCTAGTGCGCTACGTTGATCCGTATTTTTTGTTGTTGTTTCTTTTTTAGGTTGTTTTTCTAGAGCCGTCGTTAGTTGTAAACCACAACCGTTACAAGTATTTCAAAACATGTAACTCTTTTAAGTAATATTGTTGCAGTTTGTTTACAGTCAGATTCGACTAATTAGCAAATTAACTTCATTTGCGCTGTCAGTGAAAATAGTTACTGGCCAATTGCCGCAACTTTATTTTGATTGTGTAGATAAAAATATTTTGAAAGGGATTGAGCTAACAAATGAAGATTATAATTTTCCAAACAAAATTGACATTCTTTTAGGTGCAAATGTGTTTTTTAATAGTTCGGTATCGGAGGTATAATTAAACTGGATAAAAATAAATTAGTTTTTTCACAAAACACTTTGTTTGAATACGTATTGAAAAGTTCAATTTCAGATTATCTCACTTCCAGTTCAGATATGTCAATAGTTTTGTACTCCGCCAAAAAATTAGAACGACTTACACTATTTCGAAGTTCTGGGAAATTGAAAAAGTACTACAATTTTATACCAAATATTCAGATGAACAGGAAGCGTGCGAATCAATTTTTAAACGTTCTGTCAAAATGATAAATTTGAAGGTGCCTTATCATTAAAACAAAATTTAAATGTTGAAGAATTAGGGAAATCATTTTTCATAGCATATAAACGATTTGAAAATTTAAAAAAAGTTTACCCTATAATTCGTGAAGGTAGGAAATCTACTAAGTTACGGGTTGTCTTTGGCGGTAGTATAAAAACTAAGAATAAAAGGTCAATCAACAATGGGGCAGTGCTGCAACGTGAACTATTTGATGTTTTGATTGTGTTCAGAACTTATAAGTAGGTATTGTTAACAGATATTAAGCAAATGCATAGATTGATTTAATTACAACCTGACCACAGAGCACTTCAAAGCATTTTATGGAAGAAAAGTCCTAATTTGCCAATTAAATGTGTACAATTGCAAACTGTCACTTATGGTTTAAAAAGTTCGCCATATTTGGCAACTCGTTGTATAGTAGAGTTAGCTCAAACTAAAGGCAAAAATTATCCTCTTGCGCAAAGGGCATTGCTGTCTATCACCTACGTAGATGACATAATTTTTGGAGGAAATACGATTCAAGAAATTATTGAATTAAAAAATTAATTAATAAATCTTTTAAATTTAGGTTCTTTCAAATTACATAAACGGTGTAGCAACAGTAGTGCAATTGTCAAGATATTGCTTTAGAAAATCAAAATTTTGATAAAATAGACATTGTTAAAAACAAGTCAAAACTTTAGGTTTGTGTTATAACACAAATTTAGATTCATTTAAATTTTATCTCCAGAATATAACCCAAGTGAAATCATGATAAAACAAAGATTCTTAGCTTCGTTTGCAAATTTTATGATCCGCTAGGGTTGGCTGGACCTATTTTGGTAGCGGTTAAGGTATTTATGCAAAAGTTGTGGGGAAAAAACTGAGTTGAGATGGACCTCTTTCAATTGATTTAAAAAAATCGTGGCTAGAGTTTTTAAAAACGTTGTTAAAAATGTCAACTGTAAATATTCAAAGAAACTTTCAATTTGAAAATTCCTCAAAAATTGAAATAGCTTCTATAATAACCTATGGAGTAGCACTATACATACCCACTATATCTCACGTACGAATTCACATGAACATACTTTCCAAAATCGCACCAATTTTCATTAACTATTTCTAAATTACAACTTAACAGTGCATTATTGTTAGCAAAACTAGTTAACAGGGTTTACAATGTTTTAAAACAAAATATTAGTGAAGATTATTTATATACAGATTCGACAGTAGTTTTGGCTTAGGTAAATGCCGACCCAATGAAACCATACGTTTTAAACAATAATAAATAATAAGAATAAATATTCAAAATTTAACAAATACATTTATTTGGTCATCTAGGTATCGATTTTTGCGGCTAATTTTACGTAAAACAATCCAGAGTTAAAAGGACACTGATTACTAAATCATATACTGCCTTATTTGTGTGTTTTACTGTCAAAGAAATTCACATGGAATTAGTATCAGATATGGGTACAGATAGTTTTTTAGCAGACACATTAAACGATTTATTTTTAGACGGGGCAAACCTACCTACGTATATTGCGACAATGCTATCACATTCAAAGGTGCTCAAAAGGAACTACAAGAACTTTATAAATTAAATAACTCACTCAAACACAAGCAAACAACTGATAAATTTAGTACTGAACAAAAGATTACTTTTAAATTTATACCAAGCTATTCCCAATGTTTAGTGGTTTTTGGGAAGCTGGAGTCAAGAGTGCTAAATACCACACAAAAAGAGTAATGGGTAATAGTAAACTTACGTTTGAAGAACTGAATTCGTTAATTGTTCAACTAAAAGGAATATTAAATTTCAGACCCATAAGTAATGTGTCCAATGATCTATCAGATCTAACCTATCTCTCAAAAGGGCATTATCAATCAATGCCAAATAATAGGCCAAAATAGTATTTTAACATGCCTAACATACGAGAAGATACGTTAATTTTACTAAAAGAGGACAACGTTCCTTGTCAAAATAGCCCATGGCCAGAATTGTAATAGTTATTTACATTAGAGTGTGGAAAGTAGGAATTTACGGCGCGATAGGTATTGTTTGAGGAAAGGGCTTGTTCACAAAATTTGTATAATATTTTTGGCCGACTATCATCATCAAAAAGTAAATAAAGAACAAAATTATTGCTACTGATTTTAAGTAGACCTTGTTGTCTAACCATTTTGATATACACCACCTAATATGTGTCAGTTCATTTGTTTTAAGTGATGTATAGATGGCGCTATCAATATCATCATCAATAAAAAAAAATGGAATGCGCCCCTATTCTGTACAGTATTGTGTCAAGTATTGCGTGAAGTAAATTTTTTAAAATCAATTTATCGGATTTTATACTTAGTTTATTTTAAAACGTTTCTAAATAGCAGATAAATCAACCACTACTTTACCGCATAGTAACCGTATTTTATCGCATAGTAGCCGTACTTTACCGGATTGTGTGTAATAATCAAATTTCAAGACAAATATGAACAACTGAAAAATGTGCTTTACAGTTCAGGAAGTCAAAAATGTAACTACAGGACCATATGGTAAAGTACGGACTGTTCATATAAAAACTAAAACTGGCGCATATTCACTTTCAATATCTAAAACTGCGTTTTTGCCAATCTAATGTTGTCAAATTAAAATGTGTAGTAATAAAATGTGTCAAATCGCCTGCTGTAAAAGGTTTTTACAATAGCAAACAAACACTGAGAATCAGTCGACAGCTGTTTTGTCCTTTTGGGGCTCTTCAGGAGTGAGAGAACTCAGTATAAGTTCACTATTGTACAAATCGGTGCTGTCAACTATATTCCCTACCGGAGGGTAATCATATTCAAACTATAAGTTTTGCGACATTTAGTGTCGATTTGTGTTAGCGATCACGTACGTAATGGGTTCGCATTAAGCATCTTTGTCGACAAGTATGTAAAAGCGGTTACATAAGTCGATCCTTCGATAATTATAGCCAACATAAGTGAAGAATCGACTTATGTAACTGCTTTATACATACTTGTCTTGTCATTAAAGTTGCTTAATGCAAGCCAATACCTACGTGATCGCTAACCCAGTCGACACTAGATGTCACAAAACTTATGGTTGTGAATAAATATATTTTAGTTTTTATACAGGTATTTATACTATAAACATTCACCACTGTTAATTTTTGAAATTTTGTACATTTTCTTGAAGTATTGTTATAGTAAACAGTTTAAATACTAATGTTTATTTTCTACATTTCATTTTTGTTTGATACAAAAATATGCATATTTAATTAATTATATTAGTAAGTGAAAAATGACATGTTAATTCTTTTAAGGCTCCCAATATGTTGAAAACATTTCCACCATCTAGTAGAAAATTTAATTTTGTTATGTTTTGTTCTATTTTACCGGCGAATAGATCGGTTAAAATTTGTATAGTGCTTTGTTTTATATACAAGGATTTCAACAATTGTTCTTCGTGTTAATAATAACAAGTGGAGATAATAAATCTAAAACTACTAACTACTTAGCATTAGCCAATATTTTCATTCATTTCACTTTAAATACATTTCAAAAGATTTTTGTATCATGAAAACTCTAATTAACTATAATCAAACAACGTAAATGCGGCAGTGAAAACAATCTTCTAGAATCCTTATGTTATTGTTCGTAAATTGTTAATTAATAGGATATCACGTGGAATATATCTTGGGTTTAATTCAACGGTAATCAGCTAAAAATCAATCAAGTACAAAGTAAACAAATTGATGTATAGCTAAAGATCAAAGATAAGTCTTGTAACGGGTGTGTTGTTAACTACTTAGAAATTACGTATAATATCCGATAACTTAAGTATAAGGCACGAATAAAGTAAAGTGTGAATAAATAATGATTGCTATGGTTTCAATGGTACAAAATTCAGTATGTAAATCGTTATCAATACCTACTTAACTAATTATTTTAGCGTAACATAATTTGAAAAATTAGAATATTTGCAATGAATTCTTTATCTGTTTTACAAAATTAAATGCTTACTACCTACATTTAAAAATTAATTTGGCGAGTAAAAATTTTGTTTAACTTTTTATTATGGTTATCATCCTGACAATTATAATGTTCATAAATTACAAAAACTAATCTATAAATTAGATTTTCTTTGAAAGTAAGTGTACTTAACAACACTTTCACATATGCAAAAGAAAATTAAAATATTCTTTATAGCTTACATAAGAAAACATTTCCTTTATAAAGTTGTTTGAGTATTTTTTTTAATTATCTCTAGCTGTAAACATTTCGAATGAACTGAAAAAGTACTACATTAACTTAGATTAATTCTCTGACGCATTTAAAAGTTTTCTTTACATCAACATAACGGGGTAAACTATTAACAAAACCAATTAATTGAAGCCTTGCTACATAATGAAAAACCTTAAAAGATAAATCAAAATTATTTCTGGTACTATATTAATTATGGATTTTGTGCTATTAAAAAGTTACTAAACAAATCTTCAGTTTTAATTAGTTAGTGAAAAATTATGAAAAATGTTTTGTAAAACCAATAGTAAAATGTATTATAATATATGTCGTATTTTTTTTACTAAATTTGTAGGCACTTATATGTATTCTCTTAATATAATCTTATCTTGTTAAAAAGAAATGAGATACATTTTTATTGGGTGACATTACAACAACAACAATAACGTTTACTTTACTTTATTTTTGGTTGTTATTTATAAGAATAAATGTAATTTGTAATAAAAATTATGTGCCAATACTGTTTTAGTTATTTAAACTTTCTTGTAAATAATTTTTATTATACCAATAGTAAAGACCATATAATAGGAAAGATGTGTAACGTAAGGGTAAATAACGTTCACAACTCGGGAGTGTTTTCTAAATTAAAAAATCAAGTACTCGAAGAGGTTGTAAAGGAAAAGCTATAAAAAAACAAGGACAAATGCATTTTTGTAAGGTAGATTTAAAATTGTGTACAGCATTGTTGCCACGTTTAAAATCTATTGTTTAAGTATAAACAGTTGAGTATTTTCTAGTTAAAACACAATCACAATGTTGGATCTGAATTTTTATACAAGGTATCCCCACCGGGAACGCCATCGACAGATTATAGGAAAACTATTGCATCGGAAAAATTAAAAATTTGATAGTATACTAACAACGACGGGGCAGTTCCGTTAAAATATTTTCAAGATAGTAGCGTTTTCAGTTATACCGGAAGTAGGTATCAACTTACTTATTTTAAATAGAACACCCTATATATTATTTTATTTTTAATTTTTCACAAATTTCCAGACACATTTTTTTTTAATCTATCTATAAATCTAACTGTTTTTATCTTATTTTTAATTTTTAAGTCAAAATGACGTTTCAGGCCTAAACAATTGCAGAGATTTTACATAATGCCTTTATTATTTAATTGGAATGGGCTTCCTTGTAGCTTAGGGAACCTATTTTAGTAGGGTTATATCGATATTTTAATAATAAAATACAGGGTGATCAAAAAAAAAAAAGATTTAAGATTTAATTTCAAGATCACGTCAAAAATCATTTTTTTAAATGCAAGCATCACGTTTATTTTATTTAGCATCAAAAATAGCAGGTTGTCTTTTTTACAAAGGTTGTCTATTCAAAAATTCATAGTTTTTCGGATTATTGGCAATTTATCTTTTTTTTTTAAGTATAATGTATTCTTTTAGTATGAATGGATTTATTTCTAGTTAGCCATGATAACGTTAGAAAAGTATCATCTGTCAGGATATGTCAAATTGTTAAAATTTTCAATAATCATGCCGGGACGCTTATTTTATACAAACAGATTACTTAATTTTATTTATTATTTATGGACAATGTGATAAAGTTATATCAAGAACATGTGTTACATTTGCAGCAAGATACCCGCAAAAAAAGCAGAAGCCATCTCCAAAAATTCTTAAACGAATAATAAAAAAGTTCAAAACTTTGGATCCGTTAAACCAAATTTACAGAGAAATAAACCTGTCGTTTGTATAATTTAAGCGTCCCGGCATGATTATTGAAAATTTTTAACAGTTTGACATATCCTTGACAGATGATTGTTTCAACGCCATCATGGCCAACTAGAAATAACCATTCATACCAAAGAAATACAATAGCATTTGTGCAACAACAAAAGTTAATTTGCCAATATTTCGATTACCATGAATTTTTGATTAGATAACCTTGTACAAAAGTCTACCTTATTTTTATGCTAAATAAGATAAATTATAAAATAAGTTGCTTGCATTTATAAAAATGTCTTTACGTTTTTTTTTTTATTTTTTTTTCCTTTTTTATCACCCTGTATTAGTTTTTTATCAAATTATTGTCATAGTCCACTAAAATAGGTCCCCTGCTGTAGGATACCCATTTTTTTTTTTATTAAAGGCATTTTTTTAGGAAAATTTTTTATTTTTTTTTTTCCTGAAAACGTCCATTTTTTCATAATTTTTATTTTTAATTTTATTTCATTTTTTCTTATTTTTATTTTTTTTTACAAAATTTTTCCATATTTTTTTTCATATTCAAATTAGAATATTATATAGATTTTTTCATTTTTTTTATTCATTTTTTCACCTTCTTTTTTTTATCCGTAATTTCCATTCATTTTTTTTTTTTTTTTCCTCCCCTTTTCCTTTTTTTGTTTATTTTTTTTTTTTTTTTTTTTATATTTATTCTGTATTGCATAAGTGTGATTATTTATGGGTCATTATGACATTTGATATAAATCCAAGAATAAAGCAAAAAATGTTGAAATGGCATTACCCAATGTGACAGAAACAAATAATATTATCATTTTTAATTTCAAAATTCAAAACAAAATATATACGACTAGATAAAATCATATCAATGGTAAAGTATAAAAAAAAACATTTCTAATAATATTCCGGTTTATTTAAATATTACAAAAAACATAAAACATTAAAACATTTAAGTGCAATGCAATCCTACTTATTGTATTTGCACAAAACAAGAAAGTTAGTGCAATTAGTACCTATACAAATAAAGAACTTGAGTACCTATAACAAAAACCATAATAATAAAAGAATTGTAATTAATTTCTAAATTAAGAACAGTTAAAATACTACTATTATATATTATTTAAATGATTAAATTTGTTATTCGCACGTTTGTTATTCAGCCGAATACTTTGAGAGTTCCATTTTACAGTTTTGTTTAGTTTACATTTTATGAGATGTTGAATTAAAAACAATTTATGTTTCTCATAATTTTCCGACTGCAACCAGGCAGGGTAACTAAGTTGAATTTGTGTAACACAAATATCAATTAATTCTTGAAATTGAAGACCTATACAATTTGAATAAAATAACTACAGTCGAACTCGGTTGTAACAAACCTCCAAGGGACTGGGAATTTAGTTCGTTATAGGCAAGCGTTCGTTATAAAAGATCAATAAAAAATGCTTGCTTATCTTATCTCTTTAAATTGATTTCAACGATTTGAATGTGTTAATAATTAAATTTTAATCATTGACCTAGAGTCTAAGATAACGATTTTTACGTCGAAACTGGTCTAGTCACGTTTTTCTAAAAATAAAAATTAGTATTGAAATATGACAAGTGCTTTTCTGTCTTTCTCTTTTTTAATTTATTAATTTCAATACTCTCAGATATGGATCTCCACTTTGTTTATAAAATAAAAAACAAAAGTCTCATCTCCAGCAGTTGCTTCCTCAACGCTTTCAAAACTGGATTTCACATCTCCTTCGTTATTAAGTACTGATTGAATGATTTCATGGTCACCAGGAAATTCAGCAACTTCTAGGTCGTTGTCAATAATTTCATAATCATTCAGGTTCAATTGGTCAAAGTTTGAAATATTATGACTTTGTGCCCATTGAGCAAGGTCCACTTCATTTTCTTCCTCATTAGTATTTTGTTTTAAAATCCATTGTGCAAGCGGGATTTCATCTTTTTCTGTAAAACCTAGGTCAACGTTAAAACTAGCATGCCGGAAACAGTTGAAAATAGTCTTCTGAGACACCAGGCCGAATTCAACATCAAAAATGCTTCTGCCAAAGAAATTTTATTTTCCTCATTTTTATTATACGCACTTAACAACTTCAGTAACAACTTTCTAATATGATTTTAGACATCGAATTACACCGTGGTCTATTGGCTGTAAGACTGCAGTTACGTTAGGTGGGAAGAAGACTACTTCAATCCACTGTAAATTTTTAATTGTTGGATGTGCAAGACAATTGTCGATCACCAGTAACATTTTTCCCTGCTCTTTCGTCATTATTCCAGGCTTCTAAGATTTTGGTAAAAAGTTCGGATATTATCGATGCCCTTTTATTAGCTTCATAAAACACTGATAGTTTGGGATGATTTTTGAAGCATCTCGGTGTTTTGATTTTTCTATAATGGTGAGCTTCTTTTTCTCTGACTCGTCCATATTTGCACAGATCCAGGCGGTGATCCTCTCTTTAGAAAGTTTTTCCACAGAACATTTTTCACCTTTGAAGTTTTATCGCGAATCATCCTATTAAAAAGGCCAGTTTCGTCGCCGTTAAAAATATCTTTATCTGAATATCGTCTTTTTTTTCCGGGCCATATTGTTGTAAGCCAATTATTTGTTATTTCAAGTGATACAGCACCTGTTTCTCCGTGAATTTTGCCCCTGTGTATATTGTGCCTTTTCTTAAACGGTCAACCCATACCCTGCTGCAATTGAAGTTGTTATCATAAGTATCCACTGTTTCTTCTGAAATTTGTGCAAATTGGTTTGCTGTTTCGTAGAATAGGGGCTTCGTTTTAAACTAAACCATTCACGTTTTCATCCACATTTTTTCTTAATGGTTGGCGCAGGTTTTTTGCATGCAGACTCGCATTTGTTTGGGCAGATAAATATTTGTTTTGTTGTCTAAATTGTTGCAACTGTGCACAATCACTTTGAATTTTACGGATTATTTGTAATTTATCTGCTAATGCATTACCGATTAATACAACAATTATATCCGAGTTCCACTTTGCGGTACTGAAAAATTTGGTATGTTATAACCGAGCGTTTGTTATATCCGAGTTCGTTATAGCCGAACAAAAATACAGAGGGATTTCTGACGGAGATTTCTAATTGATTAGTTATAACCGAGAGTTATTTCAAATCCATTATAGCCGAGTTCGAATGTATTAAATAAATTTAACACTATTTTTGTAATTAATACAACATTTTTTGCGGAAATTGTTAAATACTTTATGCCGTTGTGACGCACTTAAGGTTAATAAACTTTTGCAGTTATCACAATTAAACTTTTTAATAGTTTTATTGACAACGTATCCTGCAATATATGCTGTTGCACATTCGTCTAAATTAAATACAGTATCTTCTGCTTCGGCTTCAGAATAATTTCTTCAGTTGCTTGGTCTTGGGTCTTCATTGGTAGTCGTTTCGATTTCTATTTGAACATCGTCGTCAGCTTCACAGTTGCTAGTTTCGGGCGGTTTTATAAAGTTTGCCGTGACAGTCCAGTGTATATTCTGCCTGAAGGTTTTAGCAATAGGGTTTGAATTATTTCCGCTTCTGCGTTTAATAACTGCGCAAATAAATTTTCTAGCGGATCTTGGCTTAATCTACTTGGTAACAAAAACTGAAAACCGTCTTTTTTTAGTTCTTCCCATACCAATAACGTAACTTGAATTGAAGGCTGTAATCCCTTAAAGAAGTGGAGGTCTTCTTTAACAAGGTTTAATGTGGTGTATGATTGCCATGAGTTATTCAAGTGTATTGCTTCATGTAGAAATATTTTCAATTCGGTCTTTTTATTGAAAGAGCACTCTGATATTTATTGGCACTGTTTAAAACGCGACCATTTAAATAATCGAATAAATGGTTGACATCTAATAGAAACGTCGCAGTATTTTTTGCATAACTACTTTTCATTTACTCTGTTTGAATGCAAGTTGTGATAGCAGCAGATAGTGTTCTGGAAAAAACTTAGATTGTGTATTTCACTCTCATTTTTCGAAAGGTGTTTGGATTGATGTGCGCTTCAGTTAATTTAGGAATAGCTCTTGCAAAGTGAAAGTTCACGTCAATATTGAAAACAGGTTTCACATCTTGCCAGGAAATTCGTACTTCTTCAATAAAAATGCTCTG
This sequence comes from Abscondita cerata, assembly GCA_030710515.1. Lineage (NCBI taxonomy): Eukaryota > Metazoa > Arthropoda > Insecta > Coleoptera > Lampyridae > Abscondita > Abscondita cerata. Next base: position 240,846 of record JALBCR010001152.1, read on the forward strand.
TTTAATTAAACAGTTTCGAATACTTTTTATTAAATGTGGGACGTCAAATATTTCAAATATTTTTTTGTTGCCTACATGAAACATAGACCTATTTGTTGCTGCTTAGTCGCAGATTAATGCACGCACATTTAGTAACTTTGTGTATTGTTTCTATATTTTTTAAAGACTAATTCACGCAAACATTTATTTATGACAGATGTTGCAGAAAAATAAAAACTAAGGCGTAACTTCCACTGCTTAATGAATCCTCTTCTCATAAATACCAACGCTTGGGTAGCAGTTTCCGATTGACTACCAAGATGGCCCAAATCTTCATAACCTTCGATTACGTCTTGAGAAGCTTTGTATTCTAAATTTTTTTTAATACATTTCATCTTACGCATTGTTTCTCATTCTCGTCTAGTGTTGCAATCTTCATTCTTAATTTCTGTATATACTTTAACATTTATTCCTGGTGCTAGTTGGGACACTCGTATCCATGAATTAATATTGGTCTTTAGAGGCAACTTAAATTTTAGATTCTCTCATAAAAATTTTCTTTCTCAAATTTGGTCTAAACATGTAGAGCTGCATATTTACGGACTATTTGCGTTAAATGATGAGAAACTGATGCGGGTGTTAGGGTAACTTTTTTTTTAAACGACGAATGGGGTGATTTAATGTGATTTTGTTTTCGCAAAATAACATTGGTTTTCCTGCATGTGGAATGTAAATCAACCTCTTTCCATTTTTGTTTTCTTTTAGGGGATGTAACATCAAATTTTTGCTGTAACAAATTTATTTTAATTTAGATAATTTCATATTTTTTTAAATAAAACTTTCTAATTAGTTAGCAATTAGTTAATAATTTAACATTTTATCGAAATGAACACGTAAAATGTTTGCCCACTGCACAGATTGTTTACAAAATTTTATATTGATCCTGAAATTACCATACCACACATTTTATTCTACGTTTTCTAATTGAAATAAAGTTAAAAAATCCAAAATAAAATTGACCAGTATTGTATAATTTTATCGAATTCATTATTTACTTTATTTGCTCACTGCATAATCTTATAAAAAATGTTTTTCTTCAAACGTCAAAAAAAGTGTCATTTTCTGACAGATTTTGAAAAGAAAAAGTTGAAGTTTTTTAAAATTTGTAAAAAATTAAAGTTGTAACATAAAATGATGCATTAAAGAAAAAAATCGAAAAAACACACTTTTGTGGCTCGCTGGTTTTAATTCTCAAACTCGCCACAAAAAGTGAATGTTTTTCTCTTTATAAAATAGTGTAGTATTATAAGTTAATAAAATCAAAATACTAAATAATTTGTAAAATCTGTAGTAAGATTTAATTAATTAAATTAATAAATTTAATAATAATTTTACCTGAGAAATTGGCGATGGAGGATCGACATAAATGGAAGAACACTCAATAGAACTGTACTGTACTGTATGTTTGGATGTTTCCCATTCGATTCAAAGTAAGTTCTGACGACGTATCTTTTTGATAATATAATGGAACTGCATTATGCACTAGTCTATTCTTCCACACATTTACAATATCACTTTCCAACAAATGCACTGCACAAACAGTTTTTTTATTCAGTTTTTTTAAGCTTAACATAAACGGTATATCGTTTCCGCAATTGTTTAACCACACTTCACTTCGTTCCTTATTATTAGGAAAGCGGAAAAAACTTAACTCCGGATGAGTTACACGGCTTCTAAAGCAATCGAAATACGAACAATGCGCTTTTGATGGCGCTATTGCAATGAAAAAAACAAAATCTCAAAAATCGCGAAAATTAAATTTGAACAATGCTTCCCAATTGAGGAATATAAGTATTCACTCTCTTTTAAATTGAACACACTTCTGAATAGTAAAAATAATGGATAAAAAACTTGTTTATAGTATTGCCAAGTACAATAGTTAATGCTTAGGATCTTTATTGTTTGAAAATGTGTTTCATCAATAATCCAATGACAGGCCGAATGCATTGCATTTTGAAGTATTTTAATAGTTATTTACGTGACATGTGCGTAAACAGATTCTCGAATACTGTTTACGCACAAGTTGCGTATGCTATTTTTGCACGATATTTTTCAAAATTTGCATATTTAAATTTCTGATATTATGACATTCAAACCACAAAAATTAATTAGTAAACTGTGGTTATAACGTAAATGCACATAATGCATATATTTGCCATCCAGTTAACCTATTTAATTGTCAAACTTTTATTTGAAGATTTGAATTGTTTTTCGGCATTTACAAAAAATACAAGATGCGTAAATTGCATTCTAAATAACGAACAATGTAAGTACATCAACAATTTGTGTGTACAATCCACGTATGTAGTTCTACCTACATAAAAGTGACAAATAATATACAAGCTGTCGTTCGTCATTTCGAATTTTCAATTATCAATTATTACAGATCTGAAGAAGTTTTTGCTATAGTAGAAATGTAAAGTAATTTGTCGTAACTGAAAATGTGTGCTTATGCAAATATTTATATACAGTGTGTCAGTTTAAAATGAACTACATGGGGATATCGGAAACCGTTGGATATACAATGTCGGTTAAATGGAACAAAAGTTGCATACTTTTACGTCTATAAATAATCTGGGTTTACTTTATTAACAAACCGCTTAAGTATTTACATACAGGGTGAAAACCAAAAATCGATGTTTTAGAAAAATTTTAATATTTCACTAATTATAAGAGGCACGTTGATCAAATATTCAGAATAGGTATAGATCAGCTATTCCATGAGCATGAAAATAAAAAATGTCTACTCTTCCCAGTGTCAGGTGCAATATATCTATATGGTCCTTTAAATGATATATAGTTCTATGCAATATCTATATCAA
>JALBCR010001153.1:0-91686 GCA_030710515.1 Abscondita cerata
TTTCACTTATTTTGTTGTTGGAGTCATTGACATATTTTAAGCTAATTTTTTGCTTGATTATTTGCTGATTTGTGGTAGGTTAAAGATGAAACGACGCGACACTTTAAAATGTATATATTGAAATAAAAGTAAATGACCACTGTAATTGATTACTTAATTTAATCGTAGACAAAACCAATTTTGTAATGTACTGACTTACACTATATGATAGAAAAATTCTGAAAATTCACAAAAACGTCATAAAAAGAAAAATATTTTTTCAATATGTACGTTTGTTCATCCCGTTTGATAACTACCATTTTGCAATCCCGGTCAAAAATTAGCTATGCAAAAAGTATTCTTTTATTTCCTGTTGGTATTATATAATAGTCAATAGTCAAAATCAATTTAAATCTTTAAATTATATTGCTCCGCGTCGGCCTGCAAGATTTACCCGCACTTGCAAATAAATGGTTTCCAAAATAATGTAATATTTTTCAAGTATATTATCCAAATTTTATTGGCTTAATAAAACTTTTTATTTTAGTTCATAAATTGAACATTTAAAACAACATGTTTGGCTATAGCCTACAACAGAATATCAAGCAGATACCAACCAACTAATCTGCTATCTAAGGCCTAATTGCGCATCAATAAATTTACAAGTTTTACATATTCTTTGGCAAAATCTCATTAGAAAGTTAATAGTTAAATAGTTTAATTATATTTAAAGACAAATACAGAAACAACTATAAAATTACAAGATTTCAATTCAAATTTGTGGTTATTTCTTCTAATTCTTATAATCCTCCTCATATGGACAACATTATTTATTTCCAGTCATTTGGCAGCAATGGGTGAGTAGAATCAAAAAATGCTTACGCCTTAAAAATTATCGAGGCAATTTCATCCGCGAATCGATGAAGTGTTAACGAATACATTCCGATTTTTACACCTAAAAATTTAAGTGTAGATGTTCTCATTTGAAATAAAGTTGAAAATTAATGTTGTTTATGATCCTTATTACTTTTACCTACGCTGATGCAATAAATCACTAAAACTTGCTAACGAAAACTTTGTTTTGAAACTGAAATTTATGGTGTTAAGAATTTAATAGTTGTGGCACGGACGTTCTGACGACTTTGTAAATATTACAGGTGTTTATTGTCAGTTACAAACTTTGGCTGTTTAGAAAATTTACAACGTATAAGTTTAAAGACGTTTGGCATTAATTTAATGCAATAAATTGCGAAAAACGTATTTTCAGAAAATCTCTTGAAATGTACCTATAATGTGAAACGTCACGTAAAACTGATTATTTCTAAACATGCTAAGTATTACTTTACATGCATGCACTCGTTAACAAAATTAAAAACAAAAACAATTCGTAAGTGTCAACAGGTTTTCTTAATTGCAATCGATTACTTACTTCATTACAAAAAAATAGGATTATACATTACGCCAGGCAGTCGTTTCCTTTAATTACTTTATCATTTACTTTAAACGGAATAAAACATTAAAAAAAGCTGTGGAAAAAGTATGAGTAAAGCCTTTTTAATTAAACCGTATTTATTGTAAATAAATGTGATTATTGTTATTATTTGAATTTGGTTGAAAATTCCAAAATTAAAAAAAAAACTAAAGTCGTATAAAATGTTCTATGACCTTCATACAGGGTGGCTAAAGGAAAACGAAATGGCGGCCATGTCGAGTTTGTAAAGATTTTAAACAGAAAACGCTCGGACACGTCAATTTATATTGCCAGGGGGATATAATACTACCCCTATCTGTCATCCCTTAGCCAGGGTGGAACACTAACCTCAAAAATTTTAAATAGAGTAGTGGGTCGAATTATACTTTGTTTGAAAGATCTTTCAATTTTCTTTACGGTTATAACTAGGTTAAAGGATTTTACTTCAGCGGTTCTCAAACTATTGACTGTTTTTACAGTTTTTTAGAAAATAAACCGCAATTCTTTGTCAAACTATTAATTTATTAACAACCATACATAAACACTAGTCCAAAAATGCTGCAAATAGCCACCATGTCGATACATGTCAATTCGAAATACCCATGACGTCATCGGAATGCTCAATTTACTTACCAGGCAACCTGTTCTCTACTCTATTAATTTTGACCGTTCACCTCCATGCAATAATACAAATTTTGTTCAAATCGACGTAAGCGGGAAAAAAATAAGAATGTCAAAATACAAATAAACAATAAATAGTAATGTCACTTAAAATGTTAAAATAGTCAATAGTTTGAAAACCGCTAAAGTAAAATCTTTTAAACTAAGTATAGTCGTAAAGAGAATCGAAAGACCTTTCAAACAAGGTATAACTCGACCCACTATTTTATTTAAAATTTTTGAGGTTAGTTCCACCCTGGCTAAGGGATGACAGATATGGGTAGTATTATACTCTGAAAAATTTTCCCCCTGGCAATCTAAATTGTGGTGTCCGGGCGATTTCTGTTTAAAATCTTTACGAACCCGACATGGCCGCCGTTTCGTTTTCGTTTAGCCACCCTGTATATCAACTGTCTGTGTATTAAACTTTGCAATTGCAATTCGTATATAAATCCCAAATTATGTTTAATGATCACGTGACAACCCTGTTTGGCGCACTTGAGCTACTTTACATTACCCATGGACTTAATCTAGTTGTGATAGGTGATGCCTCATCTCTCCTCTCTTTCCGACTGCACGCCAGAACCTGTTAATCCTTAAACAATTTTTGTAACCAACTATCCCTTGAGCAATTCAACTTTGTCCGTTATTTCCATAATAAGATACTTTATCTTCTTTTGTCCTCCAAACTCTGTCTGGTTGACAGAAACTGCGACCCTATAGTCAGCGAGGACGTCTACCATCCTACCCTCCACATTAACATTTCGCACAGCTTAACTAGTTTAGGCTGCTGTCCAGTAAGATAAAGGCTGATATTCAGGTTTTTCATAAATGCTTCTTGAGACGTATTAAGGTCTATAACCCTGATCGATTCTGGTCTTACATCAATCTAGTCCATAATTCCTGCGGTATGTCTTCTAATATGGCTTTCACAGACACAGCTTTTTTCTTTAACGACTGCTTCAACGATGTACATGCCCAAAACGCTCTAGTGATTTCACATCAGGTTATTCACGTAATTTCTCTGTCTAAGTACTTCGTCGAGTCTGATTTGCTGTCCGTTATAAAAAAGATTAAACTCACACTTGCTGCGGGTACTGATCAAATCCCTGCTTTCTTCTTGTGAAAATGCATCGTTGCGCTGTTGACCGTTACTACTCATATTTAATTTGATTCTTCAACAGAATACGTCCCTGTTTGATGGAAATCCGCTCGGGTTATTTCTGTTCATAAAAAAGGAGACAGATTCGATATTTATAACAATCGTCCCATTGCGCTTCTCAGCAACTTATTAAAATTTTGTAAATTTTGCTTACATAACGACATTGTTTCTAAAATCTCGCAATAGTTTTATAGCGATTATCATTGCTTTATTAGAGGGTGTTCCACAACTACGAAATTAAACTGCCATGCAACATTTTCTAGATGAATCTGCAACGATGCGTTTTTATTTTTAAATAACGCACCGTCACTAAATTAATTTGAATAATTAATTGTTATTATAAGTCCGATCTTGTTGTGCATTTAAACGTTGGTAATTTCCTATATTATAAATTGTAAACGCAAAACAATAGATAGCGGGTGGCCCGTTGTACGAAATTCGATAGCGTTCTGCTTAAACTTTCGTGCGCACGCAGTCTCCTCTTGTAAGCCAGTTGGCCCACTTTAGTTATTCCTTATATAAACGTGAGCTCTTTCGTTAAAGAGTCAGTTGGTTTCAAATACCTGTTCCACTTGGTACTGCCGTTAATACTGAGTAAGTCCGCTTGTCTAATTTAACCGCCAAAAATACCGCTTTGCCTATTGTCTCCCCGACCCGCACGTTGCAGATATACTGCTTTGTTACGGTTTTATTTTCTGAATGTAGGACGTATGTCGAGCAGTAATAAAACGTGTGTCGCAAGTAATATGTTACGACGAAAGTCGTATTTGGCGCGCCTTTTACAAATTTTCTATTAATTGAAAATAAAATTCCTTTTGTTTCCTAGACGAATAGCGGACATCTTCTTTCTTCCGTACGGGTAGTTCAGCGTGCATCTTAAAATTGAAATTTACACAAAAATCATTAAGGTGTGTTACAAGATTTCCAATACAAATTGTTGGTTAAGTTTAAATACGGCTAAATTCACTCTGAGTACACTTTGCTTTTTTTTTCTCTTGGTATTAGTTTTAATTGCTACGTGAAATCCTTATAACACGTTGCTCGACCTTATGATTTTGCTGGATAACTCTTGAGGGTGCTGAAGTGGTTGATTAAGGCCTTCCCTATCAATTAAAGACTACACCACGGTTTCGTATTAGTTAAGCTGCAGACAACCGGTTGATACCACGTCTAACAGGGGTTGATAATGCTTCATAACTTCATCGAGGGAGTTTATCGCCTTTCCTTCTTCTTCGCACACCTTCACTAAGAGGAATTCTGGGGTTACCTAACTTCCCGAACTGTCGATATCGTCACTAGCAGGAAACTTTTATTCTCGGAACTGCATCCAACAGATTACAACTAAGTTTTACTATTTGAGTAACTTATTGAATGGTAATGCGTATAAAGCTCAAGTACATATGACATGGAACGGCTTGATTTCTAGTGCTTAAGTAAATCTTTATTCGGTGTACTCTCCACAACCGAAACTTTTTAACTAGCTCGATACGGGCTCGGGCGCTTTACTTAAAGCGGTTGACGCAAAAACAAAAGGCTTTTTGGGTTTGCAGGAGGTACTTATCCCTTTAATCTTAGTTCAAGTTAGTTTAAATCGCCGTGTGTAAGTGATATGTGCACGCAAAGTCTTCTTAGTAGCTAATCCTCAATTGAAACGTTAACATTAATTTTGGTGTAACTAAAGCTCACCTGAAATCCGGCACATTAATTGCGAGCCTTATTTATTATTAAACAAAGCTACTGCTTACGTACGTGAATATATGCGACAATCTCTCTATTTCTGTCACATTCACCGATTACTTTAAGAGTTCTTTGTTGTTTTATTGAATTGTCTGTCTTTCTCTTTTGTTGTGTTTGATCTAGCGTATTAGGTTTTAAGTAAAACCTGTTAATCTCCTGTTCATCGGTTTTATTTTTTTCTTTTACCCAGCAGGTGGCGCCTTGTTAGACAACAGTTTAATTTCTTAGAACTCTTTATGGACCTCCGCGACTCTTCGACGAAGCCGGACGCTGCTGCTCTAACAATTATAAATACTTTATTCTCCACGCGATACATCGATCCGTATTTTCTTGGGTTTTTTTTTTAGGTTGTTTCTCGAGTCGTCGTTAGTTGTAAACCTCAACCGTTACAGTTCTATGTTTCCTTGATTTTTTATTTCTCCCTTCCGTGTGTTGTATTGGGGGTGAGGCATTTTCGCGTCTTAAGTATACCACTTAAAATGTTAAACAGGTTAGCATAGCGCATTTTCGTGTGTCAACTATGTCATTCCCACTACCTACTTTAATATATGCTGTTTTTCTGTTAAACTTGTTTCGTGCTAAATAAAGAAGTTTTGAGTTTTATTGTATTTTTTTATTTTTTCGAACTGCTTCTCTTCAGATAATCAGAACGCTGGAATATTTAACCTCTACTGTAGCTGCCCGATGAACAAATGTAGAGTAAACTTCGTCATCAAATCTGGTGCCCGAGATTCGTCCGCTTTTGTTATTTACAAAAATTAACTGAATTGGAAAGTAAGCGTCACAAACTTTTAAATTCTGGTTTCCAGGTCATCGTCGTGTACACTGATTTCAACAAAGCTTTCGGCTGCCTGAAACATGAAACTCTTAATTCGAAGCTTCATGCTAATAGTTTGAGTAACAACTTAGTAAAATTACTCAAGAGCGTCTGTCAGATGTTCCTTTGGGTACACCCCAAGGCTCTGTCCTTCGTCCCCTCGTGTTCAATATTTTTGTCAATGATGTCACACTTACTCTTGGTTATCATTGTTTACTGTATGCGGATGACATTAAAATATTTCAGGTAATATGTTGTATATCTGATGCTTTTGTGTTTCAGAAAAGGCTTGATCTCTTTCATCGGTCTAACCAGATCTTAAATCTAAAGGTTCCTAAATGAGATATTGTTTCTAATACTAGATCAGTCTTCAATTATTTTTAATTATTGTTTTTGTGACATTACCGTTATCCGTTCTATTTTTCAAAATCTGAATGTCACTCCTCAATCGTCTCTGTCCTTTGGCTTGCACATTCGATCAATTGTTTCCTTTTCACATAAGACTCTTGAAATTGTTTTCGACGTATTAATAATAGTCATCATGTTTTGCCGTCATCGCGGATTTTGATCAATTTTGATTAAGGATTACTGAGATTTAACAATCACGTGGCACCAATTGTTGTAACAATACCTTCACCAATATGAATTATACAAAAAAAGAAGCGTTCGGGGAGTATTAAAAAAAGTTTAAGGAATAAAACTTCTTAAGAAGAAACAACAAATTAATCTTAGTTTACCTCTTGATAAATCTGTGAAAATTATTTGTTTAAGTGAGAATATGTTGGTGAATGTTCGTAGAAATCCAACCGAGCTTTCATCTGTCACTTTCAAAACTTTTTGTGTATATAGCGTATCTAACATTTAGAAACTAAAGCCTAGTTTTTTGGACCATCAAATTTGTTGTTTATAAACACACACATTTTTATCAATTTTTTTTAAGCAAAACTGGTCACACATTGTAATTCACATTAATTCATTCAAAGTTTAAGCAATTTCACGATCATTATGATTTGTCTGTTAGTTTTGATGTTAAATATTGCGATATTATTCCGCATCCCAGGTCCAATTTAATAATTATAATAAACCCACGATGATTTCCGTGTAAATAAACCCCAATCTTGGAAATATTGTAGAAATAGAAGGTGTTCGAAAACATTTTTGTAGTTGTTCGTAATTTGATGTTATTTATCCATGTTCCCGTGTTAATATCAATTGATTATGTGCCCTCAGCAGCTGCAAAGGTCGAATCCAGCACCGAAACTTGATGAAATTAGTTTCAATAATAGTTTTTTTAGAAAAAATAGATAAATGTTAAGCTCACTAGTTTTATAATGAAATGGAAAATTAATAACTAAATGTGCGTATGTGAGACTATGTGTTTTTAATGTAAGATTAATTTAGAAACGTGATTTAACGCCAAAAACAATCCGCGAAAGTGAATAAATGAAAATAATTAAGAAAAATGTCAATGGTAACAAAGGTTACGTAAATGCGAAAATTTAACGTCTGATATCATTGTGCCACATCGAATTCATGCAAAACGCGTGTAAAGGAAAAATAAAAAAATGATTTTGTAATCATTAAACATAAAAGTAATTAACTCTAAAAAAGCAAAATTACACAAAACTAGTCAAAACTTGGCAGAATGGAAAAAAAGTACCAAAAGATGGCGGTACGAAATGTTGGGAACTTGGATATGTTTGAATTTAAAATAAGAAAATAGCAGGTCATGATTACAAAACTGTGCAAAATAACGACGAAAATTTAGTGAAAATAGATAGAGAGCGAGAAGCAACGTCACAATAACGATAAACAAATAATTAAAATTTAAAGTTACGTGTTGAAGTTAATTCAAGTTGTGTTGTACCTAAACAAATAAATGTAAAAAGAAAGTAAAAAACAAGTGCACCAAACGAAATAATTAATTTAAATAATAAAAATAAGAATAATTACTCGATAAAATGTTCGTTGAAGGTTTTAAATAAAGTGTTGGGCCACAAACTGTTAGGTATAAACAAATTATTGAAAAGGTTGACCTAAAGGGGCAGCAGTTTGCACAGCATCCAACAGAATCCGGGTTGCAACGGAGGAACCGGCAAAACGTAATACGGTAGATCACGAAAAGAAAATAATAAGGCACATACCTGTATTGGTGACCACTTGTTGCACGTCTTAAATACGTATGCATTGTTTGATAACCACGTGGTCGCTTATGTTCAAAGCGCTGTTGCAAAATATTAATTTAAAACACGTAATTTTATTTGATTTTATGTATGTGAAAACAAAAAAATTGTGTTGTTGATTACATTCTGATTTTTAATTACTGGTAATATCATAAAAGTAAGTTTAGATTTAGTGGTCTAGAAAGAGAGATAATTATTATTCCTGGTATAAAGCACTTATTAATTTTGAAAAATAAAGTTGCGTATACAAAATTTTACTCGACAAAAGAAACCCTGAGATTATCAAAGAGTCATTTATTAGGATGATTTTGAAGGTAAAAATTAATATTAAAATTTAAAAAATTATAAAACTTATAACCTCATATCATGGCAATATGTTAAATAATAAATTAAAAATTAGATATTCAACAATGTAATTTTTACATTTAACAAACATTTTATAGATTCGCGTTTAAGTTACCCCGCACTAAGAAGCAGTCAGTAAGGTGAATCACCAGGTAAGTGCTATACTATTCGTGAATCTAGATTATCACTGGTTAACTATTTTATTTGATTACCAAGAATATTCACCTCCACAGCTTTTAAAGAGGCATTAAAAAATTTACTGTTGCCATCTTTCTAACGTCAGTTCCTATTTTAGCAAACAAAAAATGGTTATTTTTAACAATTATTACAGTAATAACCGCGAAATATGGATCTTAAAGGTAAGTAGATATAAGACAATGCTCTACGTTACAAAAATATGTTCTTATTTACAATTTAAGAAAATATGCAGTTAAATTGCAACAACTCTCTGCAGTTGCCAATTTATTTGTTTAATATTGTATTGTGATGTAAGTGTTATGTATGGTGCCCCAAAAGATCAGTATAAACCTGTACAGTTGCAAATTGTGAGTAGTTTATTATAAACACTTTGTCGACATCATTAAATTACACATTACTACCCACATTTAATGTTGAATTAATTGTAAGTTATCCTGTACAATAACGATATGTTTGAAGTGTTTACTTCACAAAAGCTTTGTCCAGCATTATCAAACTCTTGAATGCATACCACTGCAAATGTGCATGTTACACATAGTTTGTTTGATGTTTATTTGAATGTTATCATTCTGTCAAGTTATGTAGTGTAAAAACAATACTAACGGGCTTGCCAAAAGTACTTTTCAAATAATTTAATTGCGATAAGGGAGGATATATTATTCTCAGGCATATATTGTTTAGTGGATAAAATATTTATAAAAATTGCAATATTTTAATATCAAACAGGAATGCAATACAACGTTTATTAAAATTGTATTGTTTTATAATAACTTATAAAACATTAAAGTTCTATAGACCACGTTAGAGGGCGCAAAGCAGTCGAATTATAAAAAAACTTAAAAGAGATAATATTTTTGTAAAGTACTAAGAAGCACTAACAAGTGGGAGCATAGTCTAGCGGTAAAAGTTCCAGTTTCGTAAACTGGTCACCGCGGGCGCGCTGGTTCGATTCCAGTGAAGGCAACAGATTTGCTAAAGCCAACTTAGAAAGTCTTCTCCCATGTTAATTCGCTAGTTCTGGTTACCATACTAACACCTTTGGTAAGTGTTGTTACTGGGTTACTAGGGTTGTGGTGTACTAGGGTAGGAAGATTGAACAAGATACTAAAGTACAAATCAGCAGTTATAGAAATACCCAGTAGTCGGAGAGATTGGGTTGTGGGCTAAACCTCTACACGTTGGGTTCTAATCGTACTAGCAATTACTTATCAAGTTCTAATTTAACTGAAGCAGTACTAACTCGGAACTAGTTGTTAGCAGTAAGCTGAAAGTATCCAATTATTTTGCTCAAAATTCAATTTGGTTCACGTTGGTAGTAAAGAAATCCTCCAATACAGAAAATACATATATTTAGCCAGTAATAAGAATATTTACACACAAATAACTTAATGTGTACTCAATTGGAGTACCTCGACACACAGCAACAATTAGCATTTACGTAGAAAACCACAAATATGCAGTTTAGCTACACTAAGAAAATTTTCAAGCAGCCACTGATTAGTTCGCAACTTAAAAATGTAACTGCATTGACCGCACGTCAATACTCTATAAATATGGCGGTTGTTGTGACACTGATTACAACTCGCGTGTAATTAAAACACAAACCGAGGGCTCATGCACGTACGGTGTTTAAAAAGAAGGCAAAGTGCCAGTATTTATTTAGCAAGGTTTCAGTTGACTACGAAAGTGCACTCACACGGTTCCGAAACAAAATTTCCTTTTCAAGAGGTTTATTTTAATAGAAATAAGAAGATTTTCCCTTACACGTCCCGAACAGACTGAATTATTTACTACAACACGATTGATATATCATGCAATGATTTAAAGATTGTGCTTAACCGGTACATTTCTATTAGCGACGTTTAGCAGGTACAGGAAATCGGAACAGCATTGTCTCTAAAGTTGATTAATACGTGCTTAAATTTTAGGATAAGACGCGAGACCGATCACTTATTTAAAGTCCCGTTTTTGGGAGGTGCCGACAACACGAGAAGAAAAGAGTAATAGAATTTGTACGACCTGTTCGATGGTAAAGAATCTCTGGAGATGGTGCAAAATTTCCGCAAAGTAGATGGTTCCCACACAAGGTCGTTCGTACCGGAATAGGTGACTGCTTTCCCCGCCCTTTTAGATGGGGAACGGTAGTGAGCTCTTCTCGGCTTTCGTACTTAACTTGTCGTGTTTAACCCAAGGACGTTAACCAGGTGTGTCCGTATTTTGGGCGATGTGGAACATTGCCAAGCACGTGGGAAACAGTAGTAAGGAGAGTAAAAAAAGGAAGAGGAAAAAAACCTCTAGGGAATAAAACGAGCTTTATAAAAGACGTCTCAAATACGTCCCACGTTCGAATAGTGGAGATGCACACAATATTCATTAGAAACCCTCATTCTTACGGACAGAATATCATAGAAACTCTACCCAAGGTTTCTTTTCGTTTAGGAAATCAACATGGCTGCTTGCGGTTCAGGAATTTTTTTTTCTTCCTGGAAACTGATAAGCCACAAAGGACGTTCGTTTTAATAATAATAATAATAATTTTTATTCACATTTTTACATATGTGTATAAATATGTATATGTGTTAGTCAAATAATAACAATTAAAGGTGTAAAAAAACAAAGTCACTTGAAACGTTCACAAAAGACATAAATTCATGTATACTATAAAACGCATGTTTCTGTAGAATATTTTTTAAATTATTTTTAAATTTTAAATAATTGAGTTTTTTTAGATCACTCGGTATAGAGTTATACAACTTAGAGCCAGCGTAAATTGGCGACTTTTAGTAAAATGAATACTTGTGCTTCGTTAATACAATTTGTTCTTTTCTTGTACTATAACTATGAATGTTATGAGATGTCGTTAAAGTATTTAAAATTGTATGAATGTATGTTGTAAATTGAAAATACGCCTTAATATTCTTTTTTGATTTATAAAAACTCTTTGCAAATCTACTGTTTGTCCCCATACTATTATATTATACGCTAATGTAGGGTAAACGATACCATAATACACATTTAACAAATAATCTATATGTAGTGAATTTGTTAGGTTGCAGATGAGGTAACTATTAATCTTTTTACAGACGGCAGTTACTTGTGCATCCCATTGCAATATAAAAATTGACAATATTTGTCATATTTATTTTATTTTCTTGCAAACTGAATTTTGTTGAAATTTAGTTCCTAAATTTTATACGGAAATGAATACATTGAGTTTTTTGAAAAGTTAATAATTAATGAACTTTTTACACACCACGAGTAGAACTTGGCCAGAAGTGTGTTAACTTTGTAGTATAATCAAAGAGTATATAATTGAGGAAGTAAAGCAAAGTACTGGAATAAATAGTAGTCGTGTCTTGTGTGTTGCCTAGCAATAAATTTTCAATTTTAGAAGAACCGAAAGTTGGTGTAAAAAGAAACAGCTGTTAACAACCTACTGTAAGAGAGAGATACAAACCTGACTTGTCATACGTACGTTAACGGTGTTGACAGACCATCTACGGTTAGACTAAAAGTATTTTCTATTCATATTTTTTTAGAACAGTACAATACTTCGTCTACCTGAAAAGGGATGACTACAGAACTTAAAATTTTAAAATTCGACTTCTGCACTATTCTTAAACAAAACAGAATTAGTAAATTGATTTATGCAAAAAAATGTATGCATTTTTTTCGGTTTTATCCTGTCCGTGTACGTTTTGCAAGTTTTGAATTTAGAAAACAAAGAGAGAAATAGGTATTCTTTTGCTTTACTAATTTTAAACCGTTTTAACTTCTTCATTGTATTTATTTATTGAATTTATTACAAAACGAACATTATCGTTTCAGATGCAACAAACGTAGGTGTAATAATATGTAATCTCTCTTTATTCAGAGACTTTACACTTAAGATGAGATGACGTAATTCGGTCAAGTTTTTTCATATTGTTTCATTTGAAGTCGAATTAACTTTTAGGATTAACATGTCATAATTCCAAAAACGGACAATAAATTACAACCAACAGAGAAGAGAAGTTACAAGTTTAACCTGCGTTACTGTTTATAACGCGTGATTCAAAAATTTCTCACCAAACTTTGCCATGAAAGACAAAGCAAGATATAAAAGGTGTAACCGTTGATTGAAATATTGGTCAACCTTACGGGATTATGCGACCCCGAAATTTGTTCTAAACATCAGAGGTCGGTAGTATCGCTTTGTGCTAAGAAAATACGTCAATTGTATTGTAGAATTTACAGAACAGTATTGCCGATAAATGTGAAATAGAAAACTGTAATTTTGCTGATAGTTTATGCTAAGGCACAACATTGTTGCCAATGCATCATGCCGTTGATTGAAATATTGGTGCATTGAGTCAATGTTGACAAACAAACAAAACATGCGTTCTACAATATACAAGAATTTATTGATTTTTGTCGACGTACTAATTAAATGTGTGTCCTTTGTTATATATTTTTTTCTATTGTCTGTTAATTGTTCAATGTAATAATATTTATTTGTATCTTTCTTACGTAAGGTTATAACAATGGTTATACCATCATGACAAACACATATATGTACAAAGATTGTATACATACACATGTGAATAAAGTTTATTATTATGAAAAAAAATCTGCAGATTTAAAAGTATTAATTTCGTAAAGAAATCGTTGAAAAACGTTCTCCCAAAAAAACAATTTCTTTAAATATTTTGAAAATTCCATACTCATATATTTATTACATTAACATCGTTTATCCGTTGAAAATGTTTTAAAATCTATTAGGCTTACGCAAGTAAATTTCTAAATTTTGGTCATTGAAATTAATATTTTTTAACATAGAAACGCTATCCCTTTTTATGTTGGAACGAATGTTGAATTTTCTTATATTACAATCTAACGTACTCAACTGTTTGCATCTAAACAATATTATAACAAGCCTACTCATTTACTAAAGGTGTTGCTAAAAGTATGCAATTGTAGAATTTCTGACTAAGCCGATAAGGAATGTGACTCATAAACGATAATCCGGAAGACTCCTCGTAATACATTTGTTTCAATATGTTTTATGTATAGCATTGTATTACGTACGTTATTATTTATGTGTAAATTGTTTGTAAATTATTACTATTATTTTAGATCAGTTGGAATTGTAATTTTTGAAACAATGTTTATAATTAATGAGCTATTTTTACTTTAATTAAACTATTTTAATTCGAAACCATGATATTTTGATACAGTTTCAAAGAGTAAAATCCTAACTTTTATCTCTACTAACAGATAACAAAGTGTCACTTTTCGTAAATTATTTTTTCCCTCGGGAAAAAAGTGAGTACTATTTTTAACACCAAATTTCCCTCAATAATTTTCTAATTCTATTGTAATATAAATTTTCAATATTAAATTGTCATTTATTTCGTCACAGAAAAGAATAGTGTATTATACACGTATTATCCGCACCGCGTCGGGAGACAACACACCTCAAGCTAAAATCTAGTACTTTTATTTTTAGAAGTAATAGGAATAGGTTTTATTACCAAGTGAATTTAAATTTGAAGGTCTAGTGGAACCCACTTTCCTAAAACACACGGTAACTTGTTGCCTTTTGAATTGAAAAATTTGAAAACCAATTTTATTTAAAATCCTTTTCAACTGAACACGTAAAAACAAGTAGATACAAAAACCAATAATTTTGCGTTTCTGAACTCTAGTGGTATTTCTCCCAGTATGTTCTACTTTATTCCTAACGAAGTTATTAAATGACAAACAAATGTCAACATTATTATTTGCAAGTTAAAAATAAAGTGCAAGCATAATTTGTAAAATAATTGTTTCTTATTTATCTAACACCGACCAAACCAAACTGTTTTAACAAATAACGCTTCGCATGTATTTTAGTAAATTATTAAAAAAAACATTGTCATTAAAATCCAAGATATGTATCATCAATGGTATTATTCATAAATGAAAAATTCGTCACTTTTAATTACTAGTTAATACGTTTACTAAATATTTGAAAACGTTGCAACATTGTATTGACAAAAGTAAATTTTACGGATTGTATGTTGCGCCATTTTTACAACGGTGGAATAAATTGAACTATTCTATTTCAAGAATCGTACACATTATAACTTAGCGCTTCAGTACAGGTGAAAAAGTAAACAAAACGCAACCCAACATGCATATGTGAATTGCATCCGTGATACAAGCAAATACAAGCGGTTGACTATCTTTACCAATATTTTAATCAACGGTGTAACTTAGCTTAACTTGTACACTTGTCAATTCTGACAGATTTAATTTCAACACATCCAGTTTTATGTATTTAGAGTAGACGTACGTGAATTTTTCTATGGTCCACTTTGATGAAAAATTTTTTGAATCACAGGTTACTTTATTTATTGAAATTGACCGATAAAATTATACAGGTGACAGATGACATAATATAAGTAATAATAAATTTGTGCGAAATGGTTTTAGATGTTTGTATTAAAGTGAAAATTACAACAAAATAAGTCTTATTTGACATGTGAATACCTACGATAACTTTTATTTCAATTTGTCTCTAATAACGAGAAACTCATCAACAAAGTTTGACCTGCGTGCCCGAATTTAAAATGAAAGAAAATTCAATAAATATTCCGACCATTTCTATTGAACACTTTTAGGAAACCCTTGAGAATCGACAGTATAAATAATAATGTATGTACATATTAGATACATAAACACTATTTTTTTTACATTATAATGAAATATTTTTTTCTTATTTTTAATCATACTTAAAGAACGCGAAAGCGTGCATAAACAAAACGTTGTATCCACGAAATCCAGAAAATCATGCAATAATCCCAACAAATTACTGAACAGGACATGAGTACCTGTCTATAAATCACAAGAATCTTTTGTTGTGACATTTTCTTAATACCAAAACAATAAACACTCCTGGAAGCTAGAATCGGAGAGTTTTATGACTATGTCTCAAAAACGTACACAGAACTCTTAACTTGGCCTTAACTTGCAAACACTTAATATGTACGTGGGTTAGAAGATTTTAAAGTACACCTATTCCTTTATTATGTAAAATTATGTGACAACCGGTTTCAACAAGGGGTTAAATTATTAGGAACTATATAAGAAGTAGGTATAAATGTGTACAAAATATGAATAGCATAATTCTCGAAACGGGTAAGAATTTTCTAAAAATTCTTTCGGATCCTGTTTGGGATGGAAAATACAAATCTGTTGAATTTTTTCGAATTACAAAGAATGGCTAAGGTAAAAATTACGTAGAAAAAACCGTAAAAAATAAACCCCCAACTTTTAGTGAATAGAAAATAGTTAACGCGCGGTCATGTTGTGAATGAAACAACCAAATTCGACAGCAAACAAAAGCAACAATATTGTTTTGTAAAATTGCAATATAATACATTGCTAAATAAACAAACGGTATCTAACAAAACGGTCTCCCTTCGAACAGGTAGTGATTATGTGGCAACTCTGTGTCTACTACAACAAAGAAATCTGTTGAAAACTGTTCAATTCTAGAATGAATTAGTTTGGTTAGTCGGATACTAGGGGGCCGATACTAGCGCCCCAAAGCGGCCGACTAACTTTGGGATATACGATTTTTAAAACGGACATTTCTTCTCTTCCAAAATTATATGCTCTTTGGTATAATTCAGTTTTACTATCTGCTGTTATAACTACAGTAGTATTATTTACATAAAGTGAAAAAATAATTGGGCCCAAAGTACTGCCCTGGGGGATACCCATATATACCTTAAATCTATCAGAGAATGTATTTTCATATTTTATTATATATATATTATTATTTTTAAGTTTTTGTCAGATACGAATGAGATTAACCAGTCGTTAATACAACCTCTAATACCTAAATGATGGAGTTTTTGCGCAACAAACTTATTGTTAATAGTATCAAATGCACTAGTAAGGTCAAAGAATAATGAAACTACAAAATTATACTTTTCTAAAAGGTCGTTAATTTTTGAATAAAAGATGTTGTGGCAGTTTCTGTTGATATTCCTTTCCTGTAGCCGTACTGGTTTTACTAATAATTTTATTACTGTTTAGAAAATTTAATAACTGAATACAAAATATTTTTTCAAAAATCTTTGAAAAACTAGAAAGTAACGTAATTGGTCGGCAATTACAAATATCATCTACAGATCCTTTTTTGTGTATCGGGACAATAACTGCAGATTTTAAGATGTTCGGAAAAATTCCTGTAATAAATTCCCACAATGCATTTTGGAGTTTTTCCGGCATATTTTCCGATTTCAAAAAGACGACAAAACACCTTTGGTTCAACACCGGTGTATCGTTAGTTGTCTAACTTCGGCGAGTAAATTATAAGAACCAAAAAAAATGTTTTGTAAAAAATGATCTATTTAACCGTTACAGTGTAATGCTAAACATAGGAAACGGTGCTCCTACAAAGGAGCGGTAAAGTCACCTTCGTAAGAAGATTGTTATTTAAAACTGGTTTGGTAGAATTATGTAGTTGTAATAATTTTTAAATATTGTTTTGTGTAATTAAAGAATTCCGCTTAATTGGAACAAATTTTCCATAAATGTTGGGTCAAAACATTTTTATTAATTATAAATACAAACATTATTGCGATGATTTTTTTTGGTGAGTGGTCGTAAATAAAACAACTGTTTTGTTTTGATGTTTAATTTTTTATTCTACAGTTTTAGATTAACTTTTGGGTTAATTTACTTTTGGATTTACTTGCAAAAAAAATTAATTTTGACCAAACGGAGGTGATACTTTTTCAAGCTTACAACAATGTAACATGTTAATGTATTGTTCAGAGAATTTTAAAAGATACAGCAAATTGACTTTAACGCTTTGTTATAAAGTAACTTGAAATAATTTAACATAGTATATCTATGTCATTAGTTATGTTTAGTATTAATTACTAATGGTGGCAAAACAGTCGGTTTTTTAAATTGATTTTTAAACCTTTTCTAAATTCAATTTTTAAAACCTTTTTTAAATTCAATTTTAAACATTAAAAGAATTTAGATTAATGATTTATCAAAATCTGCATTAATAATTTTGTGATAAACTTTTATACACAAGCTGAATAAAATGTAGATTTTTTTAAATTAAATCATTAATAAATATATCGCACTTCCAGTAGTACTGGAAGTAATAATCAAATTACGTATATTAAATAGAAACCCTTAGTTTTTATTATTAGTCGATTCCATCTTAACTATGCGTATAATTAGTGGAACCATTAAATCTACTCCTTTCGATTGGCTTCCTGTTCTTTGTAACATTACTCCATCGAACATTCGACGAAAAGCTGCGTTAAAACGAGAATGGGATAAATGCCAACTTAACAAAAAGTTACTAATTTGGAATGACATTGACAACCCTCCTGCTAAACGACTTAAATCTCGAAGTCTTATATGTTTGCAAGACTACTTATGCACAACTTTTTCTGAAGTTGAAGAATTGAAAAAATTATGGTCTAGAGTTGATGTTTTCAATAAACATCTCATTGATGATCCAACAATAGAAGTACCGGGCTTTGATAAAAAAAAAATTGGTGCGATTTCTAATCCAAACTGTGACTGTGGAACAAACCAGAGACCGGTACACATATTGTAGAGGATTGTCAATTAACGAAGTTTAAATGATGGTTTCCAAACATTCATATTTAACGGATGAAGCAATGTTATGGCTTACGAATCCGAAGGACATCTGAAGTTCAGCAATATTTTGTATTCTTGTCTTGATTATTTGTTTTCCATTATTTTGTTTTGCTATTTCTTTAAACTACTAATTTTTTCGTCATTATCGTGACTGGCGCTTGGACCGGTTCATTATATGTCGTTATGCAATAGCTGTGCTGTTATATTTTATGTTCTTATTTACCTTCTATAAAGTTTACACACTTAATTAATATTATTACATGTGAATACTAGGGTGGGTAAGGGTTGGCATGTTTAGGTTTTAGTGGTTTTCCTAAACCTTGAAGTAAATGCTTTGCTAAGACAAACCAATCCACTATTGTATACGGTTTTGTCACCACACTATACAGGTTTATACTAACTTTCTAGGGCACCATACATAACACTTACATCACAATACAATATTTGTATAATGTACCATACAAATAAATAAATAAATAAATCTTAACTTTTAATCCAAGTTTGTTAAGATATTTGCGAATTTTATCTACTTAAGCCGTTTCAATGTAAGTCTAGGCCCATTTAAATTTAAAATGTTTATAAACAGTTTGACCTCTACTCTGATGGTGTTAGTGCGTAAACACAACCATTTTCACAACTGCAGAAAATAAATTTTTATTGAGTCGTAGAAAAAATATACTGTACAAGTTTGGAGAAATGTAATGCCGTTTTGAGGATTTATTTTTCTCTAAGGGAAAGTACCTTAACAAACCGAAAATGTATTCACAACAAAGAAAACATAATTAAATATAATTTCATAGATAATTCCTTACATTTTTACTTACAATAGATCACAAACAGCTTAAAACTTAAGTTGCAAAGTAAAAGTTTCCGAAAAATATATATTCAGACGGGATTAGTATTACACATACATATCACAATTACTCTGAACTTTAAAAGTTTAAATTACTTAAAAGTGAAGATTCTTAATAAAAATTCATGTAATGATTATAGTTTGCAATTTTCATGTAGATAGGTGAAAAGATTTAGAGCTATTTACAACTAGTCAAGTTAAATTGACAAATCCTCCAAAATAAATACTTTAAG
Organism: Abscondita cerata; assembly: GCA_030710515.1. Classification (NCBI taxonomy): domain Eukaryota; kingdom Metazoa; phylum Arthropoda; class Insecta; order Coleoptera; family Lampyridae; genus Abscondita; species Abscondita cerata. The sequence continues at coordinate 19,302 of JALBCR010001153.1, forward strand.
ACACCTTGATAAAGCTTGGAAAGGCCAAGCGAAACGTCGGCATATTGAAACCGGGATAGTGGTTTAATTTCATACCTCCACATTAAGGAATCCTTGACAAGATATTCATCTACAACTACATATTTTCATTTATTTTACGCATTAAGAAAAAATGAAAATAATTATTTTGAAAAATTACTACTAAATTACATTTTATTGAGTTATGACATTGAGATTGTTATTCAAAAACTTTGTATGCGATGACTTCTCTATGCAGATATATTTAAAATGAATGAAAATTATCTATTTAATATTTATTTTTAGAAAAAAATAGTACTATTAATCTATTTATCAAATATAAGTTGTTTAAAAGTCTTTATCGTCATATATTTTATTTTTAAACAGACTTCCTTTTTAGTTTTGTACGTTTACCAAAACCGACCAGGTACAGTACCCGTTCTAAGCAATGACAGTTTTATGCTGACAAGTGTTGCTTGAAAAATATTGAAATACGTAGTTAAAAATAAAAGGATTAAAATAGTTAAATCTTAGTTTGTTGGTGCTGCAGGTAAAATTTGTCAATGTTAAGATTATAATATATTCTAACATTCAAAAATCGACTTAAAAACCGATTTTACAAATATATTTCGAATGTTGACTATAAGAATTGATTAACCAATTAATCGGTTTTCGATTTTTCCAAAAACCAACATCAATTAAAAATCGGTTAATTTGTATTGACACAACTATTATTTTCGGAAACTTCTTAAATTCAAGTCAATGTAAAATGCAACTAAAACAATGTTACAAAATTTTAAATAAATTACAGCAATTTCCTGCATTTTGTTTAATTAAAATAATAATTATTTCAATAGCAACAATTAATATACGTATAAGTTCCAAATGTATTTATAGGGATAACATCAGAATAATACTTAATTTTGTATAATTGCGTTTGTGTTAGTGTTTTAATTTATAATTATTAATCCAATTAACGTAAAAACACGACAGTATCAAATTACAATTAAACGTGGCAAAACTAAATTCGAATACTGTTTTCTGATCAACTGTATAAAATAAAACAAATTCGAAACGGTAACCAAACAAGTATATTATTTTTCTTTGAAGCGTTTTGTACGGGGTATTACGTGCTTATGATTACTGTATTTTACCTAACATAGTTTTTATTTTGTGCAAGTCATCTATAATAGTACAATACTTTTTGAATGATTTAAATTTCTTTTGTATTTTTTTGTAATAATTATTAGAAAAGAGTTTATTTTAATTTCACATATTAAAATTCAAATATACTTACTGTACAAAAAACTTAATAGAGATCGTAGCAATTACCTGAAACAAAAGTATCAATTAATATCTCAAAATTATAAAAGTGCATTAATAAAAGTTTGCCCCAATTTACTTGTTGATAATAATCCGGATAATACTTTAAATATATTGCAACATTCATTTGAATTACGAAATTACGTATTATTCCGCCATGCTGCATATGCCACAAATCCATCTATACTATTTACAAAATGCAACAGTTAACTCTGTGCTTTTGTAGAAAATATACGCAAATCTTTCTAATAATGAATTAAACACCAAAACTTTTAGAAAACTTAAACATTGGTCAAATTTATTTAGATATAACCTATATTGCTGACTAAACGGTAATAACATCTAAAATGTGAAATTTATTATCATAAAAGCTGAATATGAGAAAATAGGTCGGCAGCAAATAAAATTATAAATAAACCTATCAAAGAGGAAAATAATTGCCGTATAAATATGGAAAACAACATTTTAAGGTAAGTCTGATTTTGTAGTTCTGCTTAAGCAAACAACTAATTACACAACCCCTAGTAGAGCTTTCTGCATAAACATAATAAATATAAGATAAAATGTAAATATTTTGTTTTTGTCAGTATATTGATAACAATCACGTAAAATTTATATACGTTTCGTGTGGGGTTTATTTTTCACTCAAGTTCAAAAATAAATTGACTTTGAATACAAACGCAGGTGTACAATTTAAGAGGACCAAATTTAAAATAAAGACTAAAGTGGTAATCGGGCGACGTGTCTTTATGACTGAACAGTAAAAAAATAAATATAATTAAAATTTTATAATCAACTATCATTTTAAAATTCTGAAAGCTATTAAGAATAATAGGAAAGGAAAGTGAAAGATTATAGGTAATATTGGTACTTCTCATGGTGTTAAAATAAGTTTAGGTAAGAAATGAAATCAATATAAAGAAATCAGCTAAGAATGTAGGTTGAATTTGCTTTGAGTTTACATAAATTGGCAACTTAATGCTTATCTGATCATCGACGTACGTTATTGAGTTTTCTACTTTTGCTTTCGTTGGAGTTTACTATCTTTTTTTTATTCAACAAACGGATCAAATAGGTTTAATCACTATTTAGCAAATTATGAATTATATGAGGTGCTTCTAATGACTAATGCTGTTAATTTTTTACTCAACACTAATGCTTTAATACAATAATTACATACAATTGTACTTTTGAGCAGAAATTTAAATAAAATGTTTTAGTTACCGTTAACAATAGCACTACCGACCTTTGCACTCTGCCGAGAACGACCGATAGCAGTCATTTGGCTGCTAACTGGTATACATGTGTAATTACTTAATACATGATTTATCAGTTTCCTTCTACATAAAGAAAAGATTATTAAGTGAAATGTGTGTCTTGCGACATCTCGTGTTAAAATGGACAGGTGTAAATAATATAAGCTTTTTATTTTCTCTTCTTTATCGCCACTTTATATATAACCTCATCGCACTGGACAAAAAACTACTTTCTGTTCTTAACTCCTTTTATTGGTCCGACCTCCGTATTTGCGTCATTTTTACGGATTTATTTTCTAATTTTCTTAGAATTGAGAAAGAAAAAAGGAAGAAGAAAAAAAAATAAATTTTGGTGCAAAAAAGGAGAGATACAGTAAGTGGATAAATTTAGACATCTGCGATACACTATTAGATATCATGTACTAGAGATGAACGTTAAGACTGAATAAGGAAACTGCAGAATACCTAAAGAAGATGAACTAAAACTTAAAAAATAAAGATTTAAATAGGAAAAGGGATATTAAAACTAGAAGCAAGATTAAAAACTAAAATTATAACAAATTACTGTACTCCAACCCCGTAAAAAATTACACTCTTCATTTACTTTTCAAATAACCATCTTCTTTTTTCTATATTCGCTCCAAACACCTTTTCTCTCAATCACTGCACTTGCCCTATCATTTTATTTCCCTAATTTGCCAATTCCTTAATATGTCGTCATTTATGTTGTTGTTCGTTATTTTATACCCGAAATATCTTACTTCCCTTAAACATTCTATTCCTTCTTCTCCCCATTTTTATATTTCTTTATTTCCTTCCCCCTCTTCTTTTTGAAACATCACTAACATTGTCTTATCCACATTTTTTCTTAAATCTTTCCCTTTTATATAGTATCGTTAGCATATGCCAGCACTTAGAATTTAACCCTCCTTATTACCAATCCCCCCATTTGTTATTTTTTCATAGCCTTCTTTAATTCTCTTGTACACAATACAATACAATACAGTCTGTAGTAGACAAGCGATGCAACATTTTAAAAATATTTTGAAATGCGCATATGTACGTCAATATAGGCTATTTTTTCAAATTATTTTGAATTGTACAGGGCGACTCAGAAAAAGTGTAGCACATAAAAGTTACATATTTTTAAATAGAACACCCTTTATTTTATGGCTTTATTGTAATTTACATACAAAATAAGGACATATTTTATAAGGGTTTTCTATGCTTAATTGTTATAGTTTAAGAGTTATTTCAATTTTTATAAAATGAAGGCTCTCAATAACTCTTCATAATAACGAAATATGGTTATCCACAATGTCAAAATTTAAGTGTAAATTGTCAGATATCCTATTCGATTTGTTGTTTCAATTTGTTTTACTTAATGATGCGTACAGAGCGTTTAATATACCCTCATTAATTTCGGCCATATTTACAAATAAATAACTTAGTTAACTTAAATGGAACACTCTGTATATTTTTGCTATATCAAATAGAAAATTTAATTTATTTTTAGGAAATATGGAATTTCGTTTGTCTAACATCAAGAGATGCTACAGTATTTTTTACAGAATTTTGTTAGAAATGATAGAAAATTAAACTAGATAGGCGGCTTAGAAAACCCATTTGTCGACAAAATTGTTCAGTATGAAATGAAATTAGTCGTTATCAAGAATTTGACAGCTATACCAAATTGTAAATTTGTGTATCTTTTTTTTAAAGAAGTTGAAAATTATGAAAACTTTGTCATTAGAAAACAGAATTGATATGATTTTGGTAATTGGAGAGTGCGAACCAAATTGTTTGTTAGCATCGAGAGTATACGCTCAAAAGTATCCTAATCGAAAACATCCCAACAGAAAAGCGTTTGAAAGGTTATTTGAAAGATTTCGCAGTACAGGGAGTGTTGCTTATAACAAAAAGAAATAAAACAAAGTACGTTATCGAAGATGAGAATAATTAATTCATGATTGTGGGTGCTATTGTAGAGAATCCATCCACAAGTCAGAGGCGCATTGCTAAAGAAACTGGTATAAGCAAAACCAGCATTAGGCGCATTCTGAAGCAATTATCATATCATATCCAAATACACCAAGAACACTCTGATAGGGTTTTTAAAAAGGAATTAACTTTTGTATGTGAGCAATAGATCAAATTGGAGAAGAAACTGATTTTTTTAATTATGTGCTATGGTCAGATGAGGCGACATTCCATAATTTTGGCTTAGTCAATAGACATAATTTTGATTATTATGAGACTAAAATCCACATAAAATGCGCACGGTAGATCGTCAAAATAGGTGGTCACTCAATGTTTGGGGGTAGTGTAGAAAATAATGTAATAGGCCCATATTTTTTTGAGGGATATTTAAATGGGAATGAATTTTTACGGTTCTTATGTAATGATCTCCCAGGCCTCCTTGAAAATGTACCGCTTCAGATAAGACAGAAAATGTGGTTGCAATTAAATGGTGCACCAGTTCATTACAACCATATGGCGAGACAGTATTTAAACACTACATTTCACAGCAAACAGATTGGTAGAGGTAGACCTGAAGAGTGACCCCCAAGATCACCATGTCTTACATTCATGATTTTCTTGTTCTGGAAGTATATTAAAAACACGGTATATGCTACGAATTCAACTACGAGAGACAATATGCGGAATCGTATTAGAGATGCTTTCAGGAGTGCGACACCTAAAATGTTGATGCATGTTAGATGCTCTTTTGAAAAAAGGGTGCAGTTGTGTATCGAAGGTAAGACAATGTTAGTGATTTTTCAAAAAAGAAGAGGGAGGGGAGGAAAAGAGAAATATAGAAATGGGGAGAAGAAGAAATAGAAAGTTTAAGAGAAGTAAGATATTTAAGATGTAAAATAACAAACAACAACAAAAATGGCGACATATTAAGGAATTGGCAAATTAGGGAAATAAAATGCTAGGGCAAGTTTAGGGATTGAGAGAAAAGGTGTTTGGAGCGAATATAGAAAAAAGGAGATGGTTATTTGAAAAGTAAATGAAGAGTGTAATCTTTGCGGGCAAAGTTATGGGGTTGGAGTACAGTAATTTGTTATAATTTTAGTTTTAATCATTGATTCTAGTTTCAATATCCCTTTTCCTGTTTAAATCTTTATTTTTTTATGTTTTAGTTCTTCTTCTTTAGGTACTCTGCAGTTTTCTTGTTCAGTCCTAACGTTCATCTCTAGTACATGATATCTAATAGTGTATCGCAGATGTCTAAATTTATCCACTTACTGTATCTCTCCTTTTTTGCACCAAAATTTATTTTCTTTTCCTCTTCCTTTTTTTTCCTCAATTCTAAGAAAATTAGAAAATAAATCTGTAAAAATGACGCAAATACGGAGGTCGGACCAATAAAAGGAGTTAAAAACAGAAAGTAGTTTTTGTCCAGTGCGATGAGGTTATATAAAGTGACGATAAAGAAGAGAAAATAAAAAGCTTATTAATCCTAATTATTGTATATGGAATACAACAAACAAATTAAATTGAATATTACAACCTGTTTTTACAACGAAATAGATTTTGTCCAAAGAAAATCAGTACAGCGACGTATTTCAAAACCGATATTAGAAAATTCATAGCAACCTTAAAATCCTAAAATACCTGAAGTAAAGGTATAAAGGAAATCCGCTTTCTTTAAGTCAAAATAAAAGCAACGTTGTGTCCAACATTGTTGTGCTGACGAACTGTGATTGGGACAATGCATGGTCAGTAGTGAGCATCAAACATCCAAGTGAGATTAATTGATACCCAGGAGGTAAGCCAACACTGATGTCTTCGGAGCACTAATTCTTAAAACCACTCACCGCAAACACATGACACCAGGTTAGTCGTACTATTTAGGTTGTAAGCAGAATTTGAGTTTGAATGTAAATAAAAATCTCAATAAATCAATTATAAAAAGTTTTAATTAACTAGGGCGCACAAATAAATTTTTAGAGCCCAATTGAATAACAATTAAAAACAACGTTTGGTGCAAAAGTTATCCTCTCATAAATTCTAATAATATTTATCTATTTATTCTATCAAATGCTGCTGTGATGTCTATAAAAATTTCCCTTTTTTTTCCGGAATCTCATTTGACATTCTGGTACCATATACTCTTTTAATTATTTTTCTAACTTTTTATAATATTTTATACACTTATTCCTCAAAAATTCTTTATTTCTCATTTATCCCTTTCTTTATATATTGGCCATATTATAGCATGTTTCCATCTTTCGGGAAATTTTTCTCTATTCCATATTTTTTCAAAATATGTATCACCTTATTCTTCCCCTGATCTCCTCTCCTGTATTTTCCATTGTTTACTCTGTTTTCCATCCATACCTTCTTCTTTGCTTTTTATTTTTTAATTATTTCTTTATTTTTAACTTTGTCCTTCTCCTTTGTTTGGTTTTCTTTCCATCACGCTTTTACAGTACTTCTCCCATTCCTTTTCGTATATTCTTCAGCTCATTTTTCCTTTTTCTTTTATTTACAAATTTTATTCCTTATTTCTTCTGTTTTTTTAAACAGTTTTTGATATTACGTTTTTTCTTCTTTTACATTTTTTTCACACACTACATTCTACTATTATGTTCTTGTTTCCAACTTTCTTTTTTACTTATATTTTTCAATATTCTTCTGTTCCTGCTTTAATTATTCTGATATTTTTTGTTCCTTTTCTAACTTTTTATATATCCTTCTGTCTTCAGTTCACACTTTCCTTTCTCCCTATTCTTTTCTGTATTTCTTTTTCCTTTAATCTTTCCATTTTTATTATGTTGACTCGTATTGGCTATGGTTTGATCCTATTTATCTCATATATTCTAATTTTTCGTTTAAAATTACATAATCAATCATCGATCCTTTTTTTCCATATTTTTATTTATTACTATTATTATTAACCTACTATTTTTTTCGTCATTGTCGTGACTGGCGCTGGGACTGTTTCATTATATATCTTCATGTAATGACTGTGCTGTTATATTTTATGATCTTATTAACCTTCTATAATGTTTACACACGGTTTCGTCACCACACTATATATTTATACTGATCTTCTGGGGCATCATACATAACACATACATCACAATGCAATATTTAAAATGTACCATACCAATAAATAAATAAATAATTGTGAACAAATTTATATTGCCATTGTTATAGTCACCCCTTACACTGTTGACTTTTGAAGGGATTAATTGTTACTTGATAAAATTCAAAAGTAACCATGTTTAAGAATGCAAGTATATTTTCTCATAAAATTTTAAGTTGTCACCGATAGGGCAAAAGGGACATACCTTAAATTAACAATATTTCAAAATTAAATTTGCCTCAGGTTTCCTTTTAGGTCTCGAAACAATTAATTTGAACAATTATGCCAATTTTGAGCTATTATGTTTTGTTTTATTAACAGAATTATATAAATAGAAATTCGTGCTATTTTATTTACAAAACTGAGTTGCGTGTTTGTATTACATCACGAGTAATACGGTGTTTGCTGGAAAATTACGTAAAGTTATTAAAAAATACTTATTCACATTAACATTTATTACATAAGTTTGTTAGAATTCTTGATCATGGCTATCAGTATAAAATAATCATTTCGGCAATGTAGAGCTTAAATTGATTCAACTGATAGATTTTAAACAATCTTTGTCATAAGCATAAGTACGTTATCAAAATTATTATTTGTTTCTGAAAGAATCATTATTATCTTAAAAACTTTCCATTAAAGTTGTTACATAAACCAGCCACAATGGTTACAGAGAAAAAGTTGAAGTAAGTTACAATAATAAATATAGTATCAGCTTTTCAAAACCTAAGACAATTTTTGGAGGTGTTAGGTATAACACAAATATGTTAATTTGCTTTTAAAAAAAATAATTTGCTTAAACTAGAATTAAAAAGTATGGTGATACAGCTATGGTGACAGTTTTGTATGACTGTTACTTTTTAGATAGCCTAAACATAATTACAATCAATGAATAGACAAGAAAGAAAACTTCTTAGCACAGTCATAAAGCAAGTAAAAATTAGTTAGTAAGTATGTTGCGAGTTTTGGTGGACTTTGTTTTAAGTCACTACTAGCTCAAACGGAGTCGTGGATTTAATAGTAAAAATAAGATTTATAAACAATTTTATTAACAATCACAAAAGCAAAATAAAAACCGTGACTCAAGACAATGGCTGTCATTGTGCTACTTAAAGCCGGTTTGAGGTAGTAAAGCTTTAGCGAACGTATTGAGGCATGGACCAATACAAGAACAAATCTGAGTGTTGGATCACATTTATGTTACTACGTTTCTAGAGTTCAGTAGCATGCTTTATTTTAAGATATCAAGCTCATCAACCTAGATTAAAACCTATGAAATTTTATTTATTTGTAACTTGTGTATAATGTCACACTTAGAATTTTAGTTACCTTTTTTTGTTTTAAAATAGTTTAATATAATGCTAAGTACATCATAAGATTTAACATGAGGTTTCCTTGTAGTTTTATAAAAATTTTGTTTATTTGATTTGTTTATTTAAAATTACCTTGTAATCAACATAGAATTTTTTGTCGTTAAAAATTAAAATTTATAAATAAGTCAACTTCAAAATGATAATACAAATTTAAAAGTGTCTAATCTAAAAGTTAACTGTCACGCTTCAAAAAAATTATAAAACAGTTTAATGATTAATTTTGAAATTATTAATAACATCAAAAACATTTAATTTACGAGTTTCCTAAAAAGTTTATTCTCGATTATTGTTGCTACATTATTTTTATTAGTAATTTAAAATTCCGTGTAGAATTTACTAATAAAGATTCAAATAGTTAATCACATTATATGCAATGTTTGTTTGTTACGCAATGGCGTCTCAAAGTGCCAAACTAACTCAACGTCGATGTGTGGGTTAAGAAAAAAATGTCTTTATAGATGACTAAAGGTCTTTATCACGAATCAAAATTGAGATTTCGTATGGTTTTCTATTAATATGCAAGTTTATCAACAAATCTTTGATTACACCACGGTCGTGTTCTTTGACATTAACCGTATCCTAAAAGATAAGAGCGGTACCGCGCGCCTTTACTTCTTTAACAATTACACCTAAGTACTATTTACAGGTTTACAAAGTTTGTAAAACGGAATGGGACTGTGGTCTTTATTGAAAACAGAATATTACTTGTAACGACAAAGAAAAACGCATGAACGTCCTAACTAAATTGGCTGATTTTTAAACGCGCACTGAAGACCATATACAATAATTCTCCGGAGTAAACAATCAATTTACTTACAGTTGCTTTGTTTTCTTCTGACAAATCCAACACTCCGTAAGTCGTTACATTTAATTTCTTTAAAGCAGAAACCGTTTATTACGCCGAACTGTCTTGAATTTCTATAATTAGTTCGCAGATATAAGAGATACTCGAAGTATCCGCAAGCGTGTTCTGACGTTAGTCAAACGAAAATCTCTTTTATTTTTTTTTAACCGTATAGTGGTAGTTCCTAGCACGTTATCAGAAATATCACTTTAATACTCACATACAATTTACTTTCCTTAGTAAGTACGCAAAGAGCGTTACGCGCACACTCAATATTAAGCAATTGTTAAAAATAACAATTATGATCCGCTACAGTTTTATACTTGTTGTTAGTTACATAGTAGTTTCAAATCAGTTTACCTACTGCCAACCAACTAACAGACTAATTTTACAAATCTAAACATACAAACTTGGGAAGGCTTCTCTCTCTCTCTCTCTCTCAATTAAACATAAACAAAAAAACCCATTAAAAATTAACACGTTAACAATTCTCAGAATTTAACCGTGGAGTGAAATTTTACAAATGAGTCTAGACCACATAATATATAAAGTTTTACTCTTAAAACAACACAATTTTCACGCTCTTTCAGGGAACAAACAAAGAATTTATTAAGTCAGCAAAGTAATGTAGTTAACCTTCTACATTAGCTTTTAATAAAAACTATCAAAATAATCATTTCTTTTAAGCTTAGTTGTGAGCACAATTGATTTAAAAATATCAAACAATTTTTTCGTAAAAAATACTAATAAAATATTTACCATTTAATAAAAATACAATAAATAAATAATACTTGATGGTTTTTTCTACCGTTCTACAGGGTTTCTATAAATGATTGTCTCATCAGGTTACTGTTGGAAAATTTAAAAAATTCAAATTTGCTACTTACTAATAGTAAATTAATTTATACTAATTTACATCGTCAAAAGAAACGTCGTGCGCGAGTCCCACTTAATATTATCCTCATGCAACCGTTGCCCACTCTCCCGATAGAGATAAAGTCCCCTATATAAAAACGAGCGCAATGCCAAGAGAATTATTATTGATTTGTTCAATAAGCCTCTTCCGACCCTAACCGATCAGAACTGCCTAAACTATACTATCCGCCGTACTAATCCGCTTTCCCAAAAATCATTTTAAATGCTGATTGAATTTGGCACAGGTTGTTGCAAAAAACCGTACTAATCCATTTTCTCATAGACCATTTCAAATGCTGATTGAATTCGGCACGGAGTACGGCAAAACTGTATTAATCCGCTATCTCAAACCGTACTAATCGTTAAACACCACTTAAAAAGCCGCCGATATTAATCATCATAGCCAACACTTACTTACCCCAAACCCTAAGCAGTGTGGCTGATTCATTCGGAAGTAGTTGTTTCCTTCTGAAACCGTTCTATTTAGAACTAGCCGCTTCGCATCTGCGTGCCGGCAGATTATGGCTTCTGTGAAGTATCACCGCCACGAAATCACCGCCTAAACCAAGCATAAAACTTCTCGCACATGAACTGTTTGCCCTTCAGGCATCACCGTATTGATACGACGACCTGTCATGCTGGGCCCGTTAGGACGGACTTGCGTCGTTGATAAAACCGTAAGCCGTAAATGTAAACCCGTTTTATTCTGCAACAAGCGAGCTCTGTAGAAAGAAGTTCTAACCAATAAACTTAAACGTGGTTGTAAAGAACCGCCACCGATGCTTAAACTAACTTATCTGTTTCAGTAATCCAATAGTACAAGTCGCAGAATCACCACAAGCTACAACCCGGGGATTGAATACAAAACCTACCGTTTCGTCAAAGCACGTGTAACTTCAGCTTTTCCGATCGCAACTTGCGGGGTATACAAGTCAACCAAAACACGTTGTAAATAAATACCGTGTGTAAATAATAACCCTTACAAACTTGTAAATATTGTGAATAGAAACCTTAAAGTTGAACCCTGGGCAGTATTTCTTTACTCAAAACTACCCGCGGCTGGTTATAAATTTTGTACGTCCCTTTTTACACTCTTACTACACTTCAACTGGGTTGTCTGGAGCTTAAAAGGTGCGCGTTTACAATCGTTCCGTTGTAATTGTTATCCCTACTTGTAATTTTGTTTTTTGTCCTTTATCGTTAATTTTGTTTATTTAATTGCCAACTTGATGAAACAATCATTTATAGAAACTCTGTATAACTATTGAAACTCTGGAAACAATATTTTGTAACACCCTATATATGTTGGCTATCCCAACATGTGGTTTAAAAAAATGTACTGTATGTTCATTTTAAAACTTATTGCTTCCGGAGAATATGATTGTGTTAACCACCATAAGATTGGGTGTGCTCATTTTGTAACTAGAGCAAGAATATTCTCACACGAGGTTTGAAAATCCTGTCATTCAAAATTCAATCAGAATTTTGCTAGTGTAGAAATAAAAAAAAAACGTTTTTCACCTAAAATTTTTTTAGATATAAGAATTACTGATGTTCATTCTCTTTTATATATACTACTATTTGATGACATCGATTTATTAAAAAAGTAATCGTAAATAATTATTATATATACGATCAATAAAATCGTGTTTTACTAATTCAACTTAGTTAAAAGTTATGTTCAAACCAAACAAAGTAAATGCTTAACTTAGTTCTAAAACTTATTAATTATTAAGCGATTTAATTTTGTCACATTATGCAGAAAGTTCTGGTTGCAATAACAAAAATTTGATTAACATTCTAATATAACCACTTTGTACACGAAGATGTAGAAACGGCACTCATGCGGTGTATACTGTATGCATTATCCTGCATCTAATTACTCTTCCATAAGTTCATAATTTAAATAAGTAATAATTATCTTCTTACAAATATAATTTTAATTTTTATTCAAATAACAACTAGCTTTGCAGCTCTGGGCTACGTTGTCAAGCAGATTAAGACTGAATATTTAACAAAGATCCTAAAATTAAAACTACAATGCACAAAAAAATCTTAATTTTTTTTACAAATATGTATGCAGATAAAACTAATACTAAATTATTGATAAAAGATGAAAATTTCTAACTGTAAAGTTAAAATTAAATTAACAACCGATTAAATTTAGTTGAGCTTGATAAAACTGGCTGTAAATAAAAACAATTACTTATAGCTGATATTAGTTATATGGTATTATTTATGTTAAAGACGATTTAATTACAACAAGAATCTAAATCGTTCTTAATTTATTTTAAATTTCTATAATTTGAAGTACTTTTATTAGTTGTAGATATTGGTTAATTAAACCATTTGAACAAAAGTATTCTTTAAATATTTAATTAAATGACCTTTTAGTTTGCCCTATATATGATTTGGAACACGTACCCAAAGGAGTTGATATATACCAAATTTGAAAACTAAATTAATTTTATTTTTTAATGTTGGTAATAGTAATATTTAATTAATCATGTATTTAACATATTAAATTAATGATAATTAATATTATTGTTATTATTATTATTTATAATTTATCCAATGTCGATTTTAAAACTGTTGTGAGTAAATCTAGGTTTTATAAACACTACCTATAATTGCCTTAATAAAAACGACAGCAAAATGTTCAATTTGGAACTTGACCAAAATGTTATAATATTTTCTATAAATATTATAAACTTTATCCTTTACAGTTATTGTCACTTGGTGTTAAAAATTAGTTTGTTTCTCGTCAAGGCTTAGATATTCTAACGTTTTTAGTTAAAAAAAGTTGATTATAAGCAATTTAATTGTATAACTCAAGTTTTAAATTTAGTTAGAAGACAAAATTATTCCAATTTAGTAATAAAAATTTAGCAACAGATTTTTATATTCTATATGGTCTTCTCCTTTATGAACAATTTAAAAAAAATTTTAAGAACATTAATTTTGTTTAATACTAATCTTGTAACCTTTGTTAGAAATTTTTCTTTTATAATAATATATTAATGTTTCTTTTTACCTTATTTAAATTGTGTTGAATTTTCATCACACGAAAATATTGTGTTTTTTGTTTGGTGTGTACTTGATATTTAATAGGTTTTCTTATCTTCCAGTGTTTTAAGATGCAATCAGTTCGTTGCCTTCACTTTGAGACAAAATTTATGCTGTATTATATTTTTTTTAACGTCTAGAAGTTCTGAAGTTAATATTTGGCTCTAACTAAATTTAGTTGCGTGTATAATGCACATATGGGAACAAGATTTAAGTAAATTACGAATTTGAAGATAGTTAGGGGAGTTTCTTCGTTTTACAAGCGTAGGGATATTACTTCATACCAAGTTTTCGGTTTAAAACTCCCGTTCCACAAATATAATTGTTTATTTAGTAAAGCGTTTATCAAAAAAGAATTTATTATATCGACATGCCAGTTTTCGGCGTGCATTAAAAGAATCATTTGAATACTACTTTTTATCTTTGATCTTACCGACTCCTGTTCTGCACTTTTGATTCCGTCGCCTTTCGTTTTGTAGATGTAACAACCTAGAGCATTTTAGCCTGGTTATATTCAATAACAATATATAATCCAAATATTAACAATAGCTTAGGTTCTTATATTTTCGATTAGAAAACAAACAATTTGATTTATATTCATAATTATGATGCCAAACTTTGGAAGCTTTTTGTTAATCAAATAAATAGTATGTGACGCCGTTGAAAATATATTTTTTAAAATTTTGTAAATTTAAATTAACTTTTGAATTTTGCAAAAGTTATTATTTTTGTCACTTGTCATAGGTCACACTTGATTAGAATTTAAATTCAAAATAGGTTTTTTCTTTTGAAATTTAGAAAAATATTGTATGCTGCATGTAACAAAACATTATTCTTTGTAACTCATGTGATATTGCGGGTCTTGCTATGCTTGTCGCGGAATTATCACATTCGTTACAAAAATCATACGCTTGGTCACTAGTAACATAAATAGTTATTTGTCAACGGCCTTGTCTGCGATAGACTGTTACTAAAATTTTGGCAGTTGAAAAATATACTTACAAGTTATGTTCCATAAATACTGTGTACAAAACGAATTAAATCTTATTTATGACTTAATTAATCAGTGTCAATTATTTTATTGGTCGTAATTATATGGTCACGTAAAAGATCGAACCACAGAATCAATGACTCAATTAAAAAAAATTTTATCTAAAAAATCTATCAACAATCATTAATAAGAATTTTAAATAATATACAAACTGTCCTATCTGAAAAATAAAGTTTTGGTCATGTTTATGTGCCACTTTAAAATAATCAATTTTAAATCGCCCTATAGAACACAAGTAATCACTCAAATAGCAGCTAATTCAAAATTTTAGTAGTACCATTTATCTGAGAGAAAATTAAAATAATTATTTTATTACTTTGAAAACAAGTGCAGATAGACCAAAAATTGTCATAAAAAAATATAAGTTGGAAAATAAAATAATATAAGGGTGTTCGATTAAAAATAATAAAATTTTTAATACTTTTGAGTAGAAGCGACAACTCTGCTAAAATAAAATTATTTATAAAGAAAAGAAAGATTGTGCAGTATCCAAATTTGCAGATCAATCCTATGTTTCGTTTTCCATTAACGTTTAACCTATTATCCACCATCAATGATCCTGTACACTGGTAAAACAATTAGTGGCGCGCAATTGTCATATCAGTAACTACAAACTTGATCAAAAAATAATTTGAACAAAAGTTGTGTAAAATGACTGGTTTTGTAAATGGCTTTAGTGGTAAAAATTTTAGAATTTTTGATATTTCATAAGAAACTTTCTTTTGTAGGTTAAGCAACTTCATTTGCGCGTTGTTTTATGTAAAACACTGGAGATTTTTAAAACTGCATTTTCCGTGTATTACTCGTTTAACTTTGTCATTTTCTAGTTTTTGATTTTCGAAGCTTTACTTTTTGGGTTAGAATTATCGTTGCGTTAATTACTTTCTTGTAAGCAAATCAATTTATTACGTTTCCAAAGCACCCGCAAAAGATTAATCCATAGAAAAAAATAACCGCTATATGTTGTTTTTATCCTTCGAAACCGTTAGTAAAGAAATTGACGTTTTGCCTGATCAGTTCTATTACGTTGTTCTTTATAGACCGTACCCAAGTTTTGGTTTTGCTGTCGAACATCTGTAGGGCACTCGTTACTATTTTTAACTAGAAATTTTGGTTTCTTCGTCAATAACGTTGCTGCCATTTGTAAATTTTATCTGGCTCCTTTAGTAAGTACATGCTAATCCGTCAACTCCAGAGAGGGTCAACTACAATAACCTTCACGTCTGACACTGCCGAGAAGCCGTTTTCTATCATCTATCAACAACCTTCTGCAATTAACATCATTACGTTATTAATTAGTACTTAGATTTGTAGAATTTTTTATTTGTTTTCATTATGCTTTAATAATGTTCATGTTTGTACGTACACACTATTTTGCCACCAAATATTTTGCATTAACATTCAAATTTAAAAACGCGTTTGCGGAAATTTTGCGTTTTGTGGATGGCCACCCGATTAAAATGGATTTACGGTACAAACCGTAGATTTTAAGCGTTTTGTTTATTATCATGTGTAACACTAATTAATTATTTATTTCTGTTATTTACATACGTACTTGTTAATTTAATTTGATTATACAACAGTGATCCATTTTATGTCCTATGTGAATTTTATTTTCAAAATTTTAAAGTTTCTAACACTTAAATTTATTAGACAAATATGTATAAACAACTAATACTTTCACAATAGTAAAATTTGCAGCGCATGTAATGCTAATAGCATTTCCTTAAATGCTCATTACAGAAATTCTAATAGTTGACATTCTTAGTATCATTAACAATAGATTAGCAAATAGTCAAAGATGTTTTTATTAGTTAGTTAATACTCTTAAAATACAGCTTATTTTGTTTCAAACTTATATATTTTTTATTTTTATAAACAATTAAACTGTTATGTTTATTAATTTAAATATAAAATTTATTACTTGTCAACATGGTTATTTTTTTATTTTATAAATGTTTAAACTATTACTGTTTATATGTAATTCAAATAACTGATATATTTTAAAATTTTTTGTGGTTTGGTGACGAATGATTGAAGACTCGACACCGACGCCACTGGTGATGCTATTGCATTAACGAGTACGGCCGGATGCACGAACATCCATGCGCGACACGTGACATTTTTTAGCCGCGCGGACTGTATTACTAAAGTACTTATTCATATCCTAACAATGTGCTTCTATTATAGTTAATCTTCATCGACATCCGGCTTATAACGTCGAAGGTTAAATTAACATGGCTTTACATTACAAGGAATTGTAGCCGTTTTTAATGAGCTCTAAAAACTCGTTTTTGTGGTGAGTTAGTCCACGTTTTTCTGTCCATGACTTATTTTATTGTATATATTGTCTGTTTTGCTTCTTCCGTTATCTTTCTTTACATATCACGATCCTGTATCTTTATTCACAATGTTTTTATTTGCAATTTCTTGATGTCCTCTATTACCCAATCTTCTTACATGTTTTTCGGTCTCCCTCTTCTTGTAATAAGATCTGGTCTCCACAATGTAATTTTTTATACTTGATTATTATTTCCCATTCTTCTTATATGGCCAAACCATCGAAGTCTTCATACTTTTTATGATCTTCCTATATCTTTCCTTTTAAGATGTTCTGTATTTCAAAGGTCATTAGTCTTTGGTATTCATCTTCTGTAACTTTATTTAATCCATATATTCTTCTTATTATCTGTCTTTCTAATATAAGTAACTTTTCGTGTCCAGGTTTGTAAAATTCATTATCTCGGCACTAAAAGTTATTACTGGCCGTATAACTGCTTTGTACTGATGCTGATATTATTACTTTTCGTAGTACTTTTGTATTTTTATAATCTCTGTGCCCCGCCTGTACTCTGTGATCAATCTTAATGCCTCTATCGTTGTTGCTGTTTATTATTATTTCCAAATATCAAAAGTTTCCAACTACTTCAAACTTGTAATTTTCTGTGCTTACTGGTGTATTTGTAGCCCTTTCATTTTCTCTTCCTATTGCCACGTATTTACTTTTTTCTTAATTAATTATGAGGCTTCTTGTCTTTGTTTCTTGTTCAATTTTCTGTATTGCTTCTTCCAGGTTTTTCCGTCTCTAGCTATTACGGTGAGATCGTCTGCATATGCAATTGTTTGTATCGCTTTATTGATTGATTAATGGTCAGTATTTTGTATACTACGGTGATTAAAGTAATTCTCTTATAATTTCTGCAATTTGTTGGGTCTCAATTCTTGTAAATTGCCACTATTATCCCTTTCTTCCAGTCATTCGCGATTTTTTTTCCAGACATGAGTTATCATCTTGAATATTCTTCGTCCTAGGACTTTTCTTCCGTGCTTTATCAACTCATTGACTATATTAACTCATCCTCCTACTTTGTTTTCCTTAAATTGTATTATTACATCGTTAAATTCCTCTTCTGTGGGCATGTCTAATTCTTCTTCATCTGTATTGCTATGCATATTTTTGTCAATTTTCTTTTCTGTTACTATCTTATTATCATTTTATATTTTCTTAAAGTGATTCGTCCACTCAGTGCTACTTATGTTGGTTGTATTTTTGGTTTTTGTCTTTAATATATCTATATAATTTTACTTTATTCTTATTATCTCATTCCATCACATTCATTATTTCTTTAATCTATCTCGTTTCCTTCGTTTTTATTAGTGTTGTGCTATCTTTTTTAATTTCTTGATATGCCCTATAGTCTGCTTCATTTGCTGTTCTTAACCACTTTAATTTTACTGCTTTTCTTCGGTAATATTTCTGTGCAATCGTCGTCAAACTGTTTCTTCCATTTTTTTAAGGATTTTTTTTCTATTACTGTTACTCTATTCTTTTTCTATATTTCCTCCTCCAGATTGTCTGCTAATTGTTTTTGACTTCTTCTTTGTATAATTTCTGCTTTCTTGATATCATCTCAATTTTGTCTATTTTATCCTGATTGTTTGTAATCTCGTTCCACTTAAACTTTGCTATCAATAAGACGATTTTACATCTTGTACCATCTTTTGTCTTTTTTTTTAATTATGAAGATGTGGTTTATCTGGTTGCCTGTCGTTCTACCGGGGATTAACCATGTCACTTTATGCTGTGGTTTGTGCTAGTATTTCGTACTAACAATGTACATCCACATTTCTGCTGCCAAGTTTCCTAGTCTCGTTCCATTGTTATTTGTTTCAGTATGTAAAGTTTCTTTCCCAGCTACTCATTTTCAGTATTCTTTCTTCTCTGTCTTTGCATTGAAATCCCCCATAATGATAAGTGTGTCGTGTTGTGGTATTTTTGCACAAATTCTACTCTTGCTATCATAGAACTCATCCTTATCTTCCGTATTTGTTATTTCCGTTGGTGCGTAGGCATTTATGATTGTAATAAAACCTATATTATTTTTTAAACTAATATATAAAATTGTCCTATTTATTTCTTTAATTCTCTTAAACTCTTCCTCAAGTTTTTTGCTTATCATAAAATTTGTTCCTTTCTGGCCTTTGTTTGCCCCTCCCCTATTTTTTCTTTTATCGAGTATTTGCTTTGGGTAGTCTTCGTTTATCCAAATTTTCTTCCCTTTTAGGTTTTTTGCGGTTTTCATTATTTCCTGCTTTTTGTTCCGTGTTGTTAATTTTATCAGTATTGTTCTGCGTCTCATATTTTCCTTCCTACCTCTACCGACCCCTCGTAACTATTGTCAGTCGGGTGTATATAACATCTATATGGCAAGTTTGATATCCTGTTTACACACAGATGAATGGTCAGATAGACAGCCGGTTTTGTTTTATTATAACGTACTAATTCTAATTAGTCGGAAAAATAAAACGGATTGGTTTAGGTTTTTAAACCCCGTTGGTGAATTAATGTTGAAACGCCGTCGTTTATTGGAAAATTTTCCTAACGTTTCCCTGACACAAGTGCTTAGTCTCTTCAGAGGTGTAAATAGTCTTCATCTATCATTTCGCTAGCAGAGATCCGTTTATTTCCGACGTTGGATTTAAAATGTACTAAAAGCCAAACAGATTTATTTTTATTAAACTTATAGTAAAAACCAATAACCAATAACGCGTATATATATTTATAACCAATAACGCGTATATCTTATATTAATATGTTATGTCGTTAGTGTGAACGCACACCTACTCGATTCATTTTCAAATCTATACGAAAATCAACCTTTTTTCAAATTTGTCTCACATTAGAACGGCTTAAGATATTTTCGTTTCGAAAAAAGTTTAGAGTTTACGAAAGATGTGTCTTTATTTTTCAATTTAGATTTTTTTTGTACGAGGGCACCGACAAAATTTCATTTGAAAACTAAAACGGTCATAATTTCTAAATTATAACAGATAAAAAAATTTATTTAAGAAAAAACGTTCCTTTTATGACCCTATCATATAATGTTTAATACAATTTATCATTTTTAAACATTTTTTTTCAAGCAATTTTACATTGTTATACGAATACTGTAATTTTTATAACTCCGAACCATATTACGTAAAAACACGAATAAAAATCAAAATATTTGTAATTTTGCAAATTTTCGAATGGTTTAACTGTAGAGGATTCAATTTCACAAAAAAATTTTGTATGCTCGAACTTGACTCACACACGCGTAACTGTGAGCGTTATGCGAACCAAACAGCCAATCTCACCGAAATAAACTTTGTTGTATTACGTTAAAGCGGTCGAGCCAATAAATCCGGTTCTAAATATTTTATTAATAAATAATTTCTATTCGTACTACATCTATATCTTCTATATTAATATGTTATGTCGTTTGTGCGTCCTCACCTACTCTCGATTCGTTGCGAGCGCACACCCGAATACTCTCGATTCATTTTACGAATTCACATGGAGTACATACTCTGCATTCATATTGATTACTCAACTGATGAATGTTAATGTAAGTGCTAATTATTGTTCATGACTGTCTGCTCTTTAGAAGCTAATTCATTTTTGTGACTTAACGCATGCGTAGCATGCTGGCTTTGTCTAGTATATTTATAGGTGTTGTTCAAAATGGTTGCCATTTTCCCTAATGCAAAATTTTTGTTCAAGTCATTTAAAATTATTATGGGGTGACCTATAAATATATATACACGTTATTGGTTATTGGTTTTACTATAAGTTTAATAAAAATAAATCTGTTTGGCTTTTAGTTTCTAGGCTTATTTAAAAAAAAAAGAGATTCTAACCTTCGATTGAGAACAAAGTGCTGACTATTATACATTTCTGGAAAGCTCTTAATGAGTGGAATGTAAATACAAATTGACAGGGTGTCCCATTTAAAAAATCCTAACTTTGGTAACTTTCTCAAAAATGCGGACACCTACAAAAAAACTAAGCACGTCACTGGATTCTGCATAAAAAAATGTGTAAGATTCCGTTTTTACCTAGTCGATAACTTATCAGATACCTGAATTACAGAGGGTGTCTGAAAATGCACACTTTTCAACTTCACTCTGTATTTCAAAAACGAAGAGAGCGATGATAAATCTGTCTGCGCCATCGTTTGTTTTACAAAAAAGTGACACAAGTTCGCGAAAACCCCAAAACTCGAACTGCAATAATAACGGAGATACCCTGCAAACGTGTCGAAAACAGGACACCCTGTACATCAAACATCGAAAGTGGACAAACCTTAAAAGAAGCTGACCACTCGTGTTAGCAAAATGTTAGGAAGAAATTTCAATCCACGACGGCTTTCATACTCGAATACTGACGTCAGTAGTCTAAAAAAGGTATTAGTTTTTTATAAGATATGGAGTAAAAGTTGGTTATAATTTATTTAGTGACATTATGAACAAATCATTGTGGAGAGAAATTAGTTTTTATTTTATAAATAAAATTGTCTACTTTATATTTATTTGTGCATTTTTTAAATAGAGTTTTGCTAAAACCGTTAACTATATAAAAAAAAATTGATTATGAATTAATTATCATGATGATGAAAAAACTATCGTGGGTACAAATTAGTGCTTAATTTAAGATGTTTAACTGTGTTGAAATTTGATTTTGACTTAGTGTAGGTGCTAACTTGAGCTTAAGTTAACACCGCAACTTTAAAAATCGGTGTTACATAATTTATTTGGGTACAAATTCTAACTTTTAGGTAAAATTAGTGCTAAATTAGTGCTAAGTTATCATCGTTTTTTTTTTAAATTGCACAAAGTCGACGTATATATGAATGTGACAAAGGAAACAACAAAATATGTTTGAATATAAATATTAATGTTAATATCAATAAATGAATTTTTCCTTTTTACTATTGGATCAAAGTTACTTTATTCTACTAGGGAATAATAAGTCACATTATTCGCTTTATAGGGATTATGATTTAAAAACCAATTTTATTTGTACTACAGTTTTTTCAAAAATTCGTCTGCAATATTAAATGTTTTATTAATTGAATTATATTAATAAGATGTATATTTTTAATATATATTTTTTTAATTTTTATTCCGTTATCAATGAACTCAGATGAAAGGTGGGTCATTAGTGTGAGCACAAGCGATATCTCTGAATATATTATGTTTAGAAATAAATTCTTTAATAAAAGTTGTGCAGAACAATGAGTTCGATATTTGAATATTATTTTCGTTTATACTGAGTGTTACATAAAAGCGCGACATACCAAAGTTATGTTAATTTAAATAGAACTCCTTATTTTTATAGAAAATTTGGATTCCTTGGGCAACTCTAACTAGAGCTTATGCGTCATACGTGGTGTCTACAATGGACAGTTTTTGCGTTATTTCCCTTTTTCCGGAAAATTGACGTTTTGTTCAGTTATGCTAAAATTTATTAAACTGTGATTTTACAGTTTTAATATTCATTACACATGCTAACTAAAGCTAGTTGTTCACTTTTTCAATCTTGCTAAGTTTTGAGTAATCTAAGTATTATTTAAACTGAACTCCCTCATGGATAACTTGATTTTTTCAAATAGCACCACGTATTCTTTTATGTACCGTTAAACGTAGAATATCATAAGCTTTTATGGAATACCCAATATAAACAAAAATAATTTTAAAATATGAAACTTATTAATCCGCACAACTTTTATTAAAGAGTTTTTTTTTCTAAACCTAATATTTTTCGAGATAGAGCTCGTGTTCGCACCGATGGCCCACCCTGTATGTTTTGTTTCGTGTATTGTATTTTTTTGTTGTATTTTACAATAATATAAAGGTATAAGAAATATTAGAATATTAATCTAAAAGTCGAATTACAATATTGTGGTGATTTTGGACTTCTTGGTTTAAGGAATTTTTATTCAACCACAAAAAAACTGTCAAGTAAAGTTTTGTAAACACTAAAATGCTATGTAATAAAACGTAGTTTATCATTATTGACATTATGGTAAAAATTATAGTTAAATGTTTACAATGTTAACAATTAATTAAAATCAATTGTAATCTAATTATTGATTCAGTTACCAATTAATTAATTTCGGTGCACTACTGTCCAAAAAATGTATGTAAAATTACTTAATGTTACCTAATAAAAATTTGTATGCGTTGTACAGAAGTGAACTCTTGCATTATTTAAATTTGGATGCATTATGCATGTGGAGTGTGTGCCTTGTCTTATTTAATAAACTGCACAATTTTGTGGAAAACATAATGCGATAAGAAGACGCTGTAAGATGATAGAACTTTTCTAAATGTAAGTTTATTCTACTTGAGAGAGCTTTCTTAATTTTAATCAACATAAATAGGTTCTCTCTATAATAACAAAAACAATTTTTTTTACCATGAGGGCTATATACTTTCATGCGACTTCCAAATACAAACGTGAAATTTAATTCAACGAAATTATTTACGAAATAATGTATATTAAAAGTTTTGCTGCATTGTTTTGACCACATTGACCCACATACCACAAACTAGCATCGAAAGCCACCGACAATCGCTGAAATAACACTGAATTAAATTGGAACTTGGTATTGAATAAGCATAAGCCAACTCTCGAAAGCTCTCTGGAATAAATGTTAGGCATTTTAATTTTCTAAAACGATTTGATATTTTCAATTCTTTCATTTGTCTTAATAACGTGTTAAGTACCATTTCGCTTTAAGTGCGTGCTGCAATTTATAAAAATTTTATTAATTAAAGCTCTCAAGCACTTGTATTTTCGACAAGCAGTGACGCATGCCCGCTGCAATAAAAATGTGAAAATCCCTTGATAATAGCTGATACTTTAATGTAAAGCTTCAAATTAAACCTTCACTCTCGTTGTCTCATGTTTATTTCCACTTTTAAGTAACTTTGCGGAAGGGTCACTTTATCTAAGTTAAAGTTAAAAATTTAATTATAGTATACTCTTACCCAAATAAATATGAAAATTTAATTTGCGTTTAATGTAAAATATTTTTGGTTTAAACCGGAATTTAATATTCTTTTAACCCAAATTTTTTTAACCCGAACACATGCTATTTTCCTTAACAGTCGATGTTAACGATATAACAACTTCTCATGAGACTTGCAATGGATTTAATCTGTTGGTCAGCGATCTTCCAAAGTTTTATATTTCCCAAGAGGATTTAGTCTGGTATGGTTCTATATTTTGTTGGAGTAACCAAGTTTATTTAGAAATTTTGTTACGCGGTTTGGTTAGAATATTTATGTAGATGGTTGTTATTGCATCGTACAGTTTAAATGCACAGTTAATGGATTGCTGCATTCGCTGCCCTGAAGCTATAAAATCTTGTTATTGTGAGATATTATCGTAGTTTATGCTGATTTTTTTTCTATTCTAAAATTTGTGGAATTTATAAAATATTTCGTTGTACAAGTCGACAGCTTATGTTACATTTACTATTCAGTAAACGAAATTAAAAAAGCTCAATAAATCACATACAGAGTTTATGACTATCTGAATTGATTTTCTTTGTCTGAATTCTATAGTTACTGGTTAAAAGGGTTAAAAGTTGTAGTTGTATTATCAAAGTCATGTTAAACGATTACGATTTTAATTGGTTTTAGTAGACGTACGAAATAGAGACTGCAATTTTTTACATGAGTAAAAAGAGTAAAATAACTTTATTTTTGTCCATATCAAACATTTTTAATAAGAAAAGATGTTGCGGATGCAAAATAAGTAAAAACATATTTTTTACTAAAAATATTCGGTATGGTCAGAAATGAAGGTACTTTTTTTTTAATTTTTTTTAAACAAAAATAATATAAATTATTATTTATTCATATCTGATGGTTGAATTTTGAATTTTTAAACATGCACAACTTTTTATGAAAAAT
Source organism: Abscondita cerata (assembly GCA_030710515.1). Taxonomy (NCBI): domain Eukaryota; kingdom Metazoa; phylum Arthropoda; class Insecta; order Coleoptera; family Lampyridae; genus Abscondita; species Abscondita cerata. Next base: position 44,473 of record JALBCR010001153.1, read on the forward strand.
AACTGTTTTTCATAAAACTAATAAAAACAAAATTTTCCATATGTAGCTAACTTACGCGGACACGGTGTATAATTTGTAAAAATCAAATACTTTGTAACGGTTGCAGTTCACAAAGAATAAGAAATAAAATAAAGTGACGGCTCCAGCGATGCAACCTAGAAAAGAAAGAACACTAAATGCGTAGAAGATCGCGTATTTAGAAGCGTTAACACAGCAGTGTCCGGCTAAGTCGGTGAGATGGGCGCCACCTGCTGGGTAACAGAAAGAAATAAAACCGACCAACAGGAATTCAATAGGTTTTACTTAAGGTCTACTACGCTATAACAAACACAAATAAAAAAAACAAAAGACATATAAATATAGCAAATACAATTTAAAATATTCAAAGAATATTCTGTGCATTAGCAATAACCAATTAGTTATAGTTTGCGTTCAAATATGTTACAATTCAGTTAAGTTTTTGTTTATTAACCCCAAATTAAAAGTAGCGTACCAATTTAAGATTGGTGATTAAGGAAACTCGACGTACACACGTCACTTACACACGGTGAATAAAAAACTACTAATACACTTGTTGTAATACGGAATGTAGCTCCCGCCAATCCAAAAGACTTTTTGTTTTAGCTTACCCCATATTAATGACAGCACCCCAACTCTGAGGGAGTTAGTGCTAACAACAACGAACTTCGGTAGATGAAGACTATCCCGAATAACAATTCGCTTAATTACTAGGGATACAACCGCTTGATGTCACGTGTACTTAAGTTTCAAATGCATGCAAAATGAAAAGGTCCCTTAAAACAATAACTTAGCTGTGTACTAATGTATTTAGTTCTGACAAGAAAAGTCTTTGCTAACGACAACCAGTTGACAGCTACTACAGATCAGTATAGTTGCTTTGAAGAGGAGAAGACGACACAGCTCTGGGAGCGGATTGTTGCTTTCGTAATAGCAGGAACGTTGCGTGCGCGACCCACAACCGCTGAAATATAATCGGCCGTGCAGTTCTGAGGTCGGCGACAGCGTGATAACAGGCACCTTTTGTGTAACAAAGCTCATTCCAGCGCCCCCAGGAATTATCCAGACAGTAAGACATGAGTAGAGGATGAGGTCGAGACCGGTGCTAAAGCATACGTCGTAATTAGTAATTAACAAAACCACTAAACTAACTAAAGAAATAGCAAAAAAAACATTTACGGCAAAAATCGGTCCGATTTATATTTCCACACTAATTTATCGTGCAATTATTGAAGCCACATTGAAATTTACTTATCGTGCAATTATTAAAGCCACATTGAAATTTACCATGTAGTTTTTAACTTCGTGAAGCACCGCCAATCACCCAAAAGGAAGACATCCCTTATGTCTGCCGGTCGTTTCAATTAAAAATTCCAAAAATACTAATCCACCAATAAGAAAATTTGTTGCATGCGCGGTAAATATGATTTTCGTCGCAACGCGCAACTTGAGTATTTTGAACCGTAACAACTTTTGAAGTAAAACATATAAAAACGTTAATTATTTTTAATTTAAATGGCTTAACTTAAAAATCTATTAATTTTATAAAGTTTACATTTGAAATTCGAGCAACATTTTCAATATTTGTTTTAGCATGTTTAACTACATTCCCTTATTATTTTAAAATGCTCCACAGATTTTGAGCATCGATTTTTATTAACCAGTTATATTAATAAGTGTATAAGATTTTCTTCTTAAATTTTAATTTAAATTCTCTAAAAAAAAATTCTTTATACATTGTGTCCGCGGATTAGGGTTCCAACCTAATACGAAAAAAAATTTTATTATTCATTTACAACAAAAGTCATTCTTTATAAAAAGTTCTGCTTTTTGAGAAAATAAATTTACATTAAGAAACTTTTAGATCACATGTACAGGGTGTTCATAATTTGAAAAGTATAAAAATGTTTCAAAGGATATGTACCATTGTCTATTTATTATTTTTTACAAAAAAATTATAAAATAAAGATTTTTATAAACTAAAGTAAATTCTAAATACAAATTTTGAAATAACTATTCAAATTTTGTAAAATTAATCTACATAAATACCTCCCAACTCGACACCCTTTTTCGCTAACTTAATAAATCTATCGTTATTATTTTATTTTTAAAAATTCGAATTTTATTTCAAAATTAGTATTCACACTTAACGTTAGTTTACAAATAATATCGTTCTATAAAATTTTTGTAAAAAATAATAAATAATGCTACTTATCCCTTGAAGCATTTTACGAATTTATTAACACCCTATACATGTGATCTAAAATATTCTTATCCGGGAATTTATTTTTTCAAAAAGCAGAATTTTTTATAAAGAATAAATTTTATTTATTTAATTGTATGGTACATTTTAAATATTGTATTGTGATGTAAGTGTTATGTATGGTGCCCCAGTACATAAGTATAAACCTGTACAGTGTGGTGACGAAACCTGTGCAATTGTGGATTGGTTCGTCTTGGCAAAGCATTTACTTCATGGTTTAGGAAAACCACTAAAACCTAAACATGCCAACCTTTACCCACCCTAGTATTCACATGTAATAATATTAATTAAGTGTGTAATGTGATTGTGGTTTGTGAAATTGTGTTGTACATTTTTCCTAATTATTCGGGAGAGTCTTGATGACCAGGTCCGGAAACCAAAGTGGTGATTCTCAGGAACAACATGTTTTTCTTGTTGACCATGGAATACTGTAAGGTACTGTAATAATTTTAATTATTGAGAATAACAAACAAAAAAGTAACATAAAATAACATAGACTTTATAAACATCTAAAACTATATGAAATTATTTATCCAAACTAAGACAGTGAGTATTGATGCCTTAATCATAGAGCTAAAATTAAAATGTCTTGATCTATCCCAAGATCTAAAACTTCTCAGTACACACATTTAATACTTTATTATTATTTATTTATTATTAATATTAAAAAGAAACTTTTGGTTTCATATAAATCAGCTCTACTGTGTTATACACTAATGCATTTAATTTTTCTACTGTTTTCCTGCATATGTTTTAAATAATTTAATTATATTTTGTACGAAAATGTATCCTCTATTTTTTAGAATTTTAGCTGATATTTCATTTTGTCCAAGGCTTTATTGTTTTTCAATTACTTTTTTTTTACTTTTTCATCGGATGGTTTTATTTCGACAACTGTTTTTCATTTTTTCTTATTCATTTTCATCGTTTTATTTCATTTAGAAGTTTCCACGTATTAGGCTATACCTCTCTATCAATAAGTCATCTTTGGTTGTACCAAAATGTGTTGTTTTTGTTTGTAGTTGTTTGTATAGGGTAGAGGACCAACATTTAATCTCCGAAAAACACCTAAAAGAACACTTTTTGTATTGGACTTTTTTATCTCAGATTGATACGTGGAAAAAGTATTGGAAGTAGCGTATGCGCATCAGTGACAGAAAAAGAAGAAGTAAGAAGAGTGAATAAAGTTCTGGAGAAAAGAAATCAGAAACAAATGTAAAGAAAACTAAAATAATAATATTTAAAAAGAGGAAAGGAAGGCAAAAGAAAAAATGGTAATAGGAATCAAGAGATAGAGATTGCAGACACATATAGATAGTTACGGTACAATATTAGATATGACAACAAAGATGGAGAACATCTAAGAGAGGTGAAACTGAAAGTGAAAATGGAAGAGAAAGTTATTAAAAACGTTGTTGGTCTTGATGAGATCTATTATCTGTTAAAACAAATGTACTTATTTTGGTTACGCGTTGTTTATGCAAAAATATTTTTAATATTTAAAAAAACGCAAAATTTGTTGTCACTATCAGACAAAGGGTCTTCTAACCGTAACACATTAGAAATCTCGCATTTCAAAACACAATCTTTCCAATAGTAACAAATATATATATATAATCATTTTCTTATTTACCCAGTATGGGTGTAAGGATCATTTATATTTACAACACATTTAACAACTCTTTCATTTTAACTTTATAATATTGTTTACAGTCTAATTTGTCTACTTTCTACTCAGTTCTGTATAAACTTTTCCAAGTCTTTCTATCCTCCGCAAGTTTCTTTGCCTCCGCCCATGTCTTTCCTTTCTTTGATAGTATCTTTCCCATTCGCCACCTTTGATTCCCAGATCCGTTTGGTTTGAGTACCGCTGTCCATTCTTTGCAGGTGTCCCCACCATCCAAGTTGCCTTCGTTCAATATATTCTTCTACCCATTCTATATTTAGTTCTTCTCGTATCTCTTTGCTCCTAATTTTGTCTCTTCTTGTTACTCCTTTAACTTTCCTCAAATATCTCATCTCTGCAGCTGTAATTTTACTCTTTTCTCTTTCTGTAAGGACCCATAACTCACATCCATACGTAAGAATTGGTTTATATAGCGCCTTAAACACCTTCATCTTTGTCGTTTTTGTAATTTCTCTTTTATTAATAATTTCTTTGCTTATAGCGTAATAAACTTTATTTGCTTTTTCTATCCTATTCACCTCTATTCCTTGATTTTCTGTCTCTTCTAAGGTTACTCCCAAGTATTGATAACTGGACACTTGTTCTATGGGTTCTTAATCTACCTTAACTCTGATTTCTTTTTTGTCTCTCGATGTTATCATTGATTTAGTTTTGAATTTATTCATTGTCAACAAATAATACAAGTAAAATTATATGATTTAATTTTATTTGTCTTAACGATATCGATGACAAAGAAGGCGTTCTTTCTCTAAACCTAAAACAAGAGTTGCAAGAGCAACTATGTAAGTTAATTTCATTATAATTATCAAAAAAAATAGAAATTAAATTTGATATGATTATGTTTTACTAATATTTTAAAATTTCTAAGAATTTTTTAAGTATTTTTATTAAAAATTAAAGGCTTTTTAATTGCACAGATGTAATTAAAGTATCTACGTTGTCTTTGAATCGCATGTTTGAAGTGCCTTTTATGATATTTTGTAATGAAAAAAAACTTTAAATGTAGAAAATTAAAAACCCAATTTTTTTTTGGTTTATTGTACAACGTGACACTCAAAATAAAAAAAATATTTTTTAAATCATGCTTTCAAAGCATTTTAACCTCGATCTCAGTGAATAATATTTTTTTATTCGTATATTAATTATTCTATCATTATAAAAAATAATTCTTTGTTAAGATCCTGTAACGGATAAATTTCATTCCGGATTTAAATTAGAGTCCGTTATTCTAACAGAGATAATTCATTTCACTTAATTTCTGTAATTTACGCTTTATCATCATTAGAACAACATTGAAAGAATCCTGATGCACAATTATATAAAATGTTCATGGTATTAAATATGTTAATAAATTTTTTTGTGTGGTCCTTGTAAAACTTTTATGATGTAAAATGTATCATTTGCATACATTTAAAGAAATGAACGTACTAACTGCAAGCTAAGCGGTTTATAAATTTAACGATTTAAAATTATACACACGTCATGAGTTTAGGTTTCATTTGTACTTCAATATAGTTGTCCAAGGGATTTGGATTTTATCGAGCAAATTCGGGTTGTAAAAATCTTATGTATCGTATATTTCGATAATTTACGCCGAGATTGTTTTTCTTGTCCATCGACACTGCAAGAAAAATTAAAACAAACTAAACACACAAAAAGTGGGTAGATATTTAGAAAAACAAAGATTAAAAAACAAAAGGCAGTTGGAAAAAAATTACGTACTTCATTGTAGTATTATTATTATTATTATTATTGTAGTAATTACTACTCTTTAAATTACGGAAGCGTCTAAATGTGGCGAGTCCAAAAGTTACTCGTTCAATACTCGTCGCGTCTAACTGTTGCATACAATTAATTGTCGCACATACAATTGACCGCGATCAATTGACACATAAATTTTTATTGTTTTATAAACTATGCATTAAAATTTGGTTCTAGTACACTTACATACTGTTAGATGCCAAAAGACCTTAACAAAAATGTTTACGGAATACACAAACTAAATTAAAAAAATGCACAATAGCCCAAGGTGGGGATGGGTTTTAGAAAGAGTAGTTTTCGTGAAATTATTAGAACTCAAATGCGGATGAAATTCCAATAAATCAATCAGTAAAATTGTTCTAAATCAGAAGGGCACCAACTAGGGTCACGACAATTTCACCTTCTAACCCTTGGATACCAGAACTTGTTCTGAGATGCGGTACATTTTCTTTAAAGACTTACTGTTTAATCTGAAACATTTGCAAAAGAAATACGTGAAACCACACAAAATAAAATACACAAAAGTTTATTGCATTAGAAAACTGTAAAATTGTACCGAATGAACATTAATGAAAGAAATTTTTATCAGATAATAATTTTAAAAGAAAACAAAGAAATACATGTTCTGAATGTACCACGTGATGGTAACTTTAAATTTACTAATAAAACGCCTATCGAATTAAGTGTGACCTACATTATTTCAATTTCTTAATCAAATACGGAAATGAATTAAACTTTTAGAAAAATTCGCAAAATGTAGAAAAAAAGGATCATTATTAAAACAATTCTCCATTACATAGAGCAACAATATACAGGGTGTTCCATTTAAAAAAATTGACTTTTGGGCAGTTGAAGTTAGTCAGATTTAGCCAAACATTTTGAACACCCTGTAAATAATGAGATGTCAAATTACACATCATTTAAAAACTTAACAGTCCTCCTAAATATAGCCCAAATTTTGTTACTATAACTTTCGTTTTCAATCATTGACAAACGTTTGAAAACAATACTACAAAACCAATTTTTTTCAAAAAAAAGAGAATATCTCAAAAACTATTGATTTTTCATATAGGTTGTGCTACATGAAAGTAACTCAGATTTTAGCGTAGAATCTAATATACAAAAAAAATATATCATTCCATTTAAAATAAGAAAGTTGGTAGCCACTTTCGGTGTAACCGGAAGTGCTAGAAGAGCTGAAATATTTTAATTAAATAGAATTTTTTAAGCAATGCCGTATTCCAAATTTTTAAACAAATATTTCAACGGGAAGTCTATAAATTTCTAATGAACGGGTTAGCTGAATCACCCGGTATATCGGGGAACATACCGTCAAGAAGTTTAAATCCTCAAATAATTAATTTACCAAAAAACGTACATTTGGTTGATGCAGAATTTTATCAATCTCGTGACGTTGATCTACTAATCGGAGATTAACCTTTTTCAAATTATTATGCGTGGGGCAAGTTCGCACAAATCATAAAGGATTAATATTACAAAAATCCGTATTTGGCTGATTACTTTCCGGTGAAGTATCAAACAAAAATTATTTAATCGATGCTCCACTATTATGTAATTTACGCACACTCACTGATTTAGATAAAAATATTTCTAAATTTTGGGAAATCGAACACAATCATTTAGAATCAATAAAATCAATTAAAGAAATACAATGTGAAAAACATTTTACTGCAAACACCAGACAAGATAAAACAGGACGATTTATAGTTTTGTTTCTCTGGAAATATGAACCCAGTTTATTAGGAAATTCTATCGAAATTGCAAAAAACGGTATTTGATTTTAGAGCATAAGTTAAACAGAAATCCGAACTCAAGAAAGAATTACAACTCATTTATGAAGGAGTACTTAGACCTCAAGCATATGCAAGAAATGGGAGTTCTTGAGGATTGCAAGGACACCGGATAGTTTTTACCTCACCACGCCGTTTATAAAAGTGAAAGTGTCACTTCCAAGGTACGAGTTGTTTTTGACGCCTCGTGTAAAACAACATCGGGTAGATCTTTAAATAATTTCTTAATGACAGGGCCTCTTGAAATTTCGAATGTATAAATTTGTCCTAACCGCGGACATCAGTAAAATGTACCGTCAAATATTAGTAGCTCCCGAAGAGACAATGTATCAAAAGATTTTATACCGATTTCAATTTACTGATCCTATACGCGTTTTCGAATTAAAAACCTTGACTTATGGTACTCGACCGGCTTCCTTTATCGCGACTCGTTGTCTGAAAGAAGTCGCTCTCGAATTTGAATCTTCTGACCCTTTACTTCATAAGGTAATTTCTAATGATTTTTATATAGATGATCTAATTACGGGCAGTGACACAGAAGATGATCTCATTGAAATAAAAATAAACTAAGAAAGAGTTTGAGTAACGCGGGTTTTATATTGCGAAAGTGGGCGTCCAATAGCAACCAAGTTGTAAACGACTTGAACGATGATAAAGAAAACATTGTATTTACTGGAAAAGAATTAGAAAATTAAAAAACTTTAGGTATTAGTTGGTTACCTGTTCCAGATAAAATAGAATAGAAATGGAAAATAATTGCCCAGAATGATCGAATAAGCAAGCGCCTAATCTTAAGTAAAATATCCACAATTTTTGATCTTCTCGGTCTATTAGGACCTATTATTGTTGTTGAAAAATTAGTAATGCAGGAACTGTGGAAAATAAATGCAAATTGGAATGAATTTATACCCCTCGTTCTTCAAACAAGGTGGACAACATTTTGTATAGAGTTGAATGATGTTCATACCATGTCTCTCCCTAGAGCAGTTATTACAAATAAAAACTCAACTTACAATTACACGGGTTTCCAGATGCTAGTGAAAGAGCCTATGGAGCGTGTGTTTTTATTAGAGAAGTATCTGAAAATTGGCAAAAAAATTGCGGACTTTTATGTTCAAAATCGCGCGTCGCCCCTTTAAAAACAGTGAGTTTGCCACAACTTGAATTATGCGCGGCCTCGTTATTAGCCGATGTAGTTCATAACATTTCATCTGTTAAGTATTACTCAGATTCTACTATTACCTTATGCTGGATTCACTCTTGTCCGAGTAAGTTGAAGACTTTGTTTCGCACAGAGTGGCGGATATCCAATCAAAATCTAAATCTTCTTCTTGGTATCACGTTAATAGTAAAGATAATCCCGCAGATGTGATGTCTAGAGGTTCGAATCCTTTAGAGCTTATGTCGAATGAATTATGGTAGAAGGGTCCCGCCTTTTTGTATAATTTAGAATTTAAGCCCAATGCCTTTATAGCAAAACCCGACACTCAGGTGCCCGAAGTAAAAGTTCTAATTGTTCAAAATAAGAAATCGTTTCATTCTAAAAAGAATTCGGAACTTTTATTTTTTCCAAATTTTCCTAATTTATTAAATTGATGAAAGTAATTGTTGTATGCGTTAGGTTTAGTTTTAATTGTAAGAATAAGTCGTCTAAGAATTTAGGAGAACTGTCAGTGGACGAATTAAATAACCCCGAATATTTATTGATAAGACTAGAGCAATACATTCATTTTGAGGAGGATATAAAATTATTTAATAAAATCTCAAAACTTGCGACCCCGTTCGAAAATTTTATCGTTATGTCCGTTCCTCGACGAAAAAGGTATTATAAGAGTGGGTAACAGACTAAAAAACTCAAATTTAACATTTTTGTCAGATTTAGTTATTCAATACATCCATAAAACCACAATGCATCAAGGCATTCAAGAGACTTTGGCTAACGTCCGTATAAAATATTGGTCCATTGCTGGCAAAACCACGGTTAAAAAAATAATTAGGAATTGTGTAACTTGTTATAAACATAGTCCCCGATTTAGAATTGCTAAAATGGCCGATTTGCCTACCAGTAGATCAAGCATATATCGACCATTTTCGAAAGTCGGTATTGATTTTTTTGGTCCTTTCCAAATAAACGAAGGTTCACAAAGATCGAAAAAATTGACTAAGGTTTATGGATGCGTATTTGTATGTATGGTAGTAGAAGCAGTTCATTGTGAATTAGTAGAAAGTTCATCAGCCAAATCTTTTATTGCAACTTTAAAACGCTTTGTTGCAAGACGCGGTTTGCCCGAAGAAATATTTTGTGATAATGGCACTAACTTTGTCGGTGCAAAAAACGAAATAGCTAAAATAACTCAATTTTTAAACGATGATGTTGTATCAAAAGGTATCTTTAAGTAATTGACTAATCTTAAAATCAACGCCTAGAGCTGCTCATCATGGAAGTTTATGGGAGGCGGCGGTGAAATCATTTAAGCGCCATATTGTAGAATTAGTCGGTAATTCAACTCTTACGTTTTCAGAAATGTACACGCTTATAATAGAAATAGAATATACGCTCAATTCTCGCCCCCTAACTCATCTTCCTGCTGACCCAAACGATCTGACCTATTTAACACCAGGACATTTTTTGATTGGAGACTATTGTAATACTTTACCGGAAGTTAACTTGGCAATACACCCAACGCTTGCAGCAAGAGTTTTGGGCTCGTTGGAGTAAATAGTACCTGCAAGAACTCCAAAAAAGAAACAAATGGAAAACTTGCAAGGGTCCTACAATTTCGGTTGGAAATGTAGTTCTAGTTGCCGAAGATAACGTCCCTCCACGGTCCTGGAAAATGGGTATAGTCACCTCAATGCATCCAAGCAAGGATGGCTTAATACGCTCTGCAACCGTACGAACTCGTAACAGCGTCATTCAAGGGCCCACAGTGCGCTTAAGTGTATTACCAGTGCATTGAAGTGTTTATGATTTAAGACAAAAAAAATAGATAATCCTTGCTTAATTTTCTTTAAAATGCATTATGTCGTTTTATTATGTGCATGCTAGTTGTAGTTAAAATAAGTTATTTCAAGGGGGCGACTGTGTACAAACACTTTCTAAATTCTTTTATCCCCGCCTATATCATTGCACCCTTAGCAGGTAGTTCTTTTGTCCAGATGTATTCTTTAGTCACAAATATACTGTTCTAACAACAACCCAACTAAAATTATTTTATCTCATAAATTTATCCACAAGTGTGGCACGATAGTACAGACGTGTTATTATCAAAAATATCAGCGTCTAACAGTTTCCAAGAATTACCTCAGTGATGTTCAGTGTTTTTACACAAGCACCTTCGTATACTGCAGATGCACTTGCGATAAGAACGGTGCAATTTTTTTGTAAAAAAATTTAAATAATTACTTGTATGCGCGTCAATGATTATGATAAACATAAAATTCTTATATTAAAAATGCGCAACAACTACCTCTTAAAACCCACTCAATTTCATTTACATATCTCAAACGGTTTCAGAGTAATAAATAAATCGTGAGTTTTTAAGAAAAACTTTAACACTCCGTAACTATGTTTCTATAGTAAACTGTCAATATTTTTTATCCAAAAATACTCTCTAAAGTTTGTTGCACTTTGTTAACTAACATTCTGTATATTAACATAAAAATCAACATTAGGTTATTATAAAAAACCCTACTGACTTACTTACATTTTTTTAAGTATCAAAGTATAACTGTATACATGACCGTAAGAAAAATCCAATAAAATTACAAATTCTCAAAAAATAAAATACTGACAATCAAATTAGTTATTGTATACTAAGGCGACGAAATACAATTGTAGTAGTCTGAGAGGAAAATTATAACCGAGGCTGATTGGGTCCGAGGCAATATAACCTCGAGAACACTAAAATATTTTGTGGTTGAGATGTACACAAAATTCTTTGTGCAACTGTAACAACGGATACTTTAAAATTTAAAATATTTCTAATACTTCTAATACACTAATTATATTTCAAACAAAACATCACGTATCTAACGTATCTAAAATGTTATACGCTACATAACAGGAATGTATTTACGGATATATATCTAAAACATTCGCATTGTAACGTGTATGTTTTGTTTTATTATTTTATTTATTTTAGGACAAATAAATCATGGCCTCCTTAGACCTAATTCTACAAAGTGTGATATTTCTATGATACTCGAACTTCTCATGAGCTTGTGAGACATCACCAAACTAAAAATTTTAGATTATTTTCAAAAATCTAAAAGTACAATATGGCGGCTATAAGAAAAATGAAAGTTGAGGTTACGGGATAACAAAAAGTAATTGTGAAATTTCGTATACGCCATCTTATTTGTGTTAAAAACCTGTCCGAATAATTTCGAATTTTAACAGCTTTCAAATTAACCTTTTTGGATTTATTGACAGAGAACGAAATTCGCCATTTTCGGGTTTTCGCCGATATTTCCAAAAATATTGAACGGTCGTAAATCTAAAACCAGGTAACGAATAAACTAAATTTTCTTTAAACCTTTCCCCACTTAATATTTGCTGTAGGTATAACAGAAAACCGAGATCCCTGTAATCTATACAGGAGTCTCGGCGAATCTGGGACACTAATCGTAAAATACTTTGTAACAACTGTTACGCCGGTTTTTATAATTTTTAAAAAATATCCAATATATCTGGAAAATAAAGATTGTTTTCACGTTCTTTTGTAATATACACGTAATCTCAAATATTATATTATAAAATTATTTACATTTTCTAATGTATTATAGCTATTTATCGTATATGTGTTTTAGTAGGCAGATTATCCACGCAAGAATTTTTAATCACGAGAACGAAGTTCGAGCGTTTAATTTTCTTTATCCACAATCACCATATTATAGACCTATTATTATGCCGTTATGAAACGTATTATCACATATGTTCTAAAAAAACGAAGTGGTTATTTTTCTGTGAATGTGTGGGTTGGGTTAGCGCGGGGTCCAGGAGTTTGTTGGGCTATCGATGGACGTCTTGATTCTGCTGCGTATTTAGATATTTTGGAAACTATTATGAAACCTTCAGTCGAAGTGTTTTATCCAGACGAAGATTATATTTTCCAACAAGTAAGTATTCTTATTTCACTATACTTTCTCCAATAAATAGTTCGGGATCTGTTGAATTAACATTTTCATAATGTATTTTGTTGTTAAAGGACAACGCCCCTAATCATACTTCGCGGGTTGTGCGCAATTGGATACGAGAAAATAACTTAGAGCTGTTACCCTGGCCAGACAAAAAGCCCAGATTTTAACATTATCGAAAATGTTTGGGCTCGAATACTTGCTGTTATCCGAAGACAACAAGGGCCAAATTTTATACCAGTAAACCGTAATGCACTAATTGCAGCCATTGATACCGCATGGGAAACGATTAATATTAATTATATTGATACCTTGATAGCGTCAATGAGCAGACGCCTCCAAGAATGTATCAATAATAATGGAGGTCACACCCATTATTGATTTCTTATATTTATTTATATAGTAATACCTTTATTTAAAAAAAAACGTTTTTATTTAATTTTAAACTATAACTTGGTATCTTAATTATAATTATATAATAAGCACTTTTGCCTTCTTTGCCTTGTAGTTTTTGATTGGCTCTTGAGATAAGCAATTAATTTACAGTATTTTGATATGTCAATATTTCTATGCACATTCAAAGTTGCTCTTAACATTGAATATTTCGTCCACATCGATGAGGAGACAAACTTGCTTCTTACATTTAAAAAATAAGCCAACAGGACGTTCTCGTTTATGATGTTTGCACCCCTTTGCTCTCTCCATTCATTAAAGGTAGCAAATTCTTTTATGTATGCATCTTTAGATTTGGCCGGCAAGGAATAGGTAAAGTGCTCGGATTTTTTTGAAATTTTTACCAAAAGTAGCCTACATGCCACTGATCATAAATATGCAATCAAATTTTGATTTTCAGACAATTCTAAGACTTTTATTTTTCAGTGAGAAAAAACTTTAAAAAAATTTTCAAAAACTTTTGGGCCACTTAACCTAACTCTAACCCAACCAAATACGTCAGAGGTGTGACACAAGAGGGACCGCGGAATTTGAAGTAGAGTAAAAAGAGAAAGTAAGAGCAGGTGGGTTTGTTGTGTTTCTTGTGAAATGGATCACATTCGACAAGTTTTTTTTAAGAAGAAAATTGTAATAACTGTAACCTACCAACCAACACCGTTCACCCCCGATCGCACCTCCCAACCAACACAGTTTACCTCAAACCACATGCAAACATGTAATTTTTTAAGAAGAAAATTGTAATAACTGTAACCTACCAACCAACACCGTTCACCCCCGACAACCAAAAAAGAAAAGTGTGAAATGTCGATGGAGCTTGGGTGTTTGGGGGGATGTGAAGAGGGTTAGGCAGGGTGTTCATGAAAGTCGTGAACGACCGTACTGCGGACACCCTGTTGGCATGTATTGAAAAATACATAGAACCGGGAACCACCATTTATTCCGATTGCTGGAAAGGGTATTCCAGGCTCACTGACCACCTCAACTACACCAACCTGCAGGTAAAGCACTCCCCTCCATTTCAAGGACCCCGAAACCGGAGTCCACACCAACTCAAACGAGTCCACATGGTAACCTAACCTAACCTAACCTAACCTAACCTAACCTAACCTAACCTAACCTAACCTAACCTAACCCTAACCTAACCTAACCTAACCTAGCCCTAACCTAACCTAACCTAACCTAACCTAACCTAACCTAACCTAACCTAACCTAACCTAACCTAACCTAACCAACCCCACTATTCTAGGCGACACGCCAAAGCGAGCGGCCCCTATGCTAACCGGCAGAAGACCCACTGATTCTATTCTTCATGCTTGCCCGAGACCTGTACGACCCAGCCATGACTGTTCCACCGATTGAGACTGACGACCCTGACGATTTTGATATGCAATTTGATTTTATATAATTGTCCCCAAAATTTTCCAAAATATTTCTACTGAAAAATAAAAGTCTTAGAATTGTCTGAAACGTGCAAAAATGCAAAAAAAACCGACCCAAAAATTTTCAAAATTTTTTCGAAAATTATTTTTAAAAAATTCAGTTTTTGAGAGCGACAAAATTTTATTGCATATTTATGATCAGTAGACCAAGGGCTATCACTGGTGAAAAATCGCAGCAATTCCGAGCACTTTACCTAAAGTACAATTATAGGGCCGGCAACAGTTGCAGGGTTACTTCTTCAGCTTCTGCTTTAATTTCTACCGGAAAAGAATCACTTTCTGACATTTTTCAAAACGACGCACACAAACGATTTCTAATTTTTTCACAAATATTGTTTTAATAAATAAGCATCCTACCAACTGATAATGCAAAGCCGCCCAAAGTTTCACTAAATTTTCTAATATTTGCTATTACATTGAAATTTTAGAACTGCCAGATTACTTATTTTCAATTAAATTGGTTTGATTGTGGATAAAATCTTGTATTGCATTCGTGTTTAGTGGCATATTATCCTCTTAAGAAAATTAAACGCTCGAACTTTTGTTCTCGCGATTAAAATTCTTGCGTGGATAATCTGCATACTAAAACACATATACAATAAATAGCTATAAGGGGATAAATTTAATAATATACATGAGACAAAAAAGATAACTTTAGTGCAGCGGTGCATATTGGGTTTTTTTCTGAAATCGAAAAACTGAAACAAAGATGAAACTAATTTATGTATTTATAATTTATTTTTAGAATGTGTAATTAACAAATTAGGTACAAAATCAAAATCTAATATAAAAGGGTTATTGTTTAGTCAACGTGATATTAATTGTACAGTTTTGATTATTTGAAATGTTAATTGGTTGCAACGTATTTAAGGCGCTGGTAGTCAGAAACAGTACAGTTTTCATTATCTAGAAACCCAACTATTGATTTAGAAGTGCCACATACAGGGGCTTGTAGAATTCTTCGTGTAATTTCTTCCTTCTTGTGAGCAGACTGCTCAATATATCCTTCAGCAACAGTTGAGCTTTTCCAGCCCCCATGCTGTTTCAAAGTTAAAATATCAACGCCACTGTCGGCTAAAAGTGAGGCTGATGTTCGTCGACAAGCATGGCCTGTGTAAGAAGTTGGGTTATGTAATTTTAAATAGCTTGCTATCAGATTTGGTATTTTTCCCATTGTGTGAATTCCTACTGGTTGTGTGGAACATCGTCCTAACCGATAAAATACAAAAAGTGATTTATGTGGAGTATGACCTGGTCTTAAAGAGAGATATTGCCTATACAAACCAATGGCATTTATATTTTTGTTCATTTCATTGGTGACTGTAAAAGTCCTTCTTTTATTAGTTTTGGAATCGGGGATTATGATGACCAGTACGTTATCCTTATCTTGCACATGATCAATAGTCATTTTTCTTAGTTCATCTATACAGCAGGCGCCTGCCACACCAATAATCAAGGAAACCTACAAAAAAAACACTTAATTAAGTATAACTTGGAAAAGTTACCTTTAGCATTAAATAAGTAGCATTTGGAGCGTTTTCTAAAATGAATTTAATTCATTTCTTGTAAATACAGCAGATTTTTGGGTACATAACTTGCACTGTGGTTCTTAATAAATGCAATTAATCTTGTAAATTTGGATATGTTGACGTTGTGTTTTATTGAAAATGTTGATTTCAACATAGAGTTCGCACTCCATAAAGTGGATGATTTAAAGGTTTTAGCTTTTTCTGAAAAGTACGCTACAAAAACGTTCTCCGTATATTTGACTACGTTGTTGGTGTTGGTGCTCATTGCATAAACTTTTCGTACTGTTTTAACAGATTAGTTTGGTAACAAATTGGCCACCACATTATTAGCCGCAGCAGCAATTTCAGGTGGGGTACATTCCAGAAAATTATCGTCATCTTGCATGTTAGTAATCCTGAAATGGGAAATTTAATACTTACCACTATTTAGATTGATATATTGATAATATACTTACCAACTAATTTTAACAACTTTTGATGTTAAAGTTTAGGTTAGGATAATAAGGAAAGAAACGGAATAAACAATCTGACATTGACAGTCTGATCGACAGCCAAAACGGAAATGGAATTGACATAATTCGGCAGGATATTTAAAAAAGTGGAATAACGATTTAATTTTACAAGATTGAGTGAAACTTAGTTCAGGTATTTTATGTCCCAGTTTCTTTATTAGTTAGTTCTTATTAATGTTAGATTAAGCTTTAATTTTGAGTTCTACAGATTATGTTAAAGGTAAAGTGTCAACTGTCATTGGCCTGTTATGTTGGTTGCATACCGTATAATCATCATTTAACGCCTAGTCATTAAAATTTTTAAATTCTGAACTTTAAAACCTAGGCATTAAAAATTGACTTTAGTGCCATCTTTGAGTACTTAACCTTCAAGTTTAATGACGATTTCTGAAAAAATATATTATACGGAGATATTCTTCACACAACTTTTATATGTATTTTTTTAATATTTACAATATGTCTAGTACAGACCGCAATATTTAAATGACATCAAATATTAGGATAACATCTCTGAAATATGGTATGTATATTTGCTGCTACTAATGATATTGTGTATGTTTTTCGATATAAAAACTAAAACAAAAATGAAAATTTGAAATTGTTTTTGAAGAAATATATCCAACTAATAGAGTTATTGCGTAGAACGTTCACTAATTATTTTAATTAAGGGCACATGTCCACAGATTCAACTTGATTATTTCCATGATTGTGTTACAGTGCAGCGTGCCAATTATAACGTATCCACATCCACTAACGTTGTTATTGTAAACAAAGTGTTTTAACTACAGCAAAAATTATGTAAATAAAAAAAGATCTTCCGCGTTTATTACATTACATCATTTTTAAATGTTTTATATTCTTTTTTGCTACCTAACACAGTTTGATGAAATTGTTTGTGATATGTGCCGCTTTTAATTTTGCTCGTTCCATTTTGAATAAAAGAGCGTATATAAATTTGCAGTTAGAAAAAAAGGCGATTGATTGAGCTTTGAGCTATTGTTCAGAGAATGATTACACCGACAGTTTTATTACTCGATTGTAGAATATATTGTGTTAAATGCAAAATACGTATGGGGTCACATTAAACGTTTGTAGGCGCGCACTAAAGATTCTCAAATTTATTCATTTTTGATGTTTTATGTCCGTAAAATAATTTTAATTAATACTAAATACTAATGGGTTTTTAACCATATACTTCAAATTCAGTAATCAGATGTTAATGACGTTTATTACACATTAACTTCAAATTACTAAAATATGTTATGTAATCAACTTCGAGAGGGTCGAGTGGTAGTTATTTAATGTCCAATTAAATAATATTTAATAAATTCAGGTTTAGTTTGTATTCAATTACTCCACAACTGTATGCATACAAAGTGAGTACCTACTATTAATATTAAAAATACAACTCAAACACCATCTGATTTAATAAGAAAAAAATATGTATATCACATTGAATAAAATTTTTGTTCTTAGAAATGAACTTTGAAACATCTAAAAACATGCATATAAACAGAAAATTATTTTGGAGTATTGGCTTCATTGAAATTCTGCAAACCGCTTTAAATTAAAAAAAAAACGCTAAAATGCTACAGACTATATAAATGCAAATAAAAAACATTTTTCGTTGTAATGAGTTTCAACAGTTCAATCAATCGAACGCATCCATAACCGTATATAACGAAGAGCTCTTGCATAAACTTCAAAAGTAATTCAATTACATTTCTACTGTTTTTGAATTGTTTTTTATTTGATGCACTTGCCTGGCATTAACAAAAATTGCAATTTAAAAAGTAATGAAGTGAATTTCATTTACATTTTAGAATCCTATCGCGTTTATATTTATTACTGTTTTGTACGTAAAAATTATGCACTTCAATTATTTTAGATTTTGAAAAAATAACGGTTTTAATACCATACATGTTTTTGTAATTGCATTTTAATTTATTAGGATCTATCAATACATCGTTACAAAATTCTTATGTATTGGCTAAAAATAATTATAAGTATTTTACCGCACAAAAGTAGCAACCAAAATTATTTAGGATTACAAAACAGAAAACGCAGCCCACAATTAAACACGCTATATTCAATTAATATTTGGAGACAAGTTATAGTTATCAAAGTAATCATATCACACAATAATTCGAAATTATCCGACGTATTACAATTAAATCATGTACAATACGGCACTTTTTAATTCACGTAGTATATGCGATAGTACGCCCTTGATTTGTAACCTATAAAATGTAGTAATACAAATGCTTGTTTAATCTACAAATACCATAAGTAAGTGGTTAGATTCAACTGTAAAATTACATATTTCAATTTGTTTGCAGTACTCATGGGCAACAAATTATGAATAGATCCATTCGTAACCGTGTAGCGAATAAAAGAAACCTGTAATTGGTTGGCTTTTTGAGTATCAACCGAATAATATATTCTTAAAATACTTGTACAAAAGCTTAGCTGAATGCATAAAACAATCACGATTCTATAAAACGTACAGCGCAATAGAAGTAAGTGCGACTCAAAAAGTCTGGAACACTAAATCAAGTGCTGGTGGCACGTTTGTGCTGGCAACTATTGACTACTTACGTTTAAAGTCTATTTGTAGAGATACGGCACTCCTAAGGTAATTAAAAAAAAATTAGACCTTTATGGTAGAGTCTGGTGGATCTAATCGGGACTGACAACCCGAGAATTAATCTAGTTGTTGAGACACCAGTAACAATTACCTAGTGTATTTCAGCTTGATTATGTCTCCAGCAACCCTCTACGTCTAGCCGACCAAGTGGTAACGAAAGGTGTTGGCTGCTTCGTCATATAGTAGATTGAATTGTCGTACCTAGAACGTCCGTAGTAACGCATGAGAACCAAAGAAAAAGAGTACAAGGAAGAAGAAATATCTCCTTAGAAATCAAGGTGTGTATTATAATTATGAAAGCCTGGTATGTAATTATAATTATATATAATTAATAAACGTCAAAACGTACGTCAATTATCTTTAAAGCTTTTTCGTGTGTTTTTAGGCGTTTTTAATTCAAATATAAAATATGGAAGGTCCTTCCACAGGGATCGGTCTTGCACCTATTCTATTTAATGTATATATTTCTGATCTTCTTTAACAAAAAGTTACCAATTTGGAATGACATTGACAACCCTCCTGTTAAACGACTTAAACCTCGAAGTCTAATATGGTTACAAGTACCGCTTTTTCTAAAGTTGAGGAGTCAAAAAAAATATGGTTTGGGGTTGATGTTTTCAATAAACATCTCATTAATGATCCAACAATAAAAGTCCCGGGTTTTAATAAAAAAAATGTGATCAAAAGTAAATCGCATAAGAACAGGTCATTCAAAATGCAATAGCTTACGAATCTAAAGGACATCTAAAGTTTAGCAATATTTTGTATTCTTGTCCTGATTATCTATTTCTTCATTATTTTGTTTTTTTTATTTCTTTAACCTACTATTTGTTTCGTTATTGTCGTAACTGGCGTTTGGACCGGTCCATTATATGTCGTCATGCAAAAGCTGTGCTGTTATATTTTATGTTCTTATTTACTAAACAATGGCAACAGTTAACTGTAATGACTGTGAATGTTTAAAGTGCATATCGTTATTAGGAGCGATAACTTTAAATGCCCAAACATGCGTGTCGAGTTCATTATAAGAGCGAAATGCGCATCAGGTGTTTCGTTACGTGTGTGCTACTGTACAAGAAATACTTGACTTGCTATCGACACGCATGTTTAGGCATTTGAAGTTATCACTTCTAATAACGATAATGCACTTTAAACATTCCCAGTCGTTACAGTTAACTGTTGGCATTTCTTAGTTTATACTATTTATACGTGTCTATTACACGAGATGTCGTTAGACACACATTTTACTTATGTTCTTATTTACCTTCTATAATGTTTTCACATTTAATTAATATTATTTCATGTAAATTCTAAAGTGGGTAAGGGTTGGTATGTTTAGGTTTTAATGATTTTTCTAAACCTTAAAGCCAATGCTTTGCTAAGACAAACCAATCTACTATTGCACACGGTTTTGTCACAACACTATACAGGTTTATACGGATCTTCTGAGGCACCATACATAACACTTACATCACAATACAATATTTAAAATGTACAATACAAACAAATAAATAAATAAATAAAATCATTACCTGCAGAAGCTTTGCCAAAATTCTGAAATTTCCTTTTACGGCAATGCTCAGGTATCAGGATAGGGTTTCTCTCTTACTGGACACTTACTATTTTGAAGAAACAATAAACACCGATGACACGGGAATAACCTGGCAATTGCAGTTTTAAAAAAATGGCGTCACCGTCAAGAGAATGAATAACGGAGATCGGTAACGCAAGATGTTGGCCGCTTCGTCATGTAGTAGATTCAATTGTTGTATCTAGAACGTCCGTAGTAATGCATGAAAACCGAAGAGAATGAAAAATATTTTCTTAGAAATCAAGGTGCGTATTATAATTATAAAAGCCTGGTATGTAATCATTACCTGTAAGCTTTGCCAAAACTCCGAAATTTCTTTTTACGGCAATGATTTGGTATCAGGATAGGGTTTCTACCTTACTGGACATTTACCATTTTAAAGAACCTCAATAAACACCGATGACACGGGAATAAACTGGCAATCGCAGCGAGGTTCTTCACAAAGGAAATAGCGTCACCGTCAAGAGAATGAATAACGGAAATCGAGTTATAGTTAGGAGAGAAAATTCCCAAATAGATTACCAATCGAAGTTGAATTAGAGCAAAAAATTTTGAAAATCAATCAGTATATTAGCACCTTAGAACGGAAGATTGCCTATACGATTGGATTACTATTTTAATATCCTTTTTGGGTTTCACCAAAAATTGCATGCCTAACGTTGCAAGGTAAAGTAGTTTTTATAAGGGAGTAGATGATATAATTAACAAATCAAACATAAGTTAGTTCCTTTCTTGAGCTAAAAAAAGTAATTACTTTTGATGTTTAGTATAATATTTGATTTGTTACTAAATTGAAAACAAGTAGGGTACGAAGAAGTCATAAAGTTTTTAGATAAGCTGTTTTCTTGACATTAGCAAATTTATCGTGTCTTTTATAACAAGATACGTATTTATGGTTGCATATACAATACATCTAAACAAGCAACAGTATTGTATGGCCACTTGCCGTTATTGAAAACACCGTTACAGAAGTAAGATTCAACAACAATTTTTTTTAAGTTCTGACAAAATACCATGTTGTTATAAACACTGTCAATCAATTGATATTTTTTAGCTGAAGTTGTCAAAGACATAAAAATTTAATGATGTCAAAGTCTTAGCGACATCTTATCTAAAAAGTTTATAATCGCTCAATATATTCGTGATATTTTTAACATTTTCATGTAGTGGTGGTAATTGTTTAATCTATTTGTAGTTCAAGCACAATAACAGATTACATAGAAATACATTTATATATATATATATATATATGGGTTTTTAATTTTGTCATAGCCGGTTGGTAAGTTCGGGATACTCCAATTAATACACACATTAATCAACTTTTATGAAATCAATAATTGTTTTTTTTCGATTCTTAAAATTTTTGGTTCCATTATACTTGCGTTAGAATTGACTCACCGACCTTTGGTATCATCGCAAAAATCTTGCTGGTACTGTAATTCCTATTTGTATTGCCTAAGTTCCGAACATTGAATAATTCAAAAGAAAGGGGATATTTGATAAAGATGTAAACTTTGTGCTAATACAAAGTCTAAGTAACAGAATACCGAAAAATAAAGTGCTTAAAAAGACATGGAACATGCAAACATGCAGATAAAAGGGAGGAATTCAAACTTTTCCTTAAAAGTGTTCTACCACCCTCATCAGTAGAAAATGCGTCCAAATTTTATAAAAGGCTGCTTCGAGTTCTGAAGAAAGTGCTCGAATACTTGCAGCCACCAAATTGACTACCTTAATAACTAATGTTCTAAAAAAGAATGATGATTCTTCTTGGTAAATCCTTATGTGGCTCTTAGAGTTCCTCCAAAAAAACAAAAGTCTCTAGCAGCGAAGGTCAAAAAAAACATTGCAAATTGTAACCCGTCTGATGTGCATTCATTTAAGTTTAACAATAGTAACTTTTCAAATTGTCTCTTTAACACCGTTGAAGCTAAAATTTGAGATGGTGACTAAAGAGGAACTGTCAAGTTATTATCATCCTTTGATAAGTTAGTTAATTCTAATTTATCTGACTTGGAAAAGTTATAGAATAAACATCTTTTGCCTTTAGTTCCCTAAAACTACATCATCGGTTACAGAATCACTACGATTGCTTAGATGATCTTAAAGGAATATGTTTATTTCCTAACGAACTATAATCAGGATTAGATGGGTTACAACCACAGCACTTGAAAGACTTAATCGTTAAATCAAATAGAGGTACTAGTGTGTTATTATTTTAAACGATTATATGCAACTTTATGTTATCAATTGCCAAAGACAATGGAAGCATTTGTCCAATTGCAGTTGATGCAATTTATTGACGTTTGGTTGTAGTTACTACACTGAGGAAATGGGAGAGTATTTAAGACTCAATCAACTTGGTTTTAGTACGAATTTAGTTCTATCCTTCATTGATAACAGTAGGTCAACTAACAAGATACTTTTGAAGATTGAATTTAAAAATGCATTTATTTGCCTGGAACAAGATTCACTTTTGTCTTCAGTCTAGGAGAGGATCCTATCATTACTGGTTTTTAAGGACAATATTATTTCTTCTCAAGTTGGATGTCAACATCCTCTTGCAACCCATCGTTGAAGAACAATTTCCTGCTTCTAAGTTGTTACTTTTAAATGTACCTTTGACCATTTTTTTTGTCGGATCAGTTTTAAAGAATAAGGCTGAAGAGTGAAAGCTTTTTCTTTCCCGACTTCCAAATTTGAAAGCTCACGTAGGCATTTATATACTGAAGAACTGACTCGCTATTCCAAACATACCTTCTTCGTACATCCCCGACATGGACGTTTTAGGATTTGGTGAATTTCTTGAAGGATGACGTAGAACTTTAATAGAAGCAATAGCAAATACTCAATTGAAGCAATCGCAGTGGTCAGTTGCTAACGTTTTCGTACGTTATGGAGGTATCGAAATTAGGAAAATAAAGGATGTGCTGTTACCAGATTTTTGGTTTTCAGCTAACAATGTTTGCTTTCTCATTAACTCTATGTATCTAATTATTAGAGATAATGTTTTACGCTGAAACAGAAACCATATGAACTGAGATTTTTGGATTTCAAATTCCAGTCGTACGTTCACAACAGCGAAATTTGGATAAGTTTGCTCTGTTTTCAGAATTTTAATTGCACTGAGATTAGGATGCAGAATATGCTTGTCGTATCAATGTAATTGTGGAAACCAAGTTAGACTATCTTCTAAAAAAACATGGAAAATGGTCTAAACATTCATCGGTAAATCAGATTTTAAAGAGTGCATTAGCAACTGTTCATATTCTCGCAATCTTGAAACCATCAGACCTATATAGAGAAGATGGTAAAAGACCAGGCGGAATGACGTTGATTCCGGAGTCAAAAAGCAGAAGTATAGTTAGGGGTGCCAAGGGTTGTAGTAATTTTGCTACATCATATATAAATATACCTTCGAAAGAAGCAAGAGTTGCAGCTAAAATGGCTTGTAGCAGAAAAAAGAAGAAGAAGAAGAAGTTGTAGCAGAATTATCAATATAATACTTCCATTAGATTTGCTTTAGAATCAATAAGCCTAATTTTTAAATGTACCCTTAAATTTATTAAGGATTTGGGGCATATAATTGTAGCGGCAACAGGCAAACCCCGTTTATGGATATTTCTTCTTCAAAAGCTCAGCATGGCCATTCAAAGAGGAAATGCAGCCTTAATAATGGAAACACATTACTCTCCTTAGTAAGTATAGAAGAAGTTTTCCTACTTTAAAACATTTCTTTGTATAAATGATTTTCTTTATATGTTTTGTAATTATAATTAAAATTAAATTAATAATTCTGTAAAAAAATTACAAAAAAAATGGAACACTACTTAAAAAAACAGTGAATCGTCGTTTCGTTCACACATGTCACATTAAACAACAACAACAACAAATCTTTAGAATCAGAAGACTGACACGTCACGTAGTATGGTACTGGGCAAAACAAACATTGGTCCTATTTGGCATTGAAATATAGTTCACACCACACACTCCACATTCTCAGTCATCATCTTTGACATTTTTTTTATCTTCTTGTTTGTGCTTGCGCAGCAATTAAGGTCTTATTTTAACGGTGATTTTCCGTAATGACAGTTGAAACGGATTTTTAAAATTTAAACCTACAGCAATAATACCAACTGTTTTACAGATTATTATGTAGTTTATTGATAAAAACATTAAATCAGAAGCAATTTTGTTGTATTTGTTGAATTTAAGGTAGCAATTTAGGTTTTAGCTTAACGGTAATTCTCCGTAATAAAAGTTAGACCGGATTTTTAAAACCTTAACTTGCAGCAATAATACCAGATATTTTACAGATTACTATGTAGTTGGTTGATAAAATCAACAATCAGAAGCAATTTTGATGTATTTGTTGAAATTATCGCAGCAATTTAAACCTTAGTTTAACGGTGATTCTCCGTAATAACAGTTGGACCGGATTTTTAAAACCTAAACCTACGAATAACCAAGTAGTAGCCGGTTTTAAAAAACCGGTAGATAGCAATGGCTTCCCAAAGTAATGCTGATGTTATCCCTCAATAAAGCAATCAGAAGTTCTCAATGGTTCTAATTAGTCAAAGAAATGTTACTTACGACGTAGAAGAAGTTGTTACGGTTTTATTTTAGAAACCAAGAAAAACGTGTGTCATGAGCAATATGTTACACGAAATATAAATTTAGACATTGTATGTCGCAATTAATACGTTGCGATGAATGTTTTAATTGGCGCGCATTTTGCAAATTTTTGATTGGTTAAAAATAAATATCGATTTAGATTTTCCGAGACAAAGACGGACATTTTCTTTTTACGTTCTTCTTGCTGCTTACTGTACGGGTGGTGTTTAGCGTTAATCATTAATTAAAATTTACACCAATAGTTTAAATGTGTTACAAGACTTCCAATAACAACTGATTAAGCTATATTCGTTTAAACCTGCCGAAAGTACCCGTTCTTTTCTCTTTCTTTTTGTACAAATTTTAAATGCCACGTACGTTTTCTTTGCGTGTTATATCTAGATGACTTTCTGGGGTGTTCGAGTCGCCGATTAAGAATTTCCTATTCGATTAAGTACTACACCACGGTTATCGACATCAGACAACTGCAGGCAATTGGTGGATATCACGTCTACCAGATAAGAGGTGGCTATTCTTTATGGCTTAAACGAGAGAGCCTAACGCCTTCCAGCTTTCTTCGAACACCTTTCCCAAGAAGAATCCTATGCGCATAACTAAGGAGCTGTCGATCTCGTTGTTAGCTGAAACATTCTACCTTTGGGACTTCCTTTACCAAATTACAGCTAAGTCTTAGTGTCTAAATATCTTATTTATTGTTAATGCCTGTGAAGCTCATGTACATACGACATGAAACGGCTTTGATTTTTTAGTTTTAAGTAAAACCCTATTCGGTGGTACACTCAACAACCGAGAGTTTATAATCAGCTCAATACGGGCTTGTGCGCTTCAATTGGAACGGTAGTCGCAAAACCAAAAGACCTGTTCGGTTTGCGGGAGGTACTTACCCGTCCGATATGTTAGTTTAAGCGTCAGTGTCGTTGCATGTTTGACCAGATAAATTACCGTGTGTAACTGATATATGTACACCGAGTGTTCTTATCAGATAATCCTCAATTGGAACGTTAGCACTACAATTTGTGTTACTAAATCTTAACTGTAAATCCAGTGCGTTATTTGTATAAACTACTTATTATTAAACGAAATACTGCTAAATTACGTGACGAGATCCGACCGTCTCTCCTTTCTCACTCTCTTATTACTATAGGTCTGTCTTCCTGCTATAATTAATTGTTGTGCCAATTTGTTTGATTTAGTATATTTAGGATTAAGTAAAACCTGTTGGCTTTCTGTTGGTCGGTTTTATTTGTCTCTCTTACCCAGCGGGTGGCGTCTTGTTAGGACAAACTATTTAAGGACCCCCCCACTCTATGATGACGCCGGGAAGCTGCTGTTCTACCTAAATAATATATTTTCTACAAACTTAATACGCTACATTGATCCGTATTTTTTATTATTTTTTTAGTTTCTTCTAGAGCCGTCGTTTATTGTTAAACCACAACAGTTACAAAGCTGTTTAAAAAATATTAAAAACTTTTCATGGGGTTTATTTCCGTTACCAATTAATTAATATTGATACTTAATCAAATTTTACCTATTTAGAATTAAAGCGAATCCTCTATGTACTGTTCTCATTAAAAATTCTCGTTAATTTATAGGAGGGGGGATTAAAAAACAAACTTGAGATTTCGAAAAAATGGTACATAGAGAAGTTGTTCATCTTGATGAGTTGATTAGTAGTTAAAATTAATGTATTTATTTCTGAGACACTCTGTATATAAAAAATTATTGAAATAAAACATATTTTGAGATTGGACCGTAGTTGTCAAAGTTTCGCCTAAGGGTCAATATTTTATTAATAAAATTGTTTTACTTAAAACCATTTTCTAAATTTTTTTTATTTCTCTTGAATACACCTTTTTGGATTAGAGATAACAGGTACTCAATTTTCTAGTTTTTACAATAAAAGCGTCTAAACTTTAAAAATTTGCTAACATGTTAGTGTAATCATTTCTACAATTGTGAGTTTTCTCACATGTGAAAAGTGTTTCTTTGCTATTATTTAATTTATCAACAGTCTGGATTCGGGTCTAAAGGCCGTCGTTGATTGGCATTTCTTTTTAACGTTCTGCTAATACGAGTGGTCATCTACTTTAGAAATCCTTCGTTGTTAGATATCGTCTTTTGTCTTTTTTAAACCAGTATAAATAGTAAATACAATATGCAAAGCAAAAAACGTTAGTCTAAATTTAACATCAGAGATAGAAAAAGTGCTAAAGAAGCTGACCACTCATGTTATCAAAACGTTAAGAAGAAATTCAAATCAACGACGACCTTTAGACTCGAATCTAAGCACACTAGTTTACGACCAAGACGCAAAAGCCTAAACCAATTTACTACAGGTAATTTGAAATTATTTTTTAAGTTAGGGCTTTGTTGACAATAATGATTTAAGAATCGACTCTTACACTATCTGTCAGGAAATTTTTGAAGCTCTTAAATTAGTATTCGAACGTGGTAACACGAGGTTGTAACACTAGATGTCACTCCAAACTTATTCGTCTTAACAAAATTGCATTTTCAGGAATAAAAATCTATAAACCCAAATTTTAATTTTATTACTATTTTAAAATGTTTTATTGAAAAAAGTAAAATAGTTTCTTAAATTAAAACCTCGGAACGATTTTGAAAGCAACTCTCACAATCCAATGAATAATTGATGATCATAACACGATACAAATCTATTGGCTTTTATCAACTAAATTCATTGAAGCATAAAATATAATATTTTTCCTTTCAGCAGTAAAGTAACATTTGAAAATATAAATAAGAGCTTTGAATTTAATACGTAAATTTTTTTACACTATTGAGCGACTTAAAGAAAATTCAGGAACATTGGAAAATTAATTGCAATTTTTCAATTTTTACACATAAATACACAGCAAAATTGTCATTTTGATAAATGTTTAAAAATAAGAAAATTTTGTCAACCTAAAGCAATATCAATAAATAAATACAGCATTTATAAAATATAAAAAAATTGGCAACGTTACTTCTAAGTGCACATATTGAAATTGTGCCAGTGCAGATGCGGAAATAATTATTCATTCATAAGAAACGTATTCCTGCAACGAAATTTCGAAATTTTTAAAATTATGTTAGTTTGAATGACAAATAAATATTCATGAAGAGAATCAATAACTAAGCTGAATTTATTAATATTTTACAATTCTTTTACTTACAAATAAATATTGAAGTAGTAACAAATTTTTTAGAAAACTGCTGTATTTACTCATACGAGTAAATAGAATTCTAAAACAGAAACGAAAATAAATAGAATGCAGGTCCATTTCGTTAGTGTCAAATAATGTCAGCTTTTTTCAACTACACAACAAATCTACACTAACACAATGCACGATTATCTTTTTTCTTTCTGCTACACGTTTAGCAGAAAGAAATTTTTGGACTAGAAAAATAAATCAATTTGAAAAAGTCGTATTATTCACGATTGTACGTTTCATATATTTTTCATACATTCACAATAAAAAATACATAATAAAAATTAATTTTTTATCTTCTTTGCAGCTTCTTTTTTGTATAATAAATGAGAAAATTAAAAGGAAAAATTTACTTCATGATTTTGCTTAAACAATGCTACATGACAATTTGTTTATTTTTTGTAAATTACATATACAGAGATAGGCACAATTTTAGAATTTTTTGTTAGAACTGAAACTAAAACATTAAAATTACAAAGTTAAACAAATCAATTAAAACGGATTTGTTTTTATTGTTAATTAATTAAGGTGTAATTAAAACTTAAAGTTCTATAAAACTAGCACCCACATATTGGTTTTGTTGCTTTTCAAACGCATGTACAGGGTAGACCAATTAACGAGATAAAAGGCTCTATCTTAGAAACCACTCATTGTATTGACCTTCGGTTAAAAAAATATATGATAAAAATAACCAACAAAAATGTAAAAAAATAATTTTCAAGATTCTAAAATTACCAACAGAAGGTGTAACTGTCATCTTGAGTACTAAAACTCCATTTCTAAAAAAAAAAATCTTATTTTAAAGATACTTGAAGTGAATGCTGTTTTAAAACTGAAACAAATTTAAATTTTGTTTGTTAAATGTTTTTTGTTCTATCTCTGAAAGGATAATAGTGGTCTTTAAACATTTTGGAAATAAATGTCGATAACTTCAAATAGGCTTAACGTACTTCAATAAATGTTGGTGTCGTTAAAGAAGGTTTAGCGTTGTAGCTTACAAATAATAATGAAAGATAGCAACGGCTCTAGCGGTACAACCTAGAGAGAAGAACAATACTATTTGGCTTTAAGTAGCGCGCTAAATTCGTAGATGATCCAGTATTTGTAGTAGTTAGCACAGCAGTGTCCGGTTTAGTCTGTGAGTTGGGGAAGTTTTTGAGGAACTGTAAAGAAATAGACTGCTGCCTAACGAGGCGCCACCTGTTGGGTAATAAAAAGAAATAAAACCGACCAACAGAAATTCAATAGGTTTTACTAAAGGTAAAACGAACACAAATCAGAAAGGCAAATAGACAATTAAATATAGCAAATAAAACTTAAAATACTAGGAGCATGTGACAGAAATAAGAGAGAAGCTGTCGCATAGAATTACGGGCGTTAACAACAACAATTTAATTAAAGCTCGCAATTAATGTGTCGAAATTTAGTTAAGCTTTTGCTTGTTACACCCCAAATTAAATTTAGCGTTCCAATTGAGGATTGGTTACTAAGAAAACTTGACGTACACACGTCACTTACACACGGTGACGTAACTAACTTAAACTCGGAATAGCACGGTAAGTAGCTCTCGCTAACCCAAAAGGCCTTTTTTTTTGCTTTACACATTTTGTCTAAAGCGCCCAAGCTCTTATGGAGCTAGTTAAAAACAAAACCGAACGTCGGTGGTGAAGTCTACCCCGAATAAAAATTTACTTATATGCTAGGGATTCAAACCGTTTAATGTCACATGTACGTGAGCTTTATACGCATGAATAGTGAATAGGTTTATTAAACAGTAAACTTAGCTGTATTCTGTAGTATGCAGTTCCGAGAAGGAAGGTTCTTGCTAGCGACAGTATTTGACAGCTTTAGAAGATAGATAACCCTAAGATTTTCTTTAAGAGAAATATACGACAAAGAACGGAAAGGAAATATGTTCTCTCGAAGCAGCAAGTATGCAGCGTGAACGACCCCTCAGACTGTAGGATTTATCGGCCGTTGGCAGCTTAAATGTAGGCAAAACCGTAGTAGTCGTCAAATTATATAGCAAAGGGTTCTTAAATAGCCATTCTAGCACCCCCAGGAATTATCCAGATTGTAACACACGAGAACAATAGGAGGTCAACGCACGTGCTAAAGCATACGTCGTAATTAGAATTATCACAACCACGAGACAACAACGGAAAAGAAATACTTACGGTGAATGCGGTCGGGTTTACATTTACACACCAATTTAACTTGAAATTATTGAAACACACATTAATAATTTATGTGTAAAATTTTAGCTTTACGAAGCTCGTTAATCAGCCAGTAGAATGAACTAGAAAATATCCGCGCATAATCTTCGAAACTTTTCGTAAATTAAACAACCCACCAATGAAAAAATCGCAGCATGTGCGGAAAATTCAACTTTTGTCGTAAAGTGCAACACACGACACACGTTTCTAAGAAGGCTCCCGACATACGTTTTACTTTTGCAAATAAACCCGTAACAGCGTCATACGAGTGGTGTTATTACAATTGTTTACTTTGCCCCCAGATAACATTTTCTGATGTAATCACAAAGAATTCTAAACAAAAAGTAAATGCAACTTTTTTACGTAGTTAGATAAAAAAAATAGTAGCTCAACAACCCAGTAGAAATCACTGGTCAATATTTTTATCCTATCCTAAAATAATGAATAAAAGAACTTAAATCTCATAAAAAGTTGTGTATTTACTTGTAAGAATAAATGTGACTTACAAGAAAACTGTGAGAAACAATAAACAAATGGCCGTGACAAGCAGTACATTGAATATACGGAATTAGTTGAAATTACATAAAAATATATTGAAATTTTTTTGAAGAAGAAAATTGTAATGACTGTAACGTACCAACAAACACCGTTTACCTCCGATCACACCGTTTACCCCAAATCACATAAAAACATGTATTTTTTTTGTAAGAAAAACCCGATGTACAAACTATTTTCGTAAATCCGATGTATTGCTAGTCGCGGCACATCCAATGTACTGCTAGTCAATTCGTAAACAAATAGCTCTTTTTAATAGAGTAGCAACAGGCAAAATTGAGTTAAACTAATGGTTAACCCGAATCGATTCAATTGAATGCAGTAGTATGGAAGATGCATGTTTACTTGTTCAATAGTTCGGTGCTGAATCGACAAGGTTGTTGCGATTATTTGCTTCCTCATTATCAGCACACTTAGAATCGGCTACTGAATTACTGAGGTATGAGTTTTCTTATTTTCATTTTTTATGCATTGCTTACAATTCTTTATGGATGTCAAGATAGAAATCTACTAAAAAAATCTGCCGACATCGTAAGTAGTTTAGAAAAAATCGTTTCTTCGATTATTATTTATGCTAACTAAGCAATAACAATTTGATACTGTGAATCACCCAACACCTGTTTCGTTCTTTTGGTATTCTTCAGGATATAAGTTCACAATTGCACAAGTGCGGTTGTCGACTAAATATTCAAATGGAGTGTACACCATATATAAAGAGTAATTGACGTGACATCTAGTCCCACAACATTGTGCTATTGTATCGCGTGCAAATCGTAATCTACTAACACAAATTTAAATCAAATCCATAATGAAAATTAAGTACCTTGATTACAAAAAAAATGATTTTAAAGATAGAAAACAATGTCGGTTATGGTAATATACAGTGTCTCATACAAAAGTATAAAAGAAGAATCTAATGCTACATCTGTATAAAAAAGGTTGTGAAATAATTGCTGCTACAGCGAGGACACCAAAACTAAATTCAAACCAGTAAACTCGTAAACAAAGCGTATGTATCTTTGGGTTAGTCATGCAGTATTTAGGTTGCTTCCCGCATTTTCCTCAGTAAATGTTCATAAAAAATTATAGAATACAATTTCAAGAATAAAAAAATATTTTGAAAAAGTAAAGCACACCTAAGTACTTGGAGAAAGAATACTTAAAGGATGACATTCATGTTGGCAAAGATAGCGATGAATTTGACTAATTTTAGTCCAGAAGATAATAATGAACTTTTCACGGTTTATATCAAAATAAATTTACTTTAGTAACAACAAGTATTATATTAGATAAATGGCAATACGATACTTGAAATCAAATAAATTGAGTCCCTACTTCAAATCATTATAATATTAATATGTTGTTGATTCTATGGACGGAATTTGAATACCATTTTGTTACGGTTTATATATGTAAACAAACTAACAATAAGATAATAGTGTTAGAAAACCTTGCCGGCAGCTCCAGTAGTCGGAAGTGGTCGTGGGCTTATTTAGAATCGTTAGAACGAACACTTCTATACTACACAAAGAATTTATCAGGTGCGTATAAGAGGTCTTCTAGAGGCACTATAAACTCGTAGACACAAGAAACAAACTGCAGGTTGGTAGAAATATATAACTATAGCGACTAGACTTCAACCACAACGCACATAGAAATACATAAACACAAAAATATAATACGGTTTAGGAAAATGCACAATATTCACTTACAAAAAATAATAACTCAGGAGAACGAGTTAAGAATTAAGTAATAATTTAGGCACGAGCACCCGAATAGGTAGGTTATTTTGACAATTGTAGCGCCGATCGTTCCTTGCAAGCGACCGACCAATTTCCCATGGCAATTATTGTTATTAATTTATTGGAAAACAAATTGCGTACGAACGTTAATAGATAGGTGTGACAGCTCTCGTATCCAAATCAGACAGTACTTAGTTTCCAGCGAAGAAGAGAAGACAAGATTGACTCCAAATTGATAACAGTTGCTGGACGTGCTTACAATAAACCAGAAAACAGTATTATATTTAGTGGTGTACTTGACAACAGAAGGGGCTGTAACGTAGATTTAAATTCCAACGCTGGCGACCTTCACTAATAATATCCAGACCCAGCTTTGTTATGTTAAGTAATTTTTGGATTACTATCCATCAACATAACAACCATTACTATAAACACACAGGAAAAAACGAAAAACAAGGTGTCTGCAATTGGTAGAAAACCACGATATCGAATGACTTTATGAAAACGTAAAAGGATACTCACACACGAACAGAAGGTGAAAACTCATTTCCTTATTGTACGGGATGCTTTTACTTAGGTTTATGCTAAATAATTAATACATGTGTAGCTGTTTGAATTTTGGATAATGTTCATGTAGCACCTTTAACAGACAGGTCAAGAAGAAAGAAATGCGTATTTTTGACCGCTTAATAAGAGAATTTTTCCAATCCGGCATTTTCAAGTTAATAAATGTCACTAGAAAAAATCATAACACAAAATAGGATAGGTTTCTTCCTCACCGCATAAGTGTAAACACAGTTGTCTATACTCTAAGAAGATTTTGATTTACAAATCAGTTTTTAATTACGAATTTTCGTTTGTTGGTAAATAATACCGTCACAACTTGTTAGGATAATTAAGTTCTTTATATAATTATAATAATTGGGATCTGATAGATCACAGCTCAATTGATTTGATTTTCACTATACTTTTATTAATATGTCTAACCAAACTCTAAAATTTGGTACAATTGTTTTAATAAACTCTATTGACTCGGTAGAAGAAGGTTGCAGAGTTACTACCGTATTTATAGCAAGTAATAAAACCAACTTGTACTTTTGTCACAAATTGAATTGTGCTTTAGTTTAACGGATCAATCGTTGAATGGATAAAGAAGAGAGTTAAGTAATGTGAGAAAAAATTGTAGAGTGTGGTCTATCTAGTGCAATTAAAAGATACCTAAAGCTTAAAAAAAAAACAAAAATATCGTTTTCTAGAAAACCATGTGTACGTATACTCTAATCGAGTGTTGCTTGAAAGCTTCTTTGGCAAAAGTAATTAGAGTTATTTCTAATTTGGTCTTTGTTGATGTGTTAAAAAATGCGAATACTGATGCTTGTTAAAATTTTTCTCTGGTATGCATCTAAAGAAAATTTCTTTCCAGTCAGTAAAATGTTTCCAGGTAACGTTGAGATATTTATACATATTAGTTAGATGTTATGCAATTTCTTGATACTAGTCCTTTAAGTTTATTATTGGTAGGTTTTCTTATTAACAGGCCTTCTATAGGAGTGGGATTATATCATAAAGTACTCGTTATTCTGTTTTGCAACACAGTTCAGTTGCCGAAACGTTGACGAAACAGAATAACCAGTTCTTTATGATATGATTCCACTCCTATAGAAGGCCTTTTAATAAGAAAATCTACCAATAATGAGTTAGATGTCATTAAAAAGTTTAGAATTTACTGTAAATAACTATGAATTTTTTTTGTTCTTTCCATTGTTAATAATGTGATTGCACTTAGACAAGCAAACGGAAGATGTTTAGGTTTGCACAAAAAAAACAGTCTCCATTTTTATCTGAAAATACATTTAGATGGAGATGCCATTTTAAAGGAAAACTATCAACCACGTCTTTCTAAGAAT
This sequence comes from Abscondita cerata, assembly GCA_030710515.1. Taxonomy (NCBI): domain Eukaryota; kingdom Metazoa; phylum Arthropoda; class Insecta; order Coleoptera; family Lampyridae; genus Abscondita; species Abscondita cerata. Next base: position 79,593 of record JALBCR010001153.1, read on the forward strand.
TGCTACAGTTAATAAAACTTTATTCAGCACCATTTTACAAAAAGCATCAACAGTTATAATAATATGTCAATCCCAGATTCTCTCATTGTTTTGGTGGATTAATCTTGTTTGCCTCTTTCATTAGCAGCAAAATGTTTGTTTTGAGCTGTTGATTTGTATCTTTAGAAACTAACGTAACTTGACCGTAATGTTTCTACATAGGCAATATACGGATAGAACTAAAAAAAGTGTAACAAGAAATCCTTCACTTTGGTGCGGTAGAGAAAAAAAGCCATCGGTTATAACATTGAAGGAGATTGAGGTTGCGTGTGTTTCTACTGGCAACACATGGCAGAGAATAAATTTCTTTCGGTTTTGAATTCTGCTTTTGCTGGACATAGCCATGGTAACATCTGCGTAGCTTTTTTTGGCTATGAAAACGGTTAACGGTAACATTCGAACAAAAGCTTTGTCAAAATAAAAATAGGATAAATGCCTGCCAGCCGAAAGAATTTAATCTCAAAGTCCTGTAGGGTTAAAAAGTAAAAAAAACTATAGTAGCTAGAATCAATGATTTCAATAAACATTTTAGTGATGACCAACATCAAATGTCCCGGGCATTGATAAAAAAAAATTTGGTCAAAAGTAAATCGCATAAGAACATGCCATGCAAAAGTACTCTATGTTATTTAAATAGAGTGCGATTTCTAATCCGAATTGTGACTGTGGAAATAAGCAGTGACCATTGCATATATTCTAGAATATTGTCTATTTACAAAATTGAAAGAGGATTTATAAATATTTATAATTCAATGGATAAACCTGCATTATGGCTTACTAATTTGAAAATCATGTAAATCTAAACAATATTTTGATTATCTGTTTTTTAATTATTTTGTTTGCTATTTTTTTATCATACTATTTTTGTGGTCATTGTCGTGATTATCGCTACATCGGTCCAGTTACAAGTTGTTATAATTGCAGTGCGGTTATATTTTATAAACTATGAAAAATGCCAACAGTTAACTGTAACGACTTGTGTGTGTTAAAGTGCAAAGCGCTCTCTAAGCGATAACTTTAAAAGGCTGTTCTCTCAGGGAGCTATAAAGTGTTACGGTCAGTTGTTAGGAAAGTATGCCCCTCAGTGGAGAGTAGGGTGCGGGTTAGGAAAGTCAACGTTATTCCTAGAACCTATAGAAAAAAAAAATTAAAAGGTAGGGCGCCAGGTTCGAGTAACGCTGGAGAGAAGAATCTGACCCAGAACCAAAGGTCAGCAGCTAACTGTCCGCAGCAGAATATACAAAAAAGGGAAACAAATCACGAAAAGAATTCGACATAAAGTCAGAGAAACCTTCACACAATATTTATTCACCCCAATACACAAACGAATTTGTGATAGTTCACAGCATTAAATAGACACAGATATATTACGAATACACTCTATAACATTCAGGTAACACGAAAATGACTAGAGCTACATAGAATTACAAGTTAAAGTAAAGAGAATTACCCAAATATTTACCACTGCTACGCCACTGTCTCGTATATGCAATTGATATTTCGCGTACTGAAGGTACGCCTATGGTGAACAACCTAGAATGTATGTCGATTTATAGTACTGAGTAACGTTACAGATTACATAAATTTAAGGAAGTTTTAAGACTAATTCAGTCACCGCGAAGTTTAAACGATTGTTCAACTTGGCCTGTCTGGGAACGAGCTCGTACCGGGAGGGTCAATGGAACTAAATGCGTTCGGCTTAATTAAGATTGAGGTTTAAATTCTTACACGACTTATACACCACGTAGGTATTAAATACTCTTATCTATAACTAGTTAACGTTCCAGGTATATTATGCAATTACACATTCGAGCGACAAATAATCCGCAATAAATTTTCTACGTTCACACCTGAAAGATAGTAGAAACCTCTGACCTTCCAGGTTCACGCGCAATTAAGATATTAAAACCTCTGACCTATTATTAATCTTGCTCTCAATGGTACTAACGGTTCGGAATGAGCCTCCACCGTGGTCTGCGAATCTGACGGAGTATTCGTTGGTAGCTATTTCGGCACAACGCCTCCAAAAGCCATGAGTAGACCCGCAATAGCCGTACAAGTTGACGAAGGAACAACCGGAAGAGAATATATTCGTAATAGGGAGACATAAACCACCCTCTCTAGAATAAACATAGGGATGTTAGCGATAGATAAAGCCCCCGAGGGCAATCGTATACCTGTGGGTCCCTAGCCTGAAGAATGCAGGACGTGCTTATTGAACAGTTCACGTGGAGCACAACTTTTAGCAAATTTTAAAAGCCACTTTATGCGGTATCATATGTTTTACCTACAAAATAAAGTTTTTTAAAACGTTGAAGGGTTTCAGAATCTCTTACCATCGGCCTGATTACCCTTTCAAGCAAGCGAAATTTTCAGATGAGGTTTATCTTCTCCCTCGTGAACGGTTGATTTAGGACAAACTTTCCGGAAGCGTTCAAATGCAGCGGACTAATCGTGGACAGTTTCAAGTTATCAACCCCGGAAACCAATACAAAGTAATGCCCGCGAAATTGGGTTAAGAAAGTGTGTACACAGGAGGAGCGTTTACACTTCGAACGTTACAAAAGTTTATGTAAATTTATCTTGTTATTTTTAGAAATGTTTTCCTGATTTTGCACAAACATATAGCTAATATTGTTATTTATGTCGTGCAGGAGCTATTTTTTTTTATTATCGTCTTCGTTGTATTTAATTTAATTAAAACGTAAAATAATAGAAAATGGATTTTATATAAGCCCAAATTTCGACTCCTGCGCGACATAGATAATAATTTTCTGACAACCCTACTTTTTGTTTTTTTAATTTTTACTTAAAAATCAATGAGAAAAATTAACATTAAGTGAACGATAAATACTGAAAACTCTTGGAAAATTGTAAAATGAATGTACTCGGGGGCAAATTTTTCTAAGCGCAACAGGCTAGACTTGGAAGCCGATTAATATTAATAGATAAATAATATACTGTTGAATTGTTGATGTCAATTTTTTTGTACATGACGTGCATTTTAAACAGTTTTAGAAACAAAAAAATCAACAAATAGCTATTTATGTAACAAGAAATCAAAATAGTTAACCGCCTACTAGAAATCTGAAATTGTCCCGAGTGATAGAACAGCCTTTTAACGCTTAAAGCACACGTGTGTCGATAAAACCAAGTATTAACTTGTACCGAAGCACACATGCAACAAAAGAACACTTGATGCAGCATTTCGCTCTAATTATGAGCTCATCAGAGGTTTGTACTTAAGTGCGGTATACAACTGTACAAGACGGCGGTTGGTCTTTTAAACTCTCGTGGAGCAATGAACATAAGTAAAATGTGTGTCTTACGACGTCTCGTGTATAACATGGACACGTGTGAATAGTATAATCAAAGAAAAATGCCAACAGTTAACTGTAACAACATGTGTGCGTTAAAGTACACAGCGCTATCTAAGCGATAACTTTAATCCTTAAACGTTCTTTTTAAAAAACGATAAGTGTAGTGGTAAAAATGCTGCAAAACAAAGATTGATAATTTTATTTTTTACAAATGTGGAAGGTGATAAGGAAAATCCGTTAATCATTGGAAAAAGTAAACACCCAACTTGTTTTAAAGGCTCTCATATCAACAAATTGCTCTTAGAATTGGTATCTAATAAAAAAGCTTGGATGACGATAAAGATTATGAATTCCTGGCTAAAAAAATTTGATAAAAAGATGAAAAAAGAAAATAGAAAATTCTTATTATTTATAATGCCACGTCTCATCCTAAAATGACTTTTGAGAATGTGAACATTGTTTTTCTACCCCCAAACACCACATTCCATTGGCAGCCACTAGATCTAGAAATTATCCAAAACTTTAAGATGGCCTTCAGGAAGTTTTTAATCAAAAAGCTGCTAACATTCACAAATACCTAACTTCATTTTAAAGATGCGGAAAAAGGTATCAATTTAACCAGCGCTTTAGTTTGGATATCAGTAGCCTAGAGAAACGTTTTGCCTATTACATATTGCTAAATGTTTTGCAAAAGCAGGATTCTCGGAAAAGGTCCTGCAAGAAGATTGCGATGAAGAAGACGAAATTCCACTTTTCCTGTAATCAACATGTAAGCCTTGAAAATTATGCATCTATTGATTGTGATATTTTGACCAAAAGCCACAATTTAAGGATTTAAGATATAATCAGTGAATTGGACTATAGTGAAGGCTGTGATTCGAACAATGAAAGTGGTGCAGAAGAATCCAAAGTATTTAGGTTAAACATTAAAGATATGAGTGAAGTGTGTGTGAAAAACTTAAATATGTGCAAAGTTTTCTATTTTCTAATGATTAACGGTAAAAGTACTTCAAATTTTACCAAAATGTGAATCTTCTGTTTTACAAACTAAACTTAAAAATGTAAAACAAACCTCAATACAAAAATATTTCACAAAAATGTAATTTAATGGTATGTATATGTATGTAATTAATTATTGTAATAGGTATAACGAGCAATTAGAAAATAGGTACATATTATGTAAATGTATGTATTATGTACTCAATATACAACGTGTCCAAGATGAGGATGCCCACTATGGAGATCTCGGAAACGGTAAGAGATTGAAGGTCGGTTAAACGGAACAAAAGTTGAAGAACTCGGATATCTCTTTTAGTCTTTGAGATATTTGAAAAAAATTAAATTTTCTGATTTTCGTTTTTTATTTTTCTGACCTTATTTGAAGAGATATCAAGAAAAGAATAGCACATTTTCATTGCCACTTTTCTAGCTCTATCTAATGGTTTTATCCAATTTTGATACAACGTTTCGTTTGTCAGCAACCATCATCAACTTTATTTTTTAAATACACGAAAAAATATTTTTGCCATATTTAATTCTCTCCTTGATACTGAATTCAACGATATGTCACATTATATTTTTGAGACGTTTCGGATGAGAATATTCATATTCAATGTAAAAACATCTAAAAGTACAGTTAAAACTAATACTAGAAACATTAAAAAACCTTAAAATTATTATAAAATTATGTTTTCTTATTTTCTAATTCCTATTGCGAATAAAATAACTCACAAGTATGTATTTAGTGAAAATACTGTCTACATCGAAATTAAAAATTGTATGGCAATCGTGTTTCAGAACCTGGCGAGCGTTTGGCTTGTACTTTCGTGATTGAATGATCGATACTAGTCCCAATCCCTATGATGTTAGTCGAGAGCCGCTTTACCATGCCGTCTGATAAAGGTGAAGAGGTGTCGTTATGGTCTTCTTGATTCCTAACAATTGACTTTTTGGAATAAAGTTCCGCCATTGAATGTAATTAGAATGTAACTTCTAAACTCATTGACTAACACGTCTGCCACTGTTGTTGCTTCTTGGTTTGGTATAGCATATGGGTGTTTAGTTGTCTATATTTTTTTTTAAATGTGTTTTACATGTTAGTCTTTTTACAAGAATTAAAAAGAAAAAAAAAAAAAAAAAAAAAAAAAAAAAAAAAAAAAAAAAAAAAAAAAAAAAAAAAAAAAAAAAAAAAAAAAAAAAAAAAAAAAAAAAAAAAAAAAAAAAAAAAAAAAAAAAAAAAAAAAAAAAAAAAAAAAAAAAAAAAAAAAAAAAAAAAAAAAAAAAAAAAAAAAAAAAAAAAAAAAAAAAAAAAAAAAAAAAAAAAAAAAAAAAAAAAAAAAAAAAAAAAAAAAAAAAAAAAAAAAAAAAAAAAAAAAAAAAAAAAAAAAAAAAAAAAAAAAAAAAAAAAAAAAAAAAAAAAAAAAAAAAAAAAAAAAAAAAAAAAAAAAAAAAAAAAAAAAAAAAAAAAAAAAAAAAAAAAAAAAAAAAAAAAAAAAAAAAAAAAAAAAAAAAAAAAAAAAAAAAAAAAAAAAAAAAAAAAAAAAAAAAAAAAAAAAAAAAAAAAAAAAAAAAAAAAAAAAAAAAAAAAAAAAAAAAAAGCATTTGCTTCAAGATTTAGGAAAACAACTAAAACCTAAACATGCCAACCCTTACCTACCTTAGTATTCACATGTAATAATATTAATTAAGTCTATAATCATTATAGAAGGTAAATAAGAACATAAAATATAACAGCACAGCCATTGCATGACGATATATAATTGATCGGTCCAAGCGCCAGTCACGACTATTACCAAAAAAATAGTAGGTTAAAGAAATAGCATAACAAAATAATGAAAAAACAGATAATCAGGACAAGAATACAAAATATTGCTGAACTTCAGATATCCTTCAGATTTGTAAAGCTTCATCCGTTAAATTATCATAACACAAGACATAACATCGTCATCACATGGTACATGGTCAGATACATGTGCACGGTATCCACTGACACTAATACAAAAAACCGCTCGCTTGATGCATACTACGTCCTGTTGTAACACAACACAACACATCACGTCACACAAACGTGTTTCTAGCTTAAGTTCGGCAATGCAAGCGTTACCTTTAATTAATCGGTGGTTAAAGTTACTCTATCTTTTTTTGAATTTTTAAAGGAAAATTTTTTCATTGTCTTGTATAAGCCTACAGTTACGTAAGTTACTCAGTTTGTGCAGATGTTTCTGTCAAAAATACCATTAGGGATAGATATTTAAATTATTCAGACATCTGAAAGTAGGCGAACATTAATTTAAAAGATTTGCTACATACGTACACAAAAGCAAATAAAACTGTGTACAAAAAAAAAAAGAAAAGTTGCATAATAGAATTTTCTTAGTTAATTTCGTTTCATTTAAACACAAGCTTTCTTAAAAGTAAATGAAAAGTAAATATATATTCAGTATTAAAGCTACCTTTTGTCTCTTTGAGCTACGTTTCAAGAAAAATTAATTCTAAACTAAACGAATTTATTTAAATTATAACGTCCTTGTCTCATCGATTTGAAGATTTTAAGTATTTTATTCATAACGTATTTCATTGTCTAATTTAATTAAATTTGCCTCTTAATTGCTTTCGTATTGTATAATTACGATTTTAGTAAAAACTGTAATACAACACTGTATTGTTACCGACAGCATTGAAACAAATTGTTAACAAAAGAAATTAATCATTTCAACTGTTTCAAAACTCACCTTCAAGATTAATGTAATCACTGTTTAATTGGAAAATCGTACAAAATTTGTGAGTTGCAACATTTAACGATTAATAAATAAAATTTCAATGTTCTAAAGAATGCAATGCTTTTCTTTAAATTTTGTTTGTAGTTTCATGTCTACTGAAACAGTGCAAGGACGTGATAAAATTACAGAGACAGTAAATGTGGTTTTCATACAGTGTAGTTAATTTATTTATGTAATTTTCCTTATTAAATTTATGTGTATGTAAAAAAATCATAAAATACTCAACAGATTTCTTGTGTTATATTTCAAAATATTATACAAAAGAGTATTGTAAATTAAATTACTTATACCTTTTGTTTTAACTGTTTTTTTTTCTAAAATACCTGACTCCTTAAAAACCGGATGTAAGTTTTAGCATCTACTACTACAACTACTACAGCTTCGGCATACCTACTTTACGTTTTTAGACGTTTTTTTGATAGATTACTCTTCAGAAGTACTAATAGATTTTACAAGTTTGGTACAGCATCTAGTTCCACAACCTTGTCGTAGCACGTGATTTTGTTGTGTAATGTCCTTAATATTATCAATACTATGGTTTTTTAAATTTTTGTACACGGCAGAACTAAAAGTTGCAGTTGAAAAATAAACGTCAATAAACTAATGAAAAGTATGGATATGTTGTAAAAAACATTAAAAATTGTGCAAAATAAATATTTTGAAAATATTCTAAGATTTCAAAAATCTATCTAGGTTTCGGTTTAATAGATTATGCCCAAAATCGAATCTGGACTATTATACAATGTGTCCAAGGCAAGAATGAACAGCATGGGAAACTTGAAAATGGTAAAAGATACGAGGTCGATCAAATTGAAAAAAGTTGAGCAATTTAAACTTCTTACAAAATTAGGTTCTATACAATTATGTAAAATACATTGTTGAATTTGTCTTAAAAACATTACCAAATACAAGGTGTTTTTTGTATGCGGCCATATAAAAAAATAAAGTTGTTGATGGTTTCTCCGAGATGAAATGTTGGATTAAAAATTCGAAATCACCATTTTCTGAATCTTTAAAAATGTCAATAAAAAAGTGTTTTTAGATTTTCCATATTTTTGAAAATAAGCGGAAAAAATACGAAAAATAAAAATCCAGAAAATTGATTTTTTGTAAAATCTCGAAAACGAAAAATATTATTAAACTTTTTAAGCACCATGTAAATATACTCTATATTTTTTAATTTGGGCAACGTTGTATCTTCTACCATTTTAAAGATCCCCATGCTGTTCATTCTTATCTTGAACACATAGTATATATAGTGTTCCTGTGCGTTTCTTCCTATATAAAACTAATATGGAAAATTTTATAAAAATCTAACTGCTAAACCGTTATACGAACTTTACCTACAAGACACGTCCAGACAAAACGGGATATCACGCACCTAAGTTTCTTAAGACTAGTTGAAAATTCTCACTCTCACAAAGCTATAATAAAATTGGGTTTAAGAAATAAATGGTTCAAACAAAAGATATAGACAATAGAATTTCTAACAACTTTTCTCTCTCAACTTTTTTTGTATAAGTTTCATAAAAATCGGTGGGTGGTTTTCTTTATATCTTGTTTATATACGAACGAACGGCCGGCCATCGGACATAATTTTTTTTGCTTCATTATAACGTACTAACTCTGATTCATCGGAAAAAATTTAAAAATAGGGTGTACTACAACAGCCTAAAAATGCGATATTAATTTATTACTTTAAACAAATATCATAGTTGTCCGGCTACCTTACCAGTAAAAATTTTTTAATAATAAAAGCTCCATTTAGTACACATTGCACTTTTACACATGGTGTACATTATTTTGCATACGCTTTATCTAAAATATTGTTTTACACTCAATACTTTGTTAATCAAATGTTTGATATGGGTCAAGAGTAATTAAATAATATTAATCAAATTGTCACAAAATCTGGATTTTGCATACAACTTGCAAGGTGCACGACGCGTTTGCACCAACTCTAACAAAGCTCTTAAAAACTAATGCAAGAAATAGGCTAATAATTCAAATTATATAGTTCCAAATGTCACCAAGCATGTATTGCGAGTAAAGGTAGGACAGTTACACTAATGGAATAGCCGATCAGTTCATTTAATCTATAATATCCAGAGTTGATTAAAAAAATTAATGTCTGTTGGACAATCGCTGTCCTTGATGTTGATATTTTTCCATTCATTACTACTTTTGCATTGTTAGATGCAAAATTCTGCTCAGAACACCGTTTATTTGCAAATTCAACGTAATCCATATCATGTCCTTTAATCACACATTTTTTGCATTGAAACAACGATGGAATCATTAATTAGAAAAGAAACATTAATTCAAAATGGCGGTCGTTTCAAGGCACCACCCAACAGCTACAGTCGGTAAAGGGTCGTCGGTGATTTTTAGCAATGTAGTAGTAGAATAAATACTTCAAAACAAAGAAGCGGCGCCCTACAATTATACTTATCAATAGCAACTAACAATACGACTATTAATAAATAAATTACGTAATCATCACAGATCGAGTCTTAGGTAAATTGTCTATAAAATTATCAGACATCACAATTCAAGTTTTGATAGGGAAGTACCTAATTATTCTAATACGAATTTAAAGCTAAAACAAGTTGATTTCTAATTATAGATACTCAACCGTAAAAAGTTATTTAAAATAATATCAAGCTATGGAGGCTTACAAACATAAGTGAAACTGTTTTTGTCTGAGATGCTTCGCGATCACAAAGTTTATAACAAAAGGCACAATTATCCAATTAGTTGCAAAATTAAAGCTGATTAGTTTAGCAACGGTTCTACGATAATAGATGTTTAAAAACTCTACTCCATAAAACATGATTAAACCTAAGGAACTTAGCTTTCAAATAGTTTTATTTGTTTTACAATAAACGAACGACAGGTGCTTCAGATAAATTTCAATTGATATGGATGCAGAAAGAACGTAAGCTTTTTCGATTGACTACTGGCTGATAGGTCTCTCGACAAACAGGTGTCAATGTGATAACTTCCAAATAAACTTGTATGCACTTAAGGTAGGTGAATTGGTTATAAAACAAACTATTTCCTTTTGGATTTGATTAGTAACACTTCATTTATAAGGAAGATACCTGAACGCTAATCTACGGTTAACGATTTGTATTAGCGATCATAATTCTAAAAATTTTTTCTTTGCTCATTACAAATGCTACACTGATACACTTCAGTTTTACCTCTCAACGGGATAACTTTGCGGCTTTTCTTGAAATAAAAAACCGTTTACGTTCTAGAATAACGAATACTAGGCATACTTGAATAGGGGTCTTTAACAATAAAAACCGCATTTTTTCCAATTTCACTACCTGTTGCAACATTCTACCCTACAGTTTCGGTTCTCGAAAGAAGTCAGCTTTAATTCTGTGGAACAACTTAAAAATTTTATTTAATCAAAGTGTATTACAAATTATACAAGATTTGTTAATTATTCTAACTCCTAAAAGCTATAGGGTATCTGTCATTACATACATACCTGTTTTACTTACAAAAAGTTGTTAAAAAGCAATTATCATTGGAAGTGAGAAAAATCGCATGAATCGATCAATAGTCGTCACAAAGATTAGACTATATGCAACAATACCCTGACTGATGACACCAAATTCAGTTAACATATAAACATAACTATTAATTAAGAAAAGTTCCAAAAGTTAACTGTATACAACTGTACAAGACGGCAGTTGGTCTTTTAAACTCTCGTGGAGCTGATCTTCAAGAGTGACAACCATTATATATCATCACTCAATCAAGCCCACCGTTAGTTAGCCTCACACTAATAGTTGTAAAATCTAAAATTCTTAATACAATAAAGTAAATAAATCAAAATGGTTAGTATTCCTAAATATCAGAGAAAATGTGATAACTGTGATAAATGATTGAGTTAACTGTCTCAACAATAAATTTTCTCAAAATTCATCTCCATCAGATACCTTTTTTGATTTGAAACAATTTATAATAATAATTTTTTGACTATGCTTACAAATCAGCCATTTTAACAATTTTGTTAACTTCGCCCTGAGAAGAGTACATTATTGGACTGTTACAATGTTATTTAGAAAATACTTAACAACTTTCCATCTAGTAATTTATAAAAAATATGATAATTTCTAATACTTAATGGCCCTTCATTTTTTTTTCATTTTGTTTAAACCTAAAGTGGGCACAACTGTAGTTTTTAAATAACACTCCATATAATATTTGATATACCTACTTATCATTTTAGATTCTTTAATTTTTTCTTTTTCTGTGCATATAGAGTTTTATTCTAATACGATACGTCGCTACGGTAACTAACAGAATATAACATCATTCACTTAAAGAAATACCTAAAATAAAAACCGTTGTTGAGGTAAATCACTTGCATTTAGTTACCAACAAAACCTCATTTAGAAACATTTAAAGTATTTGAATCGCTTAGGAGTGCAAAGGTTTCACGGCTTTGGTACCCGTTTTGTTATACGACTAAAATAATAGAAACATTTTTGGTCACCTAAAAGAACAGTTTTGGCGGTTATCGTTATTTGGGCGCTTGCGCAGTAAGAAAAAAAATAAGATCAAACAAAATAGTAATAACACCCAACTTTATTTACAGCACGTAATGTTAATTACCATTGCTGAGGTAATGGAGCGATTAATCCGCGATTCGCATCTGGCAAATAAATATGTTAGCTAATTTACCAAAAATTAAGTTAAGGCTGTTTTATCACTCGGCACAATTTCAGATTTCTAGTAGGCGGTTTACTATTTTTATTTCTTATTACATAAATAACTATTTGTTGTTTTTCTGTTTCTAAAACTGTTTAAAATGCATCATGTACAAAAAAATTGACATCAACAATTCAACAATATATTATTTATCTATTAATATTAATCGGCTTTCAAGTCTGGCCTGTTGCGCTCAAATAAATTCGCCCGCGAGTATTCATTTCA